>CAWUFW010014827.1:0-393631 GCA_963921515.1 Calotriton arnoldi | reverse complement strand
GTACTCAATGAAAAACCAGTGCAAGACGCAGCTCAGTTTTTGGATCTGGGTTGCTCGGGTTCTTGGTGAACCTATAAGTCCTATATATCCCAAAAAAGAAGGATCCTGCCTATTCAATGTTATATTATTTGGGAAAATTACAAAAATTACAGGTGAAAACGTTGACACAAATGGCTATTTTTTTAATGCTTTAGTGCATTGGCGCCCGCCAAGAAGTACCTCAACCACCTCTGATGCATCCTACTGAACACCCGCTCCGCACGCAAACACGCCGTCGAGCTCTGGGACCTGCTCGACACATCATCACCAGACGTCGCCTTCCTGACAGAGACCTGGATGAACGACTCCTCCGCCCCCGACATCGCCATAGCCCTCCCAGACGGCTATAAGATCACCCGTAGAGGAGGAACGCAGTAGGAGGAGGAATCGCCATCGTCCACAAGAACACCATCAGTGTCTCGACCATCACCGACGACACTCTCAGCACCGCCGAACACATGCACTTCCAGATCCACACGGACCCCAACACCACCCTTAGAGGCACCCTTGTCTACAGACCCCGGGGCCCCGACCCCAGTTCAGCGACTCCATCGCCGACTTCATCAGCATGCACGCCCTGACCTCTACCGACTACATCCTCCTCGGAGACCTGAACTTTCACCTGGAGAACAACAACGACAGCAACTCCACCACCCTGATCGACAACCTCGCCAACCTCGGTCTGAGGCAGCTCGTCACAACACCGACCCATTCCGCCGGCCACACGCTTGACCACATCTTCTCCTCAAGCTCCCACGTCTCCTTCAGCCACACCACGGAACTCCTCTGGACCGACCAACGCTGCATCCATTTCACCTTCCAGAAACCCACCACACACCACCGCACCCAACAGATCCCACGCCGCTGCTGGAGCAAAGTCACCGAAGACCAACTACGGGCAAACCTCGCTCTCAGCACTCCCTCCGACCCATCCAACACCGACGACGCTGCCTGCAACCTCAGACGATGGATGGACGACTGTGCCAACACCCTCGCCCCGCTGAAAAAACTCACCTACAGTGACACCACCAAAAGAGCCAGCTGGTTCACCTCGGAACTCCTAGCTTCCAAACGTACCTGCCGGAAACTAGAGAAGAAATGGCACAGTGATAAGACACCGGACAGCCACGCAGCCCACAAAGACGCCATCCGTAACCACCACCACCTCATCAAGTCCGCCAAGAGAATCTCCTTCAAAGACCGCCTGGACAACAA
The DNA here is from genome assembly GCA_963921515.1 of Calotriton arnoldi. Classification (NCBI taxonomy): domain Eukaryota; kingdom Metazoa; phylum Chordata; class Amphibia; order Caudata; family Salamandridae; genus Calotriton; species Calotriton arnoldi. The sequence continues at coordinate 392,377 of CAWUFW010014827.1, read as the reverse complement.
CGCACACAACAGCAAGGAGCTCTTCAACATCGTGAAGGAACTCTCCAACCCCAGCTCCAACACCAACGACATCCCGCCGTCGCAAGCCCTGTGCGATTCCCTCGCCACCTTCTTCCACCGCAAGATCGCCGACATCCACGACAGCTTCAACACCCAGACAGCCCCAACTAAGATCGATGCACCAGACCCGCCACACACCATCGACCACGACCCCTGCCAGCCTGGGCCAGCGTGAACATTGATGACACCATCAAGACCATGAGCACAATACACTCCGGCTCCCCGTCAGACCCTTTCCCACACCACATCTTCAACAAAGCCAGCAGCTCCATCGCACCCCACCTGTGCAACATCATCAATCTCTCCTTCGAGACCGCGACCTTCCCAGAGAGCTGGAAACACGCAGAGATCAACGCCCTACTCAAAAAACCCAAGGCGGACCCGAGAAACCTCAAGAACTTCCGGCCCATCTCCCTGCTTCCGTTCCCAGACAAGGTCATCGAGAAGATCGTCAACAAACAGCTAACCCGATACCTCGAAGAAAACAGCATCCTGGACCCATCCCAATCGGGGTTCCGCAGCAACCACAGCACTGAGACTGCCCTCATCGCCGCCACCGACATCAGGATCCTGCTGGACAACGGTGAGACCGCAGCCCTCATCCTGCTGGACCTCTCCGCCGCCTTCGACACTGTCTGCCACCGCACTGTACGCGCACGCCTCCACGACGCAGGGATCCGAGACAAGGCCCTGGAATGGGCCACCTCCTTCCTCGCCGGCAGAACCCAGAGAGTCCGCCTCCCACCATTCCGATCCGAAGCCTCCGAGATCATCTGCGGCGTACCCCAGGGATCATCCCTCAGCCCAACACTGTTCAACATCTACATGGCCCCGCTCGCACGCATCGCCAGACAGCACGACCTCAACATAATCTCCTACGCCGACACTCAACTGATCCTCTCCCTCACCAAGGACCCCTCGCCGCCAAATCCAACCTCCATGAAGGAATGAAGGCCGTCGCCGAGTGGATGAAGATCAGCCGACTAAAACTGAACACGGACAAGACAGAGGTCCTCATCCTGGGCTCAAACCCCTCAGCCTGGGACGACTCCTGGTGGCCAACGACACTAGGAGCAGCCCCGACACCCACCGACCACGCACGCAACCTGGGAGTCATCCTCGACTCAACGCTCTCCATGGCCAAGCAAGTCAACGCAGTCTCCTCCTCCTGCTTCAACACCCTCCGCATGCTTCGCAAGATCTACAGGTGGATCCCGACAGATACAAGAAGAACAGTCACCCAGGCCCTCGTCAGTAGCAGACTTGACTATGGGAACGCCCTCTACGCGGGAGCCCCGGCCAAGCTCATCAAGCGACTGCAACGCATACAAAACGCCTCCGCACGCCTGATCCTCGATGTACCACGCCACAGCCACATCACCCCCCACCTGAGGAACCTGCACTGGCTCCCCGTCGACAGGAGAATCTCCTTCAAACTCCTCATCCACGAACACAAGGCACTACACAAGACTGGCCCAGCCTACCTGAACAGACGACTCCTCTTCTACGTCCCCAACCGCCAGCTCCGCTCCGCCGACCTCTCCCTCGCCACCGTCCCTCGCATTCGAAGAACTACCACCGGCGGCAGATCCTTCTCCCACCTCGCCGCCAAGACTTGGAACACCCTTCCACTAAGCCTACGACAGACCCAAGACCTGCTGACCTTCAGGAGGCTACTCAAGACCTGGTTGTTCGACCAGTAGTAGCACCCCCCCCCCTTTTTTCTCCCCAGCGCCTTGAGACCCTCGCGGGTAAGTAGTGCGCTCTACAAATTCTGTCATTGATTGATTGATTGATTGATTTACTATTGTCAAATGTAAATTTATATAGGAAATCGTTAAAGGATTTAGACAAATGCCCCCATTACTGAATTCAAATTTTTGTCTAGTTTTCAAAAATGTATAGTTTTCTGGGATCCATTATTGTTTTGAAAACAATTCCTAACACTAACTGGAAGGAGGTTGAAAGAAAAAAATAAATGCAACAATTGACTATGTCACAATAAAAAAAAAAAACTTCATAGAAAATTTTGGTTTACTGTCAAGAGTCTACTTGCCCCAGAAATCTGAGATGATGGGGATTTCATCACCATAAACACTTTGTTGATGCCATTTACAAGACACAAACCAGACACTTTCTACTGCAGCAATTTAGAACAATTGTTTTTAGAAAAAGGCAATTTTTTAAAGTATTTTTGAAAATTTCTGGGTCTTTTCCAGGGGAATACACAAACCCTGGGTACCTTTAAAATCATCAGGGTGTTGGGAATAAGGGCACAATATTTGACATTAAAACCTTATGTGGACAAAAAGTTACAGGGGCCTAAGTGCAAACTACCACAAATAAACAAAATAAGGCTGAGCACAGGGGGGAGGTGGGGCGGGAAAGGCCCTAGCAGCAAACGGGTTAAAATACAACTGCTACAATCTGTACATAGTGCTTCACGATAGACTTATAAAGGGCTTTAAAAAAAAAAAATTCTATTGATCAAATTAATGGCACTCTAGTTGATTAAATTAGCACAGTTAATTATAATCAATGCAATAAAATGTCATCATAGCGCTGTTACAACGTTAAAAAGCATAAACAAAGCAAACCATCAATATTTAAATTCATACACATATTAGTGACGAGGCAGTATTGTAGTTACTATTGTAATCTTGTGACTGGGTTCCAAAACCAAGGATAAAATAATTTGGTACAGAGACGCTATGGCAAAGTGCAAATAAAGTCGGTGATGAGTTTTTTGGGGGGGAGGAAATGATAGGGTGCGGACAGAAGAGGGTGAAAGCAGATTGTCCAGGAGTCTCACATATTTTCTAGACCTTACAAGCACTTGAATATCTGGGGAAGTAAAGCAGAGAGCAGATGCCTCACAAGATGTACTGATGCCCCTTTTAAATATAAGGGTTTTAAAAGAAGTCTTCTGGGAGCGTCAAGGGCGGGACACCAAAACAGAAGATGCAACCATAATTCAGACATGTAGTTGCACAGTTTGAAAGCGCCCTCCTTAGTTGGAGCGCATAGGTTGAAGGCAGTGGAGCGCAAACCTAGGAGTACTCAATTTATCAACAAATAGCATATTAATTGTACTTTGCTGGATTCATCTTTCTCATTGTTATAAGTATTGCAATATATATATAGATGTATATGTAGGTATAAATATATTTATATATTTATAAAAAATCGTGGTATTATTCTAACAAAAAATACTTCTTTTGTCAAAATCTAGAAATTCTTTAGAATCCAAAGAATTGGTGAAAACAAACATTTTCCTTTACCGTATGCATATGCTACATACGAAAATAGATTCACAATTATTGCTTAAAAAAGTAAATATTTGCCAATTTTACACATGCCATAAGACTTTTCGGTCAGGCGCACGCACAAATAGCAGAAGCACTTTAGTGGAGGTATAGACATACGACCAGGCACCAACAAAGCAGGTTAAAGCTGTATTTGTAAGCCCCGTAGGGGGAGCGCAAACCAACAAAGCAGGTTACAGCTGTATTTGTAAACCACGTAGGGGGAGACCAAACCGACGGGGGAGAGCATCTAGTTAGCTTATAGCTGTATTTCTAAGCTCCCCTCTGACACAGCAGTCCAACTGCCAACTCGAGGGTACTTACGAGGCCGGCAGGAGAGTTGAGCTTAATAAACAAGCAAAACAGCAGTGGTGGGGTCCTCCGAGCAGTGTCTCTGCTCCTTGTCCCGGGATGTTAAAACGAGCCACGGCCGCCACTGTTAAATGTGCGCGCCCGTGTTTTAAAAGTGAAAGCTGCAAAATTAAGCTTGGACGGGGACGGGGGGGGCGGCGGTCGGACATGGATGAGGAAAGAACAAACAAGGAGCTACGGGCGGTTGGTGGTGGGGAAGTGACAACACCGAGGGTGGGTGGCGGTGGGGGGGACGACACAGAAATGCATCGAGCACGGACACAAGAATTAAGCTAAAAAGAGTTCTCCAAATAACAGTTACGCTGTCTAAGCGTAACAAAACTGTACTTGGTCGGTGCTGCAATGAGTAAAAAACAGAAGTGACGTTATTGGCTGCCTAAACCAATTACACAGCAGCAAAGAAAACCGACACTGCCCTGAAAAAATAGTAAAAACAATTGATGGACAGAATGCAGAACAATGTCATACATTCACCCCAGTACACAGATCTGGGCCTAAATCCATTGTTTTTTTGCTCACCATGCCATTCCAGTTCAAACCCAGCCATACGCAAATCAGTCTTGACCCTGTGCCCAATGGGAACAGTGCAGCCCGAACTGCCAGGCCAGGACCTCCCTGGACTGGAAACAAGCATCCTAGGACCGGTTTCGGGGTTTCACCCCTCATCAGCCAGGATAGCTTGACTCCAGTGGCATGGAGAGTATGGGACCCACGTCTGGGCATACCCATCCCACTCGGGGTGACAAATGCAAAAACAACAATTGATGGACAGAATGCATAACAATGACATACATTCACCCCAGTACAGAGATCTGGGCCTAAATCCATCGTTTTTGCTCACCATGCCATTCCAGTTCGAACCCAGCCATATGCAAATCAGTCTTGACCCTGTGCCCAATGGGAACAGTTCAGCCCGAACTGCCAGGTCAGGTCCTCCCGGACTGGAAACAAGCATCCTAGGACTGGTTTCGGGGTTTCACCCCTCATCAGCCAGGACAGCTTGACTCCAGTGGCATGGAGAGCATGGGACCCACGTCTGGGCATACCCATCCCACTCGGGGTGACAAATGCAAAAACAACAATTGATGGACAGAATTCAGAACAATGTCATACATTCACCCCAGTACAGAGATCTGGGCCTAAATCCATTGTTTTTTTGCTCACCATGCCATTCCAGTTCGAACCCAACCATATGCAAATCAGTCTTGACCCTGTGCCCAATGGGAACAGTTCAGCCCGAACTGCCAGGTCAGGTCCTCCCGGACTGGAAACAAGCATCCTAGGACTGGTTTCGGGGTTTCACCCCTCATCAGCCAGGATAGCTTGACTCCAGTGGCATGGAGAGCATGGGACCCACGTGTGGGCATACCCATCCCACTCGGGGTGACAAATGCAAAAACAACAATTGATGGACAGAATGCAGAACAATGTCATACATTCACCCCAGTACAGAGATCTGGGCCTAAATACATCGTTTTTTTGCTCACCATGCCATTCCAGTTTGAACCCAGCCATATGCAAATCAGTCTTGACCCTGTGCACAATGGGAACAGTCCAGCCTGAACTGCCAAGCCAGGTCCTCCCTGGACTGGAACCAAGCATCCTAGGACCGGTTCAGGGGTTTCACCCCTCATCAGCCAGGATAGCTTGAGTCCAGTGGCATGGAGAGCATGGGACCCACATCTGGGCATACCCATCCCACTCAGGGTGACAAATGCAAAAACAACAATTGATGGACAGAATGCAGAACAATGTCATACATTCACCCCAGTACAGAGATCTGGGCCTAAATCCATCATTTTTTTGCTCGCCATGCCTTTCCAGTTCGAACCCAGCCATATGCAAATCAGTCTTGACCCTGTGCTCAATGGGAACAGTCCAGCCTGAACTGCCAGGCCAGGTCCTCCCTGGACTGGAAACAAGCATCCTAGGACCGGTTTCGGGGTTTCACCCCTCATGAGCCAGGATAGCTTGACTCCAGTGGCATGGTTGTTTCTGGTCCAGGGAGGACCTGGCTTGGCAGTTCGGGCTGGACTGTTCCCACAAGGAACAGGGTCAAGACTTATTTGCATATTGCTGGGTCCAAACTGGGGTGGTGTGGTGAGCAAAAGAATGACGGATTAAACGCAGATCCTTGTGACTAGGGGTGAATGTTTGCATTGTCCAGCATTCCGTCCATCAATTGTTTCTTTTGCACTGAGCAAATCGTAAGCAGCAGGCGGGCAGCAGGCGGGAGCTACCTCAATTTACTGAATACTTCAGGTCTTGCGACAGCGCATGCGCTGTCTAGGATCGACCTAACATGCTTGGACGGAGGGGGGCGGTACATGGATGAGGAAAGAACAAACAAGGAGCTAGGAGAGGGTGGTGGTGGTGAAGTGACAACACCGAGAATGGGTGGCGGTGGGGGCGACACAGAAATGCATCGAGCACGGACTCAAGAATTAAGCTAAAAAGAGTTCCCCAAATAACAGTTACGCTGTCTAAGCGTAACGAAACTGTACTTGGGCGGTGCTGCACTGAGAAAAACGGAAGTGACGTTGGCTGCCTAAACCAATTACACGGCAGCAAAGAAGACCGACACTGCCCTCAACAAATAGTAAGCAGCAGGCGGGCAGCAGGCGGGAGCTACCTCAATTTACTGAATACTTCAGGTCTTGCGACAGCGCATGCGCTGTCTAGGCTCGACCTAAAAAGTACTTCAGGGAGACTTTGGTAGGTACGAGAAGTAAGACAACTGCCAAGTTATCAAGGGTGAGTATTGCAAATAATGCAGAAAAGAGTGTCAACAAGCAAAACATGTCTTGTATGTTACACATCCTCCACACTTCTTAAATGCGTGATATTACCTCTGCTCGTGGGAATGTGTGAAAGAGTGCTAATATGCATTAGTGTAACATATGACTCTTGGCAGGGCTGCACCCTTGCTACGCCTCTGTGAAGAGATAGTAGCACAAGATGAGGAGCAGAGGCACAGGAAATTACAATCCAGGTAGGCTGGGGAAGGGAGCAAACAGCACTATACCAAGATGCAGGGTGAAGCTATCAATAGCACAAGCATGTGCAGTGGCACTAAGCCCAGTGTGTGAGGAGCCCACTCCCTCCAATTATGCCTCTCTTTCACTACCAAACAAGGTGGTAGGGGCCCATTCTGTTCGCTTACATTGGTGTCCATTAGACCCATGCGACGCCACTACTAAGACGCCACAAAAGTGATTATGCAACAGAACCTGAAGTAGGGTGGTTAACATTTTGCATTATCTCTTCACAGGACACTTTGCATGCATGGATATATTTTATGCTTGCGGTGCCATCAGAAGATGTTTATCTGGGGGATGTACTATGAAACCTCGACAAATTTTTGGGAAGTTTATTCCATAATGCGCTCCTCTAAATCATGTGCCTAATCTGTTTAAAAGACATAGCTCTGACTGGATATTGAGATTATGGAGTGTGATTAGTATGTCATACTGTATCTGAGTTCCAGTCCCTCTACCACCTCCTGGAGCTAGCTGTAACTACTCGCTATAGCTGCCTTTAATGACGCTAGTGTACAAAGGGGCTAACTTATATGTTGAATTGGGGCCCTTGAATACTAATAAAGCAGTATCCACTAAGGATGTTACATAATAACAACCTACTCCCCCAAGACCCAGAGCAAAAGCCTCACAGTTCCATTCTGCCCTTACTCTTTTATCTGCAGAAATTAGGAGCACTTAGAAATCTTCTCAGTATAGGAAGCAAGTGCTATAAAAAACATTGACAGGACCTACAACGATATGAGCAACTCACTGAGGTGAGCGGGCACCCCCATCCCCAACAACTGTTTGTGGTCCAGTGGGTAGTACGTTGTATCAATGGAACTGTGACCCTGAATATTAAATCCCGGCTTTATAAACATTGCATTAAAATGTATACACAAAGGACTCACTCAGAAAGTGATCGGGTTTGCAGGCTTCTTACGTGGCTGATCAAGCCACCTAAACCAGATAGACATAAAAGACCAAACGAGATGGGAGGCACACACACACAACGGCAGGTTAGTGGGATATTTAAAGGCTACTCTGTACACTGTTATGCCAACCTAACAGACACACAGGACTCACTACACGACTTTAAACATTTTTTTTTTCATTTAAATGACATTAGAGTCCCTGAAATCCCATGGGAGGCAAGAGGGGACCTAAACGCACCAATATAATTACAGAGATCAGAAATTCCGTACACGCCTTAGACAGGCCAGACATCTGGCAAAGATGGACTGCCCATTGAATTTCATGGAACCTATAAGGCACAACTGACCCCCAACTTAATTAAATCCTATCAAACCGCAGGGAACTAGGGCACCTGCTGACAAGTGAAGCACTTTTTAAAATGTAATTTTGAGAGTTTTATATAGCTCGAACAAGACCGTTTCGGGTGACATATTGCTTTACAATAATAGCGAAATAATGTTGCACAAAACACGATGTGCAATGTACATATATAAGTGGAGTAGGTCATGCGGCAAAGGTTGCATAAGCAAATCATAAAGTCAAAGTGTTAAAACAGAAACAGGCACATATAGTCATTCGAAAAGCATAGTCTGATAGGTGTCAGGGCGATGTGTGGCAGGTTTAGCAACGGACAGATGGTGCCGATCTCGGAGATGTGGGCCGTGTGATAAATGGAGCCTCACATGGGCAAGTAGGCATCACCCTTGGGGTGACGGAGGTATGGACTCAATGTGAGAAGAATCTGTTGGCTAGTAGAAGTTTAACTGATCTTTTCCAGTGACCATTGAATTCTACCAGGTCCGCTCCATTGTGAGCAGCCATGACCCAGTAACCACCACATCCTGTAGAAATGCAGCCCTGCACACCGGGACCTAGCAGCTACCACGGAGCCCCAAAATGAAGTACTGTGTAAAAGAAAGGAACCAGGACCCCGCGGATCCCGTGCTGAACAGGACGGGAACAACACAGTTATCGGGGACCTTTGCCAGGGGCAGCAAGGACAGGCGAGTGCCAGTCTCTGCACCGGACCAGAAAAAGTTAAGGCATGATGTAGCACAGTAGCCCTGCAAATTACATTGATCTGTGCAAGGTGCAACTTGTAGAGTACGTCGGGCCACAAACCGCTTACCGCCTTCCTGCTTCAACGGTCATCGGCACCAAGATGGTAGACATCAGCAGCGATTGACGATCTCCAGAACATTGGCCACTTACCTGGAGAGCCGTGGGGTGCCAACCGACAACCAAGATGAGGTAGTCTAATCGGGGAACAGATCCGTAGGAGGGACGACCCCAGCAGACCCGAGGACAACAGTCGGGACATAGAGACTCTCTTCACCAGTTTGCCTGTTATCTGGAATTCGACTCGGACACCTTGCCGGCCTCTGCGGTGAAGTCCACAAAGAGCAGGTATTGTTCCAAAATCAGTTCCAGTTATTTTATTGGTGTAGCGTTGGGTTGCGATGGTGACAAGGCATGGATGGCAGGCTTTACAGCGATTTTAACCGTAAAGGTGGATCCGGGCCAGGGACCCTTTTGGAGGCTCGACTTTGCGGTGGCCATCTTGGATTACTCAGCTGAAGCACTAGCTGTCACTGAACCATGACCCTCTGTTGCCTTCATCATACCACCCACTGTCCCTGCTAAACATGGAGTACAAAATTCTTAGTAAAGTTCTAGCTGATGGGAGACGTGGCTTGGCCGAGCTACAAAATGGCCGCTCACTAGAGAGGCTTTGACAGCTGAACACATAATCTGCCACAAATCCACCATATAGCGGGCTGCCCTATCCTGCAAATAGCCCACACAGTGACATCAACCCGCCGGGGCCTTGTCAATGCAATTTGAAGACATTTGGCTGTATCTGGAGACCTTCAGACAGTGGAGAAGAGGCCTGCCCTGGACGACCAGGGCTTATGGTAAGCTCGGGCTTGGGGCTAGCCAGGTTGCACCCCTCCTTGGGGGCATCCATTGCCAAGCTGTCGTCGCTGCTACTGGTCCCCTCTTGAATTCCCTTGCTCTGTTCTGTGACCCTGCAAACTTACAAACGCGGCCTCTGTCCTGTAACTGAGGTTGTGGGATCCCTGCACAGCCTCGTGATTGCTAGGGGTGTCCGAGGACCGACGGAGAGTCGCTGCACCCCCCCCCATGCTGTCTGGGGCCTCCTAGATGCTGGATTGCCGTTGGGAGGCCGGCAAATGAGGAGGAGCCTCACTGTGTGACCTATGTGCCTGACGGCGGTGAGCTGAGCCTGGAGGTTAAAAAATAACCTGCACGCCCCTGTGTCGGGCGGGAAGCAGCGGGGGCGTCCGGCGGCTCCTATGCTGAAGCGCTACCCGCCATGCTGTCATCATTAAACTACAGCGTGCATTCTCCCCTTGGACAGTGAATCTCCTAGGCCTGCACGCAAGCTGCTGGAACAGAACTGGCCCTGCGAACCTTGTGAACCTTGCTGGACGGGGTGCAGTCCAGACTTGCCAACTGCTCCCCGCACCTGCTCCGGACTGCCTTGCTCACTTACCCTGGGTGGCTGCCAGTGCTGGCGCTGGACTCTACGCTGGCTTTGCGTGCATGTTGGGCGGTTCTGCACGGTGTCTTTTGCTGTCATTTGCACCATCCCCGTGCCTCTATATCTCCTTGGGTGTGCGCTCGGCGGCATCTACCTAGGTCAACCATCCACTTGATTTAGGGCCTTGATTCCTCAAGGGACTGCAGGGCACACTGGCGCCTGGATTCGGGGCGCGTCTAGGGCTGGGGTGCGGCCAGAGTCTCTTGTGTAGACAGGACTGCTGATCACCATCCACTGCCAAGCACCATAGCGCTGGGCAGACTGGTTGTCGGGCCGAGTTCCTGGGCCTGCTCATGCCTCTCGGCAGGGAGATTGCCCAGGGCGTGGCATGGCTCTAGAGATCTACCCCTCGTGCTGCACCTTATTGTAACTAAGGTATCTGCTAGTGGACAGGAAATCCAATGCACTCTCTACGGACATCAACTTCACCTCTTGCACCATACCCTGCTCCTTCGCTTAGGGCCCACACACACGCCACGCTCACTGCCCACCCCGACCATGGGAAAACATGATGCCAGGCAGCCAAAGCTCTCGTTCGAAGCCTCACCCACCAGACTGACCAAGACCCACGTCCTGAGACATCGCCAGGCCACACAGAAGACGATACTCAACAAGGTGTTGACCTCAAAGAAATCCTCATTGATGTCAAGACGAGTTTGAAGGCCATTGATGCCAAACTGGATCTACTCACTAGCCGATCAGAGCATGTTAAACATTGTGTCGATAAACCCAAAAATAGAATAGATCACCTGGGAAATCGTGTCTCCGATGTAGATGACGTGCAGGCTGACTCCAAAAACACCTACTACGGATGGACAGAAACCTCAAACTTATTAAAGCCAAGAATGAAGACCTCTAAACGTGCTCCATGTGCAACAATCTTCGATTATAGGGATTCCAGAGTCACTGGCGATCACCAGGATGGATGAGTTTGTCGAGACGTTGCTCAGGGACCTATTTGGGGAGGGCCTGTCTGCAGTCTTCATCTTGGAGCGCGCTCATCGCTCGCTTGGCCCCCGGCCGCCTGCGGGGTTACCGGCCCACCCAATAGTTGCCCGCCTTCTGAACTACAGGAATCCTGACGCGGTCCTCCGCCCAATAGTTGCCCGCCTTCTGAACTACAGGAATCGCGACGCGGTTCTGAGGTTGGCCCACGAGCGTGCTTCCATCCAATACCAGGGCAGTAACATCTCCTTCTATCCAGACTTCACAATGTCCGTGCAGGCGTCCTGCTGGTTGTTCCTGCTTACTAAGAGGCTCCTCCAGAAGGCCGACATACCCTATGCTTTATTGTATCCAGCCAAACTACGAATTTCCTTTGAAGGCAAACCACAGTTCTTCACAGATGCGAAGGCAGCCCTGAAGTTCGTGAAACTGGCCAATAGGCCTCCAGGGGTGAGAGGTCTCGTGGGGGCGGGGTGGGGGCTGGTGGGGTCATCACAGCACACCTCAAAAGAAGCCCAACTCAGTGACAACGACTGAACTCTCCCGCGGCAGGCTGATCTGTTCTCAGCCACTCCACGCTGGACCTATTTACCATAGACTTCGACGCCTCGTCAGGGGTAGTAAGCGCTATATAAATGCAATTACAATACAATACAATACAATACAATACAATAGACGTTACTCTAGCTTGCCACCTGGGCTGCTGAGCGCCTAGCCAATGTTTCATTCTGTTGTTTATATTGCCTTTCCCTTGTAGCCTTCCGTTCGGTCACCCAGCTGTTTTGGCATGGTTGTATGCCCGGTATTCCCCACCCCTAAATTTGTGGGTGGAGTGTGGTATGGATTGTCTAATTTGATGATTGTTTTTTGTCATGTTAGTTTTTCCCTTTCAGGTTTCAGCCACCATGCTCCCCGCCCCTACTTGCACTTTACATTACACACAGCTCGGACACTCCAGTAATGTATCTTTCACCCTAAGGTAGCATGACCACCATGACATGCATCACTTGGAACATACGTGGACTTAATGATTACAAAAAACATGTCTAATACACACTTACCGTAACAGACACAAAATAGGCATCTGCTTTCTACAAGAGACCCACCTCACTAGCGATACTGTCCCGGGCTCCATGCTCGTTGGTGTGGGGAAACCTACTCTTCAATTCATTCAAACTATGCCAGAGTAGTCGCAGTACTGCTGCGCAGGGCGCCTCCCTAGCGGCTCACTCCCTCATTGATAACAATGGCTGTTACGTCATACTAGCAGGCACACTGCACAGACAACCAGTGCCTCTAACGGCTATATGTGGCCAAATACAGATGACCTTGAGTTCTTCTCTGGGATCGGAAGGCTGATGTCTGGCTTCAGACCCCGGGCCATTCTATGGAGTGGCTACTTCAATGTAGTACTTGACGACTGACTAAACCTATCTGGTATCTCCAAGCGCTTACACCCCCAAGCCGAGCAGGCCCTCACCATTATAATTCAAAACAACTGCATGCAGGGCGTATGGCAGTGCACACAAGGAAACACAAAGAGATGATGGACGGAGCGCTGAAACTTTTCAGACACTCACCCCCAGTCACAGATCTGGGTTGAATCCATCATTGTTCTTTAGCTCACTTTGCCACCCCAGTTCAGACACAGCTATATGCAAATCAGTCTTGACTCTGTGCCTCATGGGAACAGTCTAGCCCGAACTGCCGAGCCATGTCTTCCCTGGACCGGAAACAAGCATCCTGGGACCGGTTTCAGGCTAACAGCCCTCATCAACCAGGCTAGCTTGAATCCAGTGGCAAAGTGAGCAAGGGACCCACGTCTGGGCATACCCTGCCAACTTAGGGCGAACAAAGTAAACACAAGGAGATGATGGACGGAGCGCTGACATTTTTCAGACCCCAGTCACAGATCTGGGTGGCACACAAGGAGACACCCTTGAAGGCACTTGCCTCTCAGCACACCACAATGCCTGGTCCAGGATAGATTTTTGTCCAAAGACACCCAGACTTGGACTACTACAGTGACTCACCTGCCCTGCACCCTCTCTGATCATGCGCCGGTCAAAGTGGTGTTACAGATCCCCCAGACAATACCTCATGCCTTCACCTGGTGGCTGCTGCTGAAAGCACTTCGTGAAGCAGCATTCCACGAAGAAATTTGTGTGGAACTAATAGACTACTTCGCACACAATGAGGGCTCCGTAAAATCGCCATCCACAGTTTGGGAGGCATTTAAGGTGATAATACGATGTGTCTGTATTGCTAAACAATCAGGAGTCCTTAAAGCTCTCCGCAGGATGCTGACTTGAGAAAGACTTTGGAACCCTAGAAATGGAGTGTACTCGCTCCAAAGACGCCACCATTCTGGCCAATATCCGGGAAAAAATATCGGAATATCAGGAGGAAGCCACTCGCAAGACTCACTATCTGCACAGAGACGCTCGGGCCTGCCGGTTTGAGGAAGGGGTATCCCCGGGCAAGACCCTTGCAGGGATACTTTGTGAACCGCATGCGTCCACTTATGTGGCAGAACTTTTAAACGTGGAATTCAACCTCGGTTCCTCCTCGTCTGAGCTATTGGGCGTAATGTCCTCTTTCTACTCCCAACTATATAAAGTCACCCCGATCCTTGGCTTAGCTGAACTCTGCATATTTTGACACTGTACAACTGCTCTGGCTGGACCGGGCCCACTGTGCATATTTAGATTAGCCCATTACCACAGAGGAAATTGAGAAGTAATTAAGAGCCTACCTGGGGACAAATCACCCGGGCTTGATGGTTTGACCACCGTCTTCTACAAGGAGTTTGCCCCTCTGCTGGAACCTCACTTGCTGGTGATGTTCCATGATTCCCTGAACACAAGCGCACTCCCCCTCGTTAAGAGAGGCAATCATTATAAAGCTCCTAAAACCGGACAAACCAGCTGAGTATTGCGACTCTTATAGGCTTCTCTCTAATAAACATCAACAGCAAGATCAACGCTAAGGTGCTCGCCAATCACCTGCTACCATTAATCGTAAGACCAGATCAATCTGGCTTCATTCCTGGCTCCACCACAATGCATAATCTCCATGCCATCTTTGCAGTCATGCATTACCTATACCCCAGGTCTCCCCAATTGCTGCCCCTTTGGATGTCACAAAGGCGTTCGATTCGCTAGAATGGGTATACCTCTTACCGCTGCTCAAACGTATCGCTTTAAGCCCTCAATTCATTAAACAGATTTTGCTCCTATACACTCCTCTCCCCGCTCATGTGCGCCTGAATGGGCTTATCTCCGATCTCTTCCCGATCACCTGAGGCAAGCGGCAGGGCTGCCCGCTATCACTGCTCCTATTTGCTATCGCTATGGAACCCCTGGTGGCGTGGCTCTGGCAACGCTACGCGAACACGGGTATCTGCTTTACCACCAGAGGGCTGGTTGTCTCGATGAACGCGGATGACTTTGCCCTCTACGCGGGCAACCTGCAAGAGAACCTGGCCTCTCTGACTGACTCGTGAGGTAGTACGGTTCTGGGGGCTATTTAGGCATTCAAATAAACTGGTCCAAATCTTTTCTTTTTCTGCTCACAGAGGCCACACAGCTATTCATCACGAAGAATCCACTGAAATGGGCCACGGATCTAATTAGATACATAGGTATATGGCTCAGCAGAGATCTGGAGGAGCTTTGGCGAGCCAACTATGGTCGCGCTGTCGACTGGTTGGAAGACCGAGTACCAACGTGGTCTAGACTGCCCCTGTCCATTGCTGGCTGCATTGCAATAGCGAAAATGATCATACTCCCCAAATTCCTCTACCTATTAATAAAAGTTCCTTTCCCACTCACTGCTCAATTTTTCAAGCGTCTGAAATCCAACCTGGTGTCGTGGATCTGGGTGGGCAAACAACCGCACGCCCCATATAAGTGTCTTACTTTGCCACACTCGCTGGGTGGACTGGGAGCACCTGACATGACGCTATATGCACTATTTGCCCGGGCTCACTTCCTCCACTACTGGCTTCACCCAACACCATTTCAGCTGCATTTAGCCATAGAGAGAGATCAGGCTTCCACCATGGCTGCTATCGATGGTGCTGTTTCTACCATATAAAGTGCCTAGGGCGGAGATTGACACAGTCAAGTATGTGCATGGGAGGGTGTGAAAAAGCTGGCAGGACTATCACTCTTGAATGCTCCCTCTGTCCCTCTTGCTAACAATTCCACTTTACCACCATTGCAAGACAAGGGTGCCATTCCACGCCCATATAAGTGCAATATTAGAGTGTTCTCGGACCTTTATCCTGAAGACCAGTTAATTCCACCGTTCAATGGCATTTCATCCCCAACCCCCACCTTACTGGACACATTACTATTTTATCAATTAAGCGCCACATGTCGCATGACATATTCCCCCTCCCACTGACCCTCCCGAGAATATGTACTCACCTCCCCATCTCTGCGTAATCTTGTAACTCGTTTATACACTCACATGCAGCTCTCCTCACCGATCACCTCCCCAAAGGCACATGAGACATGGAACGCAGATGTAGAACCTCCCCTGACGGACGAACAGTGGTCCTTCTGTTGCAGCCAGTTAGAACTTCTCTCACCAAACTATAAGCTGCACCTCATACACTTCAAATGTATACATCGATTGTACCGCACGCCACTTCAACTTTTCAAATTGGGATTTGTCCTTGACCCCCAATGTCAGCAATGCCACTCGGCTCAGGTCACCTTTATCCACCTTGCATGGTACTGTCCAATGGTGGTGGACTTCTGGGGGAGGTCTACGCTACCATACACACGATCACTGCTTCCACACTCCCCTACACCCCCATGGTTGGCTTGGTTGGTTGAAAGACACACTCACCACTCACCGCCTAATTACAGCCATATTGCTTCTATTGGTCAAACGCAGTATGGTAATGCACTGGGGCAGGAAACCAGCCCCTACCATTAAAGCATGGCTGACTGATGTGTCATACTGTCAGCAGCAATTAACTTGCTACTTGGAGCTCATGCTCATACTATATCGACCTAAAGACATATGGGAGCCTTTCATCTCTTTCCTCTGTCAGAGGGATTCCGCTTTGCTGGTGGCACGGGTTGCAGGAGAGGGGAGACGCTGGTCGGGTTGACTAGCCATCACTCCGTACTGTTGCTCTAAGCGCATTGTGGATACACTGCTAGCAAGTTGCCCTCGATCATTTGGATTTGCCTCCAATTAGATGCCTGCCACCTCTACTTTTCTATGTCAGATCGCTATGTTAAAGTGTTCCTGCTGCCATTGTAATAGTGCTCTAGGGTCCGCACCTGTTCTATTTCAAATGTGATGCTATTGGGGGTTTTATTTGTGCAACGAATATGGTTCAGAACTGTGCGTTGTGGCAATTCATCAACTCAGTATGGCTGTTGATGTTGTATTGTTTGTTATTGATAAATGCCAATAAAATCATTTAAAAAAAGATACTAGCCGATAGTCTATTGGAAAGCCTCACTGGCACGTCCAAAAATGGCTCAAACCACAACGTAATACATCCCTGAACATTTGTAGGTTTTATCAGATACTCCCGAAAACCCCATACTTATAGCCCATATCAATCTGCTTGACAGTAGACCAGGATCAAATTTTGGACACACTGAACTGGAAGTACGTAGCAAAAGCTTTGGAAAGATTTGGTGTTGGAGGACAAATGATGAGATGGGTTGCACTTTTTGCCCAACCAGCAGCTGGATTTCGAATGAGTGGCCCATATATTAGAGGTGTAAGGGTATCAATGGGGGCAAGGCAGGGATGCCCGCTATCCCCAATCTTGTTTTCCCTGACGGTTGAACCACTAGCAGCATTTATGAGGTCATGTGGGGTGCTTGGGTTATCCCTAGAGGCTAGACAAGGCATACTTTCTCTTTATATGCCAGAGACATGCTACTATGCATTTGTGATATCACTAAGGATCTGAAAACTCTCATGCCTGAAAGTTAATTTGGACAAAACCTGTGTATTGCGATAAAGCAGAGGGTGACGCTGATTATGTAGTAATTGATGCACTTTTTAGGTCTCGCCTACGCAGCGCGCATGCGCTGCATAGCCAAAAGACCTTTAGCAATCGCTTCGGCTTTTCAGCCAAAAACGTGCACACGTTCCATTGCCTTCAATGGCAACGCGTGCACGTTTGGCGATTCACTTGCGGGAGCGAGCGGCGCCATATGGTAGCAATTATCGCTCCTGGCGCTGCTCGCTCCCGCAAGTGAAACGCTTTCACTTTTGCCGACACTATTTTTTTACTTTTAGCGCGCGCACGCTTGTTCTCCATTCTTTGGTCTCTCTGTGTAACACTAATCCAGTCTCCCCGTTGCGCAGCTCGTTTTCTTCCTCCTCTTCTCTTTCTTTCTTGCTTTGTGTTTCCTCCTCCTTGTCTTTCGTTCTTATAATCTACTCCATTCTCTCGCTTTTTGCTCCATTTCTTGGTCTCTCTGTGTATCGCTACTCCCGTCTCCCTGTTGCGCAGCTCGTTTTCTTCTTTTTTTCTCACACACGCGTTACTTCCCCTCTCTCCATTTCCTCTTCTCTCTCCACTTACTAACTCTGTCCCTCTGCCTCTACACCCTCCGTCTCTTTCTTCGTCTCCCTTCTCCCCTCTTTCACTCGTCCTCGCCCCCCTCCTCTCCCTCTCTCCCCACCCTCCGCCTGTGTCCCTCTCCCACCCCCTCTCTTGTCTAGTTTCCTCATATGTCACTCACATCAGTGGTTCTTGGCAGTCTGCGGACAGGGCTCTGTGCTTTTGGGCAGGTTGTGTGGTCGGTGTGTGTGTGGGGGGGGTTATCACTTGCCCCCGCTTTTTGTTGCTTCGCTGGGTGAGTGGGGGCTCTGTTCACGTCACCAATTGACCTCCGCAGGAGCCCCGTTTAGACCGAGCAGCAGTGAAGATGTATTTATTCGCGGGTACGTGGCGCTTTATTTGAGTAACTGTGCGGCGCTTTATCCATTCACACGGCGCTAAATTTGAGTGAGTGCACGGTGCACAGAGAAGTTCCTGCGTCAGGTGTGGCGCCGTGGGTTGGGAGCTGGCGTGGGCAGGAGACCAGAAGGCTCTTCTGGGAGGCGCTATCTTGCTCAGCCGGAAACGACACGCACCACTGGGGGGCTGTTGGGGGTCTTTGGGGGTATATTGCACCATAGCAGCGACGGGGAGGAGACGGCGTTGCACATATTACAGAAGTCTCCTCTCTGGGGTCATCCGCCCCCTGCAGGCTCTCAGGGGCAGTCTGGGGGTCTGTGTGATAAGATATGTAAAAGAGCTGTGTGCGGCAGGTATGATTCCTGCCCCTATATTCGGGGGTGCGGGGGCTTGTAGTGTGCGCCCCGGTAGAGCAGGGTTGGGGCTCTCAAAGCAGTGTTAGGGGCCCATGGAAAAGGGGCTCCGCGTGCCAGAGGTGGGCCGACCTCTAGCGCCTTGACAGGCTCCCCGCCGGGTCATTGAGACTGGTTCATTGCCAGCCTTGTGTCAGTCTTCGCCTGGCTCGGGGCAGTGTCCCCCCTCCTCACACCCCCAAGCACATATCACTCCCTTGTCTGTCCTGCTCGGAGCTGCACCCCATTCTCAAAACAACAAGCATTGGCATAGCCAATAGGTCTCGCCTTTGGGACCTTATAAGTGTTTAGCCATGCAACAGTTGATGTTGTTGCACCAAGGATATTATGCTGCATAACAAAATACTTCTAAGGTCCCAAAAGCGAGACCTATTGGCTATGCCAATGCTTGTTCTTATTTACTTGTGTATGCATGGGTCTCTTATTTTTTTGATCATTTGTATTTAATGGTTTTTATTGTCTTTTAATTGCAATCCGCCTGGTGTTTGTTTTTATTGCTTATTTTTATTTCTGTATGGAATTATTGCTTTTATACTTTTATGGTCTAGCTCGACCAAATAAAGTTGCTTCTGACTGATTTGGGACTAAACCTGTATATTCCCATTTCCAAAATTGTTACACCCAACATGACATGATCTTAGGAGGAGAAACACTGTGGTGGGAACCGGATGCTTCCTAATACTTATGGATCAGTATGTACCACACTGAAGCAGACTTGCTAGAGGGCAACGTAAAGAGAGCAATGTATTCTCTCATTTGTCAGATTGGATTGTGGTCCACAAATCTGTAATGGGCTGTATTACAATAGCAAAAATGGTGACGTTCCCTAGGCTCTTATATAAGTTTGTGAATTTGCCCCTTTTAATCCCAATCTTCTGTGTATTAGACATCCACCTACCTTGGCAACCTGATATAGGGAAATACACGGCAGAGAGTTGCCGTAGCTAATCTGAAGCATCAAACGACTAAAGGGGGCCTGGGAGCCCAGGACTTCCCGGGTTACTACCTTATAGAGCAGTGGTTGGCACAGTGGCTAGCGAGGTGCTATTTAGCAGAAACCCAGTACACGGATAAGCAGTTTCAAAACGGGGACAGGCATACAGTCCAGTTGCCTAGCATAGGGATGCCCAGAGGCCTCCCACTCTTGATTGACATGGCACTGGGCTGCTTGAAACTCATACGCAACCAACCCTTACACACGCACTGGCATTACCCCTGAAGTGCCTACCCACAAGAGGCAGTGTACTCATATCTAGGAACCTATAAACTGTCATGATGTAAGTATCAACATCAAAAGAGACGTGTGAAGAAAACTCACTACACAACTTTCAAACCCTAGCAGACAATTACGGACTTCACACTGGTCAGTTCCTCTTGTACAGTTTTATAATCCATGCACTACAGGCACAATCGGAAAACACATAGAGCCCAAAACAGTATGAATGATGGGGAATGGAAAGAGACTTCTCACAAGGCTTTATAGAGCCATTCAGGAACACACAGGAATATCTCTTCAAGCCCTACGTGACAAATGGGGAGCAGAGACTGGGCAAGTCCTGTAGGAGAGTAGGATCTGCTTCACATGGGTACCCCCACTTTTTGCTGATGCTTCACTGTTTTTCGACTTTAGTCTGGCTGGGGCCCTGCTAATCAGAACCCCAGCCTAGCTGCTTCCTCTCTAAAATGGTTTCCATGTGCCTTAGGCACATCTCTAATTGGAATCTGGAGTGCCCTTATAAGTCCCTAGTATATGGTATACTATGTACCAAGGGCATAGGTACCTCAGAGGCCTACCAGGGGCTGCAGCATGTATTGTGCCACCCCTGGAAGGCCATCCAAAATGACACCACAGGTCTGCTACTGCAGCCTGGGTAAGGTGGTGCATGCACCCCTTACTGTGATATAGGTTACCTATATCACTACATACCTACACACATATAAACCTATAAGTCACTCCTATGGCAGGCCTTGTCAATCCTGAAGGCAGAGTGCATGGTTCCTATGTGAGAGGGTGCCCCTGCATGAGCAGGGCCCCTCTGCAGCGTTCGGAGACCCTTCTCTGATGCTGTTTTTAGTGCAGCCTGACCATATACTCCTAAGTGCATTATAACTTAACGTTAAATGCTAACTTTGGGATGGCTGCTCAGAAACATGTCGTGTTTGGTGTCAAACATCTTGGAATACTACCCCCCGCCAATTCTGACGGCGGGGGTAGCATTCCACCCTTCTAGAGGGAGAGACATGTTAACCCTGGCTTGCCCGGTAACTTCTTTCCAAAGCCCCAGCATCACAAAATGGATGCTGCTGCCACAGACACAAGTCTGGCCTCCTGCTGCTGACCGAAACTCCGGCAGGGGAGGCCTGGACAATAGGTTTCCTGTCACAGGGAGGTGTAACCACCTCCCCAGACAGGATAATGTGTATTGGGGCTGGGCGGGAGCACTTTCTGGTGCTTTGAAGTCCTGCACTGGGGGCACATTTGGTGTCCTCGTGCATACCCCAGTTCAAACCGGATCAGGGGCTTCCAGCCCCTGCTTTGGCGCGTACTGGACAAGTGAAAGGGGTGTAGCCACCACTCTGCCCTGACCCACCCATAGGTGGGACCACAGAGTAAGTCCAACCCCTAAACTTAGTATAAGTATAGGACCCCAGTCACTGAGACTTTAGATATTCCCTGGACGAAACTCTGATACAAAATCCTGGACCTTCGACGCTCTACTTCAAGATTAGAGGACTGAAGAATCTCCCTTGGGGTCAAGGAGTGACTCCCTTGCTTGGCAGGCACCAAAGAAGCATCTGTCCGGTCTGCATCTCTGAGGCTCCCGTCGGACGCCGAAGTCTTTGCATCACCAGAGGTGGATTTCCAGACTTCCCCGAGGCTGCCCTGAGTCCCCAGCAAAGCTGAGGCCCGTAGCTGTCGTGGGTAACGTAGAACCGTGACCCCTGGACACCGAGCACATTTGCAAGTGCATCCTCTTCCTGGACTCCCACGAAGTTGTGCTTTGGGCTCCGAGTAGCCCCCGCCTCCAGCACCGACTGCACCGAAGATCACTGGCCTCCACTCCACGAGTGTCCTGTGAGCCAGTTCCACGTGCCCCGTCTCGAGGCTCCTTCGCGGTTGCTAGTCCGTTGGCTAGTAGCCCTTCACGAAGGCCAATCCTTTTCTTCTTGGGCTCCCTGGTTGCTCCAGGCCTGCCCTCACTTACCCTTGCTGGGTGAGTTCCTCAGACCTTGCTGGTCTGCACCATCGTCAATCTTCACAATCCACGAGACTTGCCGTTGCCAAGGCCTGTTGGGTCCAATCCAGTCGCCGACACCTCAGCACTCGACAGACATCGTGGGCCAGCCCGAATCCTGCTCCTGGTCGCCGACAACGCCTCCTGGACCTCGTGGCTGCAGAAACAAGACGACCGTCAACCTACCTGAAGCATCCGACATCGGTGGGCATCTGTTCATCGCCTTCCTGGTCACTTCCTAGTGACCCAGACTCTGTCCCCTCTGCTTTCAGGTTCTTCAGATCTCCGATCCACTCTTGGATCCACCCGGACACTTTCCACTTGGTCGCCAGCAGCACTTTGCAGCAGATCGCCATTCAACTCGACGACGAAACCCGACCCCGAAAGGCACCTATGCACCTGGCTTCCCTGGGTGAGGTAACAAGAGTACTCCGGTGCTCCCGTGGGTAGAGACTCTAGAACGACCTAGTTCTCAAAGGGTTTGCTCCAAGTCCTTCTTTAAGTGTCCCTTTTCTTTAAATTTCCAACCGCGACTTTCCCCATAGAAGTCAACGGCGATTCGCGGCTGTGTTTACACACTGCACGCGTCCCCGTGGGTCCCCTGTGTCACTACCTTGGGTGGTTCCTTGTGGTCCAAGCACTTCTACAGGCTCTAGGCCTAGTGTCTAGCTCAGTCGTGGTTCTTATACCACTTTTTTTGGTATATGGTTTGGTACGCCCCTAGGGCCCAAACGTGTATTTGTGCTTTTACTGTGTTTAAATAACTTATAACTTGTGTACTTCGAACTCTAGCCTCATAAAGAGACTAGAGGGGTGTGTTTAGCAATAAATACATATATTTTGAATATATACCTGGTGTGGTGCTCTTTCATTTGGTCACTCAAGAGATTATAGACTGGTAAAACAAGCTGCTTTACATTCCTTCAAGACTTAGCCTGAAGGCTGCTCTCCATAGCTACCACTAGGATAGCTTTCAATAAAGGTTGTCTTTAACCTAACTCCAATAAGGGTTGTTTGGACTGGTACAAGGTGCCCACTATAATTAGTGGACCGCATATACCAGGCCAACTTCTCACAAGTCCTACATAACAAGGACTAGTAAAAATTGCTAGAATACCCGCACAAAATATAATGTAATGTCTGCTTCAGATATATCCATTTCAACATACCGCATAGAGAATACTTAACACCACAGAAACGGAACGCTATTTACCCAAGTAGAACCACATACTGCCTCAGGTATCATCATCCACAAACAGACTTTAGGCACATGGTTTGGGAGTGTGATTTAGTGAGACCATTCTGGACGGAATTGTTGAGCGACCTAACCCAAATAGTAGGGTGCACGACCTAGATCACACACAGTTGTTTATTGGGGCTCTTTGCTAGGCTGAAAAAAGCCATGATTGCGACGAAATACCTACACCTTGTACTTCTGTTAGCCAAAGGGTGTTAACAACGAGCTAGAAGTCCCCGTACACATCAACACGAACGGCCTGGAGATATGAACTAGCGCAATGGACATCAGCAAAAGGGGCAGCAATGTATAGGGAGGAAAAGTGGGGGCTCAGGAAAAGCCCGATAGCGAGACAATGGTAAGACATAGCTCAAATGCATAAAGGACTTGATACGTAGATAATTAATCCAATTCAAACAAAGATACAGATAAATACCAGAGCCATAAAAACTCCAAACATATTAAGGGCTAGGTCAGCGTAACCACAGGGACCCACAGCACAAAACTAGCACGGAAAAAATGGTCTACCCTCAAATGTTGGATACATTCAACATCAGGCAGGAGACCGGCTCTAACCCCGTGATATGACTACACACACCGAAAAGATGGCATTGTCTGATAAAGGCACCTCCACATACGGGGAAGAGTACAATTACGATACTACATAAATCTGCCATACGAACCACAGACCGCCATAGGGAATGGGGATGAGGATGAAGTCAGAAGGCAGTTCATGTTCATAGTGTGTTAAAACCTTAAATGTCAAACGATGTATATTTATGTAGACAAGATAGACCGTGTGCAGTTGCATGAAAGCAAAGCCTATCATAGAAATTCAAGCAAATAATGCTATGGTTTTTTTTTTTTATAACTAATTTTATTGGCATTTTGTATAACAAAGTAAAGAAGGTAACCCTTGTATCACTGTGACATGTGAGACATTTTCATTGCGGTTGCAGGTGTTCTCCCCATCTGGTTGGTTAGAAAAAGGCAAGCCCCCAACGTTGTGAGTAATCAGTCCGCTAGATCCATCCATTTGCTCCATATACATTCATGTTTGGTCAGGCACCCCTTGCTTCGTATACCGCTTTTTCTTGGACGGCGCACCAGTCCACTTCCCTAGGCCATTTTGCAATAGAGGGAGGTGTTGAGTATTTCCAGGCCGCTGCAATGTCTCTTTTAGCAGTCAAAATGGCTGTTCCTAGAAACAACTTGTCGGTCCGGGAGCCGTCCATCCCCTCCATCACGTCCAGGAGAAGGGCAAGGGGATTAAGAGGGAATTCCCACCCCAGTATGCCACTCAGTTCAGATACGATTGATGCCCAGTATTTGGATAGGACGGTGCAGGACCAGACCATATGGAAGAAATTGGCTGGTTCTCTCCTACAGCGTGGACATTGCAGGGTTGGGAGAAATCCCACTTTGTGGAGGCGCGCTGGTGTAAGATATGCGCAGTGAAGATAATACATTTGAATGAGGCGGAGCTTGGCAGATATACAGTGCTTAATTTGAACCAGTGCTTTCCGGTGCTCAGCACCGGCACTTAATTGGTATCCGATGCGCGGCACCTAATTGTCAACACTATACTCAGAACAGTCCACCACATGGTGGCGCTGCTCATTTAATTTAGAGATGAGCAGAACAACGGTAATTTAAGACTACAATATACATTAAAATTGATAATACTTGCCTCCCCAACTATTCCTTTAGCTTTGGGGACCTGGAATAATCTGAACTGTCGCATTTACATGCGAGAGAGATTGTTAGTAGTTGTTTTGGCAGTGATGACAATGGCGATGGGTGGTGAAAGCTGCAGTGGCCTCCTGGTCGGAGCCCTGGCACTTAATATTTTACAAATGAAGCACTGCAGATATAGTGAGTGTCCTGGGAGCCATCAGAGCGTCTCTCCAGTCTTCATCCTCCAATGGGCCTATCCATCGGTCCCAGCGGGTTCTGAGAGGGTCTAGCGTGGAGTATTGTTTATCAGGGATCAATATATTTGGGATATCCCTCCCGTCCCTAGGTTTCCCATGAGGAGCTTGGCCTCCAGTGGGCTAAACTCAGGAAATGCGATACGGTTAGGAATATGGAGGGCCAGGGCGTGACGTAGTTGGAGATACCTGAAGAATTGTGTGGAATGTAAGGAGTATGTCTGTTGTAGATCTTGAAAGGAGGACAAGCGTTCTCCCTTTCATACATCCCCCAGGCAAGTTGTGCCTATCAGATCCCATGTCTGAAAGCCTGTCAAGGTCCTGACCTCCCGCAGCCAAGTGCTGTGCCACAGCAGCGTTTGCAATGTGAGTTTAGTGTCCCAGTGGATGTGCCGCAGTGCGGAGCGCCATGCAAGGAGAGCTGTACGAGTGATTATTGGTAGGGCCTGAGGGATTGGGGCTCCTTATGGCATAGCTTGGGCCTGAGAGAATCCAAGGCGCCCCAGCTCCAGACGATATGCTGGGTCAGACCACCCACCGTTGAACCAATCATGAATCACCAAAAGGCGAGTGGCTAAATAGTATAAGAAGGGGTTTGTCATCCCCATTCTTCCTTCATATGTGGTTCGTTGGCAGGTTGTGAGAGCCAGACGTGCTCTTGATCCCCCCAAAGGAAAGTGGTGATCACTCCATCGAAGTTGCGGAACCAGCTGCGAGAGAGGTGGAGCGAGAGTTTTTGAAGGACATATAAGAGGCGGGGGAGAACCATCATTTTGAAGAGAGCGACTCTCCCAAGGGGATTGAGAGGAAGTTTTTGCCATCCACGGAGGTCGTCTTTTGTACACTTGAGAAGCGGGCCGACATTGAGGGACCAAGTCAGCTCAGGGAGAAGCGCCACCCAGATACGAAGGTATTTAAATGAAAGCCGTCGTATGGGCATAGTTGTTTGCCAGTCAAAGCCTTCTCTAGAGGCATGGAGAGGCACCACCGTGGATTTGACCTGGTTGAGGCGTAGGCCTGACGCTCTCTCAAAAGAGTGAAGGATCTAAAGGCATCTCGGTCCGGATCAGGCCGGGTCAGCCAGGCACAGGAGGACTTCGTCTGCGTATAAGGTGATTCGGTCCTCGTGAGAGTCCTGCCAGCGCCACCCCTGCACCTGGTCGTCCGTACGGATGCGGCAAGCCAAAGGCTCGATCGCAAGGGCGAAGAGGAGAGGGTAGAGTGGACATCCCTGTCGGGTTCCCCTCGCGATCGGGAAGACCTCAGACAATGCTCCGTTTATAAGGACCCTGGCTGATGTGTTAGAGTAAAGAACTCCCACCATTTTCCAATAGTGGGGGCCGAAGCCTGCTCTTTCCAACACACTCCCCATGTAGTGCCAGTCGACCGTATCAAAGGCCTTCTCGAAGTTGAGTATAACTAAGACCAGATATGGCAAAAGGAGGCCACAGTGGGCGAGGGCTACATGTAGGCGTCTAAGGCAGTGGCGCGTGCTGCGATGTTGGCATAAAGCCTTATTGGTCCGGGTTTATGAGGGTGTGGAGCACTCGTTTTATACGGGTGGCAAGAATCGTAGCATATATTTTAATTTTGGTGTTGATGAGCGAGATTGGGCGATACTGAGCACAGGAAAGCGGGGGAGGGTTTACCTTGGGTATGACCACGATGGTGGCTGTGTCTGTAACAGAGGAGAATGTGCCGTTCTCTATGGCTTCTTCAAATAGGGCATGAAGTCGTCGGATCAGAGTTTCGCAGAATGCTGCATAGTACTCAGCAGGAAGCCCATCTGGGCCCGGGGTCTTGTGTGTGGCGAGTGAGGAAATCGCCTCACCAACTTCCTCAACTGTGATAGGCTTGTCCATGGTTTTACATTCTATCTCTGAGAGCCCTTGGAGGGGGCTATTTTGTAAAAAGGAGGAGCTATCATACGGTGTGTGTGTGTGGGATCCACTGGGTACAGTGCCTTATAGTAGTTTGCGAAGGTCTGTGCAATTGTTGCGGGCGTTCAGGAGATTCGTCCCTGGGTGTCGCGAATTTCGGGGACTATTCGGTTGGCCATGGGGTGAGTAGCGAGCCAGTGGAGCAGTTTACCGTTCTTGTCTCCCCAGCCGTAAACTCTGGCCACCGAGGACCTCCAAATCAATGTAGCTGATTCGACGGAGATACTTTTGATCTTGTCACGTATTAGTTGTAGCTGTCAGCGTTTTGTCTCCCCCTCCGCCGTTGCTGCCACCATTTCCAGACGGAGGGCCCTGGCTTTGAGTTGAGAGAGTTGGTGGTCTTGGATCTGACGTCTGCGTTTGAGGAATCCCTTGGCGTAACCCCGGATCGTGGCTTTGCCCGCTTCCCAGAGTGTACCCTGACGTTGCACTGTGCCCTGATTAGTGCGAAAGTAGTTATTTAGTTCTTCCCCGATGCTCTTTTTGTAATCTTGGTCCTGGAGGAACCAAGCATTTAGTCGCCCAACGGGTCTTAGAGCATTTGTGGGGGCCCCCAATTGTAAAAGGAGCGGGGAGTGGTCTGACACTCGGCGCCAGGATCTGGAGTTCAGAGGCGGTCCGGCAATCCGGGGTGGGCAAAAACATGAGGTCTATACGGGAGTGAGTGTGGTGCGCCGCAGAGGTGTGCATGTATTGTCGTGTTTTAGGGTGCCAGGTGCGCCAGACATCATAAAGACCCAGTGTGGAGGCCCAATGTCCAAGACGCTTGGCCCCTAGTTTTCTGTGAGAGGGTGGGGGACCCATGGCATTTTCAGTGGGTTCAGGGACAGCATTACAATCACCCCCAATTACAGTCAGGCCCTGAGGGAGAGTGTATATTGTCTTCAGCGTAGTTTGAAGGATGGGCTCTAAATTTGCCGGAGGGGCATATGGTGATATTAGATTAATAGTGGAGTCCCCTAGGGTATCAGAGAGAGCAATGAATCGGCCCAGGGGTTCGTCAATCACCTGGGTCATCGTGAAGGGAAGGGAGCGACGTAAGAGGATTGCTGTTCCCCGAGCTCCTCTAGAGAACCAGGAGTGCCATACTCTGTCGAATCCCTGACGCGCCAGGAAGGCACACCGATTCCCCACTAGGTGTGTCTCCCGTAATAGTAAGACATCTGGGTTAACCCTTTGGGCATATTTTAAAATCTCTGTTCGTTTGATTTTATCTAAGAGGCTATTAACATTCCATGAGAGGATTCTCATGGGTTCACCCCCATTGTATGGACCTGGCATTGTAGCAGAATGGTGATGTTTGGGGCTGGTGATTTGGAAATCTCCAGTGGATCAGCTAGATGGGTCTTAAGGGAAGCTGCATGTACTCAGATTTGCTGTTTGGTCCGCTCGAGGGAGGATCTTGAATGTGGTGCACAGTGTTACCATAGAACAAAATAACATAACCAATGGCTGGGAGAACAGTCCCAGTTGAAAACCCCAACCATCCCCCCACCCCATACTTCCTCAAATGGAGCATCTGTTGCCCAGTCAACAAAGGCTTAGGTGTGAACAAGTTAGTTAAGGGTCGTAGTAAATGGCTACTTGGTGAGCCCCTCTGAGCTCAAGGATTAGTGTTCCTCCGGTGCGAATTCTCTGCAGTGGCAGTACTTGGGTTCAGATGTGAGGGCTGCAAGACAGGTCAGTGTCATCCGAGCTGGGCCCGGGAGAGCCGCCGGGATCCGCCTCAGTCGGCAGGTCTATATCATCTGAGGTTTCTCTGACTCCAGGCGATCCATTTCTTCCTTGGGTGGAGCCATCGGGCGAGGCGGACGCTGTTCCCCGGGTCCCGCGCCCTCTGTGGGATCCTGCGCGTCGCCCACGGGAGGTTACAGAGTCTTTTGGGGGGTCGCCGCTGGGGCGTTCTTCTTTGGGCGGATTGGGCATTCCTCAGTGGCCCAAGTCCAAGCCACCTCTGGCGTATCAAAGAAGTAAGATTTGCTTTGAAACATCACTTTGAGGCGGGCCGGGAAGAGGAGCCTATAGGGCAGGTTGAGGGCCCGCAGCTTTAGTTTAACCTGGGTGTATGATCTTCTGTGAGCCTGCACCTCCTTAGTGTAGTCAGAAAAGATCATGATTCTGGTCCCTTTATAGAGAAGTTCTGTTCGAGAGCGGGCCTCTTGCAAGATGGCGTCGCGATCCCTGAAGTTGAGGATCCTCACAGTTATTGGTCGGTGCGGAGCCCCCGGCGGAGGCCGAGGGGCTAGTGAGCGGTGGGCCCGCTCCACAACAAACCAGGGAGACGGGGCGTCTGCGGGCATCCAAGATCTGAACCAGTCTTCAACAAAGGTGTTGACTTGGGTGGGTTCTGTGCCCTCGGGAAGGCCAAGCAGGCGGAGATTATTCTGGCGGGAGCAGTTTTCCGCATCTTCAGCCCGTTTGTGGAGATCCGACGTATGGGATAGAAGTTGCTTTACTTCTGTTTTTAGCGTTGAGACGTCATCTTCCACTTCTGACAGGCGGGATTCCGCAGCTGTTACGCTGGCCGTTGCATTGCAGAGGTCCTGGCGGATTAGAGCCATGTCCATGCAGACTTCTCCTATTTTGGTTTCCATGTCTTTATGGCTTGTAATATGGTAGCCAGGTCTCCTTCTGGTCGGCCGGTCGTGGAGGGCAGAGCTCCATCCTGGGTGGGGCCATTAAGAGTATATTGTTCCATCCGAGTCTGAGTCGGGCAGGCCTTCGCTCCCTTGTCTTTCCCCATGATGAGACGGACTCCCAAGAGGGGTTTCAGCTCGACTGCACGACTCGCCCGCCCGTTCGGGTTGCCGGAGCGCTGGTTGATTCAGCCAGGCAGGATGGTAAGGATTGGCCAGTCTGGTCTGGCACGATCTCAGAGGTTAGGTTCCGGAGCTTGTGTAGGCGGTCCAAAGGTCTGAGGATGGAAGGGGTGTAGGACGGGTGAGGGTGGTGCAGGGTTTCTGGTCAGCGATTTCAGGTACAAGCGGATATGTGTCCCATTGCCTTTTTCCAGTGGATGCCGGCCAGGCAGCGGGGCCTTGTTTCTCGCCGGGCCTCTCATTGCAGTCGGACCCACTCTCAGGCGGATCTGTGGCCCACACCACGGATCAATGCCTCCCTCCGTCGCTCTCAGTCAGCCAGTGATTTGCAGCGAGTAGTTCACCAGATGCTCCTGATGGTGTCTGTCCGTCCCCGGGACACAGAAGCAACCTCATGTGGGGTGCCGGGTTCCACCGGAGGGGGGCCTCTCCCAGGGTCAAGAGTGTCAGTCCGCCGAGCGTGGATTGATTGGTGTCTACCCCTTGCGGCAACGGCCACCGTCGGCGAGGTTAGAGGGTCTCTATGGGGTGTTCATTGCTCCCGGGTCCCTGGAGGCCACCCCACCGTCGATTACTGGCACACGGGGATTCCCTTTCCAAGGGGAAGACCCCGTTAAGCCTACAGGCCCTCTGGCCATTGATATCTGCTGCCGGCGGTGGAAGGCTTCGCAGCTCAGGGCCAAAAAGAATCACCTCCGTGGTTTAGAGCCCAGGAGGCGGAGCCCGCCCACATGCATGACGAGCTCCGTATGCCGAAGGCCGCGTGCTCCAGCCACAGGCCGCGGCCCCACCGGGCCCTCGTGAGGCGTCCTGCCGGTAGCAGGTCGAGCGCCCTCACTGACAGTCCGCAGCCGGTCCTAGTCCGCTCATCAGGGGCTATCACCGCCACAAGATACAGTGCGGCGGCCTCGCTGCTGATTGTGACACCCCTCCTCACCTTGAGTATCAGTGAGGGCCGCCTCGCCTGTCTCAGGCGCCGCAGGAGTCTCAGGACATCGGGTGATTTTGGTGCTTCCTGCCCGCAGGCACGGGATCGAGGTCCTGCTCAGATGACACCAGTCGGGTGGCGGGGAGCTCCAGGAACGCCTCCGTCATCACCCAGCCGGTCTCCCATGCACAGGTCAGGTAGGCGCCATTTTGTCACAGGCTCGGGACCCCCACGGATGGTCATCAGCGAGGTTAAATGGTCTCTATGGGGTGTTCATTGCTCCCGGATCCTTTGAGGCCACCCCACCGTTGATTACTGGCGCACGGGGACTCCCCTTCCAGGGAGAAGACCTCGTTAAGACTGCAGGCCCTCCGGCCGTCGATATCTGCCGGCGGCGGCGGAGGCTTCGCTGCTCAAAGCCAAAAGAATCACTTCCGTGGTTTGGGGCCCAGGAGGCGGAGCCCGCCCACATGCAAGACGCGCTCCGACCATCAAAGGCCGCGTGCTCCAGCCACAGTCCGCGGCCCCACCTGGCCCTCGTGAGGCATCCTGTCGGTCGCAGGTCGAGCGCCCTCACCGGCAGTCCGCAGCTGTTCCCAGTCCACTCGTCAGGGGCTATCGCCGCCACAGGAGACAGCGCGGCAGCCTTGCTGCGGATTGTGACGCCCCTCCTCACCTTGACTGTCCGCGAGGGCCACCTCGCCCGTCTCGGCGCCGCAGGAGTCTTAGGACAGCGGGTGATTTCGGTGCTTTCCCGCCCGCCAGCACAGGATCGAGGTCCTGCTCAGAGGACACCAGTCGGGCGGCGGGGAGCTGCAAGAACTCCTCCGTCTTCACCCAGCTGGTCTCCCAGGCACAGGTCAGGAAGGCGCCATTTTGTCACAGGCTCGGGAACTTCGTGGGTGGTCGTCTGGCATCTCCACTGCTCCGCTGAGCCCCCGTTCAGGGTATCAGGACTGCCACCGATGTGGACACTCTAAAGATAGCGGTGTTGTCTTTGGCTGATGATTATCGGAGGATCAGGATGTCGGCGGATTGTGGAGGGGGCTGAAGCACTCTCAGAGTGCGACCGCCATCTTGACTTGCCAAGCCACGCCCCCAAATAATGCTATGTTAACAGCTGTAATAAATACAGTCAAGAACAAATAGTAGTTACGTACTGCATAGAGATTTGCAAGATGTACTAAACAACAAGAAAAAAATAAACATTGCACTAAAAATCTGGGAGGGTCCCAAACACTGTGGCATTTCTCTGGGATGGTACTCTCTGAACCTTGTCTTCAGAACCACCCCCTCCGTATAATAATGTTGTAGGCAAGTCAAAATTGTGGAAAAGCCTGTGTGACGTTTTCACTTGGGACTGCTCATGTTTTGCTCAATAGAACAGCATCCAAATCAGGTGCAGAAGAAAACTTTGGATACTATTGAGTTAAGTGACCAAGCGGTGAGCTGTCTTAAAGCCTTCCTATCGGAGATGGACCTTACACAATACTGTGACCGGCCAACTCACAACAAAGGAGAAATTCTGGACCTCATTATTTCAAAAGGTAATACCATCACACTCATCTTCTTCCTCATCAATAGGGAGGTGTTTCCGAAAATGATGCAACCCAAGAAAATTAAACAGTGGAAAAGGGACCTCAGGAATATCAACACGGTCTGTCTAGCTACCGACTGTAAAAATGCCTGGTCTCCTCAAGACGACTTGACTGATATTCTTGAACTCACAGACTTCTACAACTCTACTATCTCTGATATCATGGACTCAATAGCAGCTCTACAACAAAAAATGCCACCTCCAAACTCTCCAAACCATGGTTCAATGACAACCTAAACTCTGATCGCCGCAACTTAAGGGCAGCTGGACGTCTATGGAGATCAAAACCATCCGTGTATCAGTTAAAGGTCCTTAGATCTGTTAGGAGTTCATGCAATAAAAAAAATCAAGACGATTAAGGCCGATTACTTCAGAGTCCAACTTAGACAAGCCTCAAATCGCCCCAAAAAACTTTTTGAAATTGTAAAACAACAATCAGTGCGAGCTCCCAATCACCTTGACCCTGCAGCCAATTCTCCTTCCTGCACTGATCTGGCCATCTTCTTCACGGAGAAAACTAAATCCATCAGTCTTGACCTTGAAGCTAAGAGGGCCCTTCTTACATCACATGATAATACAGCTCATCCTGTCCTCTCTGCGAGTCAAAAGCCTCTCGGTACTAGCACTAAGAACAGGGTCACTTGGAACTCCTTCTCGCCCCTTAATGAAAATGACATCTACACAACCCTTCTTAGCATTAACCCCTCTAATCACTTCAGCGACCCACTGCCACCATCCGTCTTCAAAGAAATCAAGGAGGCCCTCATCCCCCTCTGGACTAAAATTGTCAACGCCTCTTTATCTCAAGGCAAGATCCCTGAATGTCTAAAAGCAGCTCAGGTCTCACCCATTCTAAAAAAACTGATGCAGACAGATCTGATCTCAACAACTTCCGTCCCATCTCCAACATTCCAACTCTGGCTAAGCTCTTAGAAAAATGCGTCCAATCGCAACTTTGCTCACATATTGAGACCTTCAATCTCCTGGATCAATATCAATCTGGCTATAGGAGTGGTCACAGTACCGAATCGGCACTCATTCACATCATTGATGATCTTTAAACATGTTAGACCATAATGAATCCTGCCTCTTAATCCTCCTCGATTTGTCATCTGCATTTGACACGGTTAATCACGACAACCTCTTAGCTATTCTGAAACACAGGATGGGCCTCTCCGGCTTGGTACTACAATGGTTCTCCTCCTTCCTTCACAATAGGTCCCAAAGAGTTAAGGTGAATCATACCCTATCCCATCCATCTGCAGTTTCCATGGGGGTCCCACAAGGATCTGCCCTTTCTCCTATACTCTTTAATATTTTCCTGGAACCACTAGCGAACGTTCTATCATCCATGAACATTCTTTTTCATATGTATGCGGATGACACACAACTTTATCTGAAAATCAACTCCTCTGAAGATTTCATCTCACTCAACTCCTCCTTGACATTTATCCAAAACTGGCTAACTGAAAACCATCTCCTACTGAACACCACCAAAACAGAATTCCTTCTCATCTCCCCTCCCAAGCACACCCTCAAGATTGACCTGTGGATGAAACACCTCTCGGCCTTTAACTGCTCCCCGGTTATCATCGACTCAGCTAAATCTCTCGGAATCACTCTAGACTCACACTTGAACATGAAGAAAAATATTAGTAAGATGTGCAAGGGTGCGAATCACCAAATAAGGATTCTTAGAAACCTAAAACCATTCCTCCCTCAAGAGGATTTCAAGCAGGTGGTACAAGCACTTGTCCTACCGAGGCTAGACTATGGGAGTGCGACGCTCGGTGGCCTCCCCAAATATACCTTGGCCCCACCGAGGGCTTCATTGACTGCTGCGGCCAGACTGATCACTGACACAAAAAGAAATGAGCACATTTCCCCAGCCTTAAGATCTCTAAAGTGGTTACCCTACGAAGCAAGAATTCATTTTAAGATTGCTTGTTTGACGCACAAAGCCCTACACTCCAAAACCCCTGGATACCTGGCTCAAAAACTGCAACTATCAGGAGGAGGCAGACCTTCCAGAAGTGCAAACTCTTTACTTCTGAAACCTCAGACTTTTTGCAAAAAGAAAACGAGACTCAGAGCCTTCTCTGGCGCGGCTCCCAAGATCTGGAACTCTCTCCCACCTGAAATTCGCAGAATCCCCTACACAACGGCGTTCAAACATGAAGTAAAATCAATCCTAATGAACAAGTTCCTGCCTTAATTGGATCATGGCCTGTCTGTTTGCAAAATGTTTTTTTTCTTCTTTTTCTCTCCTTACAATTGTAATGTCTGTTACTCTGCCTACCTTATTATGTAACTTTTTGCTCGCATCTATGTACAATTTTGTTTAGCTCAGCATGCTAGCCTCCCTTACCCTCTCTTCAACGTCCCCTTACTTTGTTTCCTCCCCCTCTACTGTGAAGCGCTATGATACCCTTCGGGGTCTTGTTCGTGCTATACAAAACTTTATATAAATAAATAAATAAATAAAGTGTCTCACCACAGCTCCAGCACACAAAAAATTCAGCAATGCCAATGTGCTCCTGCTGTTCAACAAGTTCTTGTCATTCTTTGTCACTGATAAAGAAGTGAGCCCAGCAGGCAGGATATCCCAGCACATTGGAGGATAGTATATCTTTACACAGTAATTGAGAGGGAACATTTGCTGCATAGGAAGGGCACTGCACACTGCAGGTAGGTTTATGTATGCTAATCCATACCAGTGTGAGGACATGGAGCAGCCATAGACCTGCTATATATTGAGTATACCTACAGGTAAAGGTGGACTATCCTGCTGGGCTGGTCCAGACTTCCTAGCTTCCAGTTTGTTTCCCATCCATCCATAAAAAGCAGAAAGCTGAACTTTTGGCATCCTGCAGTAGCTCACCATAGACACAAACTTCAATCACATGAAAGAGAAGCAGAAAACAGGAGTTGGCCACCCTAATCAAAAGGGGCACTTTTTATGGAGGAACTGTAGTGCTAGAGGCACTCTTGTGGTCTGGCACCCTGTGATGACCTTTGACTACCATTATTTTAATTGACTTTGGTGTGTTATTTTATCCTAGCCTGCATGTACGACATCCTGCATTTGCCTTGTTTCTCTTAAAGGTTTCTTTCTTGTAATCTTGCAGTCTTTCATTGGGAGCTGTCACAGAGTAGAACAGCCTTGCCAAGAACAGAACGTGTGGGATGTGCATTTGAAGGCATGAGAGAGAGGTGTGGAATGTACTTTTTGGTCTCGAAGTGCAGTGTTATGAGCAGTGGTGCACAAATGTGCACTGTGTTGTAGAGAGAGAGAGAGTGTGGAATGTACTTTTTGGTCTCGAAGTGCAGTGTTATGAGCAGTGATGCACAAATGTGTACTGTGTTGTACATTGAGAGATGAAGTATGTGATGCTGTAAGCAGTGGTGCACAAATGTGCACTGTGTTGTACATTGATAAGTATTATGAAGTTCTTACCATTGGCTTTGACATGGCCTCATGTCATCCTGAATTCTGACTCTGCCTGGCTTGAGCTTTATCTGCGTGCACACCCACGCTTGCAAGTTGTTTGGGTTAATCACGTTCAAGGATTGTTTTTGTGAGAGATTGTTTAATGTACCCTGGAAGGCTTTTGTGAGCTTCGTCAAGATAAAGGCTGGAACATGCGAGATTGTAGAGGGGACGTGGGAACTCCTTCCTGCCATGGAATGCTTCTTTGGAAGCTGGCCAGACCTAGTAAGATTCCTTTGGTGCAGGGGGGAAATTCTCGAACCTTCTAGTGTGTGTTTTGAGACTATAAAGCTGAGGTTTATTGACAGCTAAGTTGGGAGCTCACTTACAGAGTAGACATACTGCTGTAAGACAAACGGAACTTGAGTCCCGGTCGAGAGTCCAAGCCAGCTGTGAACGGGCCCCCCAGCGAGAATTGGCAAGGATGTCGAGTGAACGATCGGGTGAGGTGATTTGTTACTGACTAGTGCCATTGTGATGCGCGGTTCCAGTGGCTTTGGTCATTTGAGGTGTTTGAGCTTTGATTATTGCCATTGTGATGTGTGGCCAGTGGCTTTGATCATTTGAGGTGTTTTCTTTGTAATTCAGTGTATATAGCTTTCTTATCTCTTGCAGGATGTCCTATAATATTTTCTTGAGTGTTATCTCATATTATTTTCTGCTTGTTTATTCATCAGTATTATTCATGCATTTAACTGTTGCATTTACCAAGTGTGTTATTATTGCTTGCATATAAATATACATATTTATCTCTATATATATTTGAATGTTGTGCATTTGGCATCTGGGAAAGCCTTTCTGTTAGAGAGCATTGTGTAAAATAAACCCCAAGCCTTATTCTAAAAAGAGAGTCTTTGCATTTTATAAAATAAAACCCTTTTCTAAAGGTGTTATTTGTTTGTGTTTGTCTCCTGCTTCGCCGTGTGTGTTTTGAGCCACCATGTGGGAGATTCTGTATTATCTGAAAGGCGAAGCAAGACAGGAACTAGCTTCATAACCACCTCCCAAGCAGGTCAAAAAGTTCAAACCAACCATACCATCAACGTGTCCTCATTTGTTGGGTGTCACACTCTTTTCACTCATGTTCTGCCTCCTGATAAATGCCTCTATAGATTTAATGTTACCACCTCGCTTCAAGCCTGTATCACCCTCCCAAAAATTGTTTATTTTCTGTTTGTTTTAATGGGATTGCCTTTCTAAAAGTCTGACTTCCATCTTAAAAGCAGGTTGAAGGGTATGCACACTCATTTAGCTAGTAGCTTCAAATTCAACATGCTTTCATCTCAAACATAAGATTTTCACTTAAACAAAGCAAATGTATTGCATGTTCCATTGAGAGCGTAGAGTCAGTACAAAAGAACTAGCAAGCAGTGCCTCTATCCAGATATATATTGGATATACTATATCCAGTCATACATTAGAAGGATATTGCAAGTCACCGAGGAGTTCCATGACCATAAGAGTTCCATTACAGGATCACAAAACTCTGTGGTGACTTATAATACATTATTACACGTAACTCTTCTCCCAAACCACTTAAATCCTTGGTATCCTTCTTTCATGTTCAATAAAAGCAGACCATATACTGTGAAATTAAACACAAACAAAAAAAAGTAGTTTTTGCAAAAAAAATTAGAATACATGTTAAAAAATGGTGTGGCTCAGATTGTGCAGAAAAGTGTAGAGATTCTATCTTTCCGCAATGACCTATAGCGAGCGAAAAAAATAAGCACGAACTTGGTATTGCAAAATAGTTATTCAACACTAACAGTACAGATCAAGAATAAAGCCTAGTTGCGCAACTGACCCAGAGTTCTTGCATACTAGGAAAAAATGGAAAAAGAAAGAAAAATTTAACTAAGCAGTTACACGTGATTATTCTATCAGCCCTAGATTGATATCACAGCATCTATGGTCATACCACATTTTGGCTGTGGAAACTTCCTTAGGGATGGGGTAGCCTAAAGTGCTTCAGAGCTCCCACCCCAGAATATCCATCCAGAACGCAACCATCCAAGGACAGCACCACCATAGTTGTGTAGAGCCGTCTCTCAGTGCCTCACACCCCTTCCAACACTTGGGGCTAACTCCAGGATATAATTTATGGAGTGTGGTTGGATATCAGGACCAATCCTGGAGGACTGTATAGTGTGTTTCTCGTCCCAGTACGCTATGTACACTCTGCTGGAGAGCCCTTCAAATATGAAACCATTTGCTTCAGAAAGCCCCTGCCTATTCGGTCCTGCCACTTAACTCTATGTTGCATGCCACTGGAGGGCAGCAACTCTAGAAGAAGGGTGTTGAGCTTTGAAATTATCCCCTTCGACCCTGTGTCTTGTCTCATACATTTCTTAACAGGTGTTAAATCTTGGTTCGCTGTCTCTTTCCACCCCTGTTGCAATGTCCAATGGCTTATTTGGTTATAACAATCTGTCCCCCTCAGGTACCCCAAACTCTTTCTTAAATCCTCAAAAGATTTGATCTCACCATTCTGGAACATGACGGAAATTATAAGGCAGTCTCCGTCACTCCCAAAAACGGGCCTGGCTGTAATGCCAGAGTGAAATAGTGATTGAAATGAATTGGAGTGTGCAGGGAATGATAGATGTTCAGCTATAAGTGTTGGTGTATCATATCCCAGACTTAAGGGTTATAAATGTTGATGTGTTGAAATAACCATTGAGATGGCATTCTCTCTTGGGCTTCCAAATAAGGTCCCATAATGAAGGACCAACAACTGCTCTATCCATGTGAATCCAATATTTCTCATTTGCTTTAGCAGTCACTCTGCCAGGACCTGCCACTGCGACGCCCAGTAATATGTTTTTATATCAGAAAAGGCCAGCCCACCATCATCTCTGCTGGCAAACGTTATACAGGAAATCCCAGGTTGAACCACACCCCTCTGCCCCCCCACCCATACCTTCAAGTTGTATCCGAGCACGCCCCAGTTGAAATCCACAAAAAAGGCCTCAGATATTTATAGGTACCACTTAGAATAAGTAGAGGACTGTCATCTTGATAGAGTTCACCTTCCTTTTTCAGAAGTATGGGAGTGTTTTCCACCTAGTTAGATCTCCTTTCAGTACATCCAAGAGTGGCAGAAAGTTTGCTTTAAATAGGTCACTGGGGTCTGATGTGACCGTGACTCACATGTACTTGACTGATCTTGCAGAAGAACTGAGTCAGGTGCTGCTTTTCATTGCTTTTACTTCTGTATTTGATAGTGTGAGGTTCAATATATCCGATTTAGCTAGCTTTGCTTTAAAACCTGAAACCTCCTCGTACTCGTTTAGAAGTTCCTTTAGTCTCCGGATGGAGTGTTAAGAGAATGCCGTTTACGAAAAACATCACCATATGGTTATCTCCTCCAAACTGCAACCCTACTATGTCCTCATCCTCCTGAATGCTGCAAGTCAATGGCTTTATTGTGAGTGCAAGTAATAGAGGCAACATTGGACAACCCTGTCGGGTGCCCCTAGCCAGAGGTCTGGAAAGGCAACCATTTAGAACGATTCTAGAGATCGATTTTTGATATCTTACAGGTACCATACTGGTGGATGTTGGGCCAAAGCCCGCCCTGTGTAACGTTTACGTTAGAAAATCCCAGTCAACCCAGTCTAATGCCTCCTCAGCATCAAGGGTCACTGAAACTGCTGGGATGGCTTGTTTTTTATGGGCTTTTTCAACCAAATGTTCTTCTCTCGGCTAGAGCATGCCAGAACGCGCAACAATTTTACTTTCCTTGTATTCTTAGGGAGGTGCCTGGCTCCCGGAGACACGGGCGCCTGTCAGGTGACACAGCCCGCTTTTAATTATTTTACTGGTTTGTTCTCACGCTTGATTTGGACGCTGCGCTTGCTCGGTCAGCCGCGCAAAGCATGTTGCGTGCAGCTTGATTTAATGGCCTCGGTAGATTCAGCCATATCCATATGCCCAAATTGGAATAGCAATTTTTTAAAACCAGCGCTCCGGCCCTACGCAAATACTCAAGGTTCTTCACTTATTAAAGACACAATGAATAACCTCCATCTCGGGCTAATTAATGCCTGTTTCCTTCCTAAGCACAAATTAGAAATCGTGGAACTAATTGACACTGAACAGCTAGATGGGCTATTCATTACAGAAACCTGGGGCGATCAATCGTGTAACTCTGATTTCGTGATAGCGGCCCCCAAGAACTACTCCCTCTTCAGGTGTGATAGACAGTTTAGGAGAGGGGGCGGTTTAGCCGTAATTTCTGCAATGAATTAACAGCTTTGTGTTAAGCAATTACTAATATGGATTGCGAGGCTTTTTCGTTTGAATTAAGCAGATCAAATCAGATAACATTCCCTGGAATACTGATATATCGCCCTCCCGGGGCAAACAAAAACACATTTTTAAATACTTTTCAATTACTAGCTGAAAACAGCTTACATTCAGTTAATTTTACCATTCTGGGAGATTTCAACTTCCATTTGGAAGTAGCAGATGATAAAGAAACAGCCGCTCTCCTCGATATTGCGAAGTCATTAGAACTCAATTAGATAATAATGGAAACCACACATTCAGCAAGTCATACTCTAGATGGTCTTTTTACAAATAATCCTTTCTTAAAATTTTTAAATTCCTTTCCTGTGGTATGGTCAGATCACTATGTAATAAGTTTTAACATTGAAAACCCAAGCAGCCGGCATCAACCAAGCGTATTGGCAGAACGCATTAAAGCCAGAGCCTGGAACAAAATGAATACGGAAACACTAGCTCAACTATTACGACAAAACCAACCCATAATTCGTTTGATGCAGAATTGGCATCAAACTGTTACTCAGAGTGGCTGTCTGATACCTTTCGAGAGCTGGCTCCCACTAAATGCATCTATCCCAATAGAAAGGAACCATCAGCCCCCTGGTTCACAGAAGCCCTGAGGCTAGAAAAACAATCCTGTA
This sequence comes from Calotriton arnoldi, assembly GCA_963921515.1. Classification (NCBI taxonomy): domain Eukaryota; kingdom Metazoa; phylum Chordata; class Amphibia; order Caudata; family Salamandridae; genus Calotriton; species Calotriton arnoldi. Next base: position 351,663 of record CAWUFW010014827.1, on the reverse strand, counting down.
GAACAGAGATAGTCAAAGTATGGCCGGCCCTCCTGACCTTAATTGCGGCCCCTGGTGAACAGCAGCACTGGGCTGTTGATCACTTGACTGGGCAGAAACATTCAGAAAGCTGTGAAACAGGCATACGTTATCTACACGTTAACTAAACTAAAGGTAAAAAAGCAAAGCATGTTTCCTAGACAACTTGCCTTTAGCATGCATTTGCATCTCCCTACACCCACCTTTCAACACCCCGACCCTCGTCCTGCTAGCATCGGTGCGGCCCTCAGGAAGCCGCAGACAGTACTTTGTGGCCCCGGAGAAATGTTTGCGAGTACACATGCTGTAGAAGGATTGAAAGGAGCTGGAAGAAACATTATAATGCTCAAGTTAAACTGGCCTATAGACTAGCACTAACGAGCTATAAAAACCTTATTACTAAGGAATAAAGTAAGTATTTTACCTCTGATTGAGAAGGCTTACAACTCAAACAAGAAACTTTTCCAGGTGGTAACTAAACTCACATCAACCCCTAATAACAATGCCTCCAATCATAGTCAACAGTTCTGCAACACTTTAGCCTGCACCTTTGAAGAAGAGGTTAATGATATTTTTAAAACATTTGATAAAACTAATAATCACCTTGAGAGTGAGCAGACAACACCCTCAACACAAGACTATGCACCATTGCTAGAATTCACACCTACCACTCCAGACAAGTAGCAATTTTCCTCATACAAAACAAATCAGGCTCTCCTAATGATCCTTGCCCTCCTAAAAAACTTAAATTAACACCGGATATTATATCAACAAACCTGTCCGACATTTTTAACATCATGATTTCCACAGGCATATTTCCGTCTGTTTGGAAACAAGCTTCCATCCTTCCTCTGATTAAAAAAACCTAATCTGAACTGTATGGACCCTAACAATTATCGCCCAATATCACGCCTCTCATTTCCTTCCAAAATCATTGAAACAATCTTGAATATAGAATTATCTAAATATATTCAGGATAATTCAATCCTAGATCCAACACAGTTCGGATTTAGACCAGGACACAGCACTGAGACTGTACTGATCAAAGCAACAGAGGAGATAAGAACGACACTAGATGGAGGTGGATCCGCAGTTCTTATCCTTTTAGACCTATCGGCTGCTTTTGATGAAGTGGAACATAAAATCCTGATTCACCGACTAGCAGAGATAGGGATGAAGGATAAGGCCCTGGCGCTGCTCACCTCCTTTCTCACAGGCAGGAAACAAACTTTGGCACTAGGAACATTTGAATCCACACCGTATACTCTATCGTGTGGAGTACCACAGGGATAGTCATTGAGTCCAACCCTTTTTAATATTTATGAAGCCAAATTGGCACCACTCATTAAAAAGTTCAACCTAGAGCTAACATCATATGCCGATGACACCCAATTGGTAGTCACTGCCTCAAGTAAAGATTCCTCGGGCCGTAAAGATGTCAAAACTGTATGGAGGCAGTCAGCAGCTGGATGAGCAGGCACTACTTGAAACTCAATTCGGGAAAACCAGAGGTCATTATATTTGGAAATCCCTCCCCAATCTGGTTCCCTAACTGGTGGCCAGAATGACTGAATCTCCTCCTCCTGTCCCTCATGCTAAAACCTTGGGAGTCATCATTGATGACAAACTTAACATGGGTGCCCAAGTGTCCTCGGTGGTTTCATCAGCATACTACACCCTTAAAATGTTCAGAAAAATATTACCATATATTCCGAACAACTTCGGTTAAAAATGTGATTCCTTCACTAGTCCTTTCAAAATTGGACTATTGCAACAGCCTTTATCTGACTACGCAAGAAAAGCATGTAAATAAGTTGCCAACTTGTGCAGAATTCTGCACCTAGATTGATTCTGAATTTGCCAAAAATTCATCCTATATCTCAGGGACTTCGAGAGCTACATTGGCTTTCGATTCACAACTGTGCTAAATTTAAAGCCTTATGCCTTTTTGCATAAGGGACTCCATAGCACAGGCCCAGAATTTCTTAGGAAGGCGTCTAAATGGTACATTCCTAAGAGAGCCTTACGATCTGCAAATTCAAAAACTTTAGTAGTCCCCAAGATCAAAAAGGCAAACTGGGGAGACAGGAGTATTCAATCCCACCCAACAAAACTATGGAACGACCTCCCAGCACATATTAGAGACATTCCATCCTTGTTGGTATTTAGGAAGGCGAATAAGACCTGGCTTTTTAACAATTAATGTGTCAGTTTCTAGCATGCTCAGCCTTCGGTCAGCACCTAGACACCCAAGGGTTTTTGCGTGCTTTACAAATATCCTTAAGATAACATAACATAACTCTACGTAGGTTAACATGTGTTTGGCATTTTCTAATAAATTTAGACTGATTGGGGTGTATCATTTCTGGCAGGATATCATTTAGCTGTGTTGCCAATATTTTGGTTTATTCTTTAACATCTAGGTGAAGAAGTGCTATAGGTCAGTGTGAAGAATGTTTGGGGTCTTTACTTGATTATGGATAAGGGGGATAATTGCCTCAGACATCGTAGGAGTGACTCCCTGCCCTCCTGCAAAAGAACTAAACAGACTCGTAAGGTGTGAGAGTTTAAGGGGAGAAAGATTTATGGAACGCTCCTTTGAGCCAGTCCGGTCTCAGTACTTTATTTATCTTAAGGGGACTTTATGGGCACTTTGACCTCATCCTTGCTTATAGGGACTTCAAGGATTGCCACTTCGTCTGGTTGCAAAAGCTCAGGTTGGTATTTCTCAAGGTATTCCCTCTAAAGACTCACAGGTTTTTGGTAGAAAAAAAGAGTAGAGTAAAATTCATGAAACGCCTCATGTTTGTCCTTTTCTGCTAGAAATATTTCCCTGGCGTCTACCCCGGATCTCTCTGATATAGCCCTTCTGTTTTTTTATTTTTGGAGTTGACGTGCCAACTTTGTTCCCCTGAACATAATGCATAAATTCTAAGCGTAGATGGGTTAGCTTAGGCCAATTTATTTCTAGTGCTCTCTACTCCCCTCCAAGCATGATGACTTTTCTACAAAGAGACATAGGTGGTGTTGCCCTCTAGCTAGAGTCTACTATTTATAGATTGTGTTCCAGTGCTCTTTCTAAGGCGTCTTAGTCTATGGACTTTGGCCATTAACTCAATGCATTCACCTAAAGAACCGCTTTAAAAGGGTATCACAAGATTGCAAGCGTCACTTCTCTGTTGTTATTCTCGCTCAAGTCATTTTAAATTTGTCTTAAGTTCATCTTTCAAAACTGGGTCGCACAGCAGGGATGAGTGAAGTATCCACCTTCCAACCCTCCTGGGTCGCACACCCCAATCCAGCTGAAATGACACCAGCATATGGTCAAATATATAGGTTATCACTGGTATTAGGGAGCCGCTCACTAATATATTATTGATCCTAGTGTATGTGGGAAAAAGCATATTCATGATCATCAAAAAATAGTCTCAGAGCGAAACAGAAATCTGAAGTTGAGGTTGTGGTTTCAACAGTTCTTTTATTTCATTCCTATTTTACACGCCCCTTCGCCAACACGTGTTTCGTCTCTGGCTGTTCCAGTCACAGCAGACTTCATTAGGGTTTTACATCTACAACAAAGGCATACTCTATTCAGGAGGAGCATCTAAATGAATTAAAGTATCCACCACCTAGGTCAGATGACCCCAAACGTTCACCACTTGTTTTACAGGTGTAGAACCTTGGTGGATTGTACAGTGATATTTGTTAAGTTCACTACGTATTGTGGTGGGAAGTCATCCACTTAGTAACATGTGCTAGAAATAGAGAGTGTGCTCTAACTCAAGCATGCGAAGATATTTAATTCTAATCTCCACGTGTTGTGGTGGGGCGTCACCCAGAAAAGTGATAGTCATGTGTGTGTTGAGTATCAAGGTACAAAATAAGGTCCATATGGAGAAAATGGGAGTTCAGTACCCACTCAGTTTAGTTGGACTATTATTAACAAGTGTCTTTACAGGACACTTCCACAAGTGTGTCACGCCGTATTCTGGAAAGAGATACAGGCTATGTTGTTGATATGTTCTATCTAACAATTACTCGTCAAGGAGTAGATAGAAAAAGAGATCAGGTCTTACCTCACAGTGTCTTCATCCTATGTGTGGAACTTTAATTGATTTGCTAGACTGATGAGGTCTTACCTCACAGTGTCTTCATCTTATGTGTGGGACTTTAATTGATTTGGTAGACTGATGACCTATAATAAAATTATAAGTGAGAGATTAAATTCATAGATCGGACAAGTGGCCACGAGTCTATTAAAGTCCTAATCAAATTGGGCTGGTATGTCCTAGAGGATCACTTTATTAGCATTGAGAGCGGACATGTGAATTTCAACACCAATTTATAAGTGTTTATATCTGGCGGTATCACTAGGGCAACGCATTTCACAGTAAGACTACTGGCACATTCACATCCAGTATACTTTCGTATCGTATCAGAGCTGCAGAGTAAGTAGGTATGATCGGGTGCATTAGCTGTATTTGATTACGTGGTGCTGGGTAACCACTTATCATGTCAGAGCTGCAGAGTGAGTAGGCATGATCAGGCGCATTGTCGTGAAGCCTAAGCGCCACACTGGTTGTAGTCTCATCGCGTATGGGGACTGAGGACGTCCTCGTGGATTGTGTGTCGTCTCAGTATCGGTAAACGAGCGGCCATCTTATAATGTACACTATATCATCAAGTGGTATGATCTTATTAAAATTATGTTCAAAGTATACGTCTCCTACATTCCGGTTGAGACGAAGTGTCATACATGGCAGAATTCTATTAAGTGGTGCTGGGTAACCACTTGTGTCAGGTAGCCATCCTGATCATACACGGTACCATGTAACCATTGACATATTCAAAGGAATTGCATTATTGAGAAGCATTGGAAGCATCAGTGTAAACTGAGGTCAATTTTGTCCCAAGGTCTGGAAAATAGAAGCCGCAGTAAAAATTACCTGTGCGATGGTATCAGAAGTATGTCTTCCCATACTGTATCGGGTGCCGCAGAGTACGCGGGCGTGATCGGGCGCATTGGCGTGAAGCTTAAGCACCATTTTGTCCTATATAAATTCCCCGTTAGACATCAATGACGTCCTCATTGTTTGTAAATATCCGATCAATTCCTACGGAAAAACAGTGGCGATTTTGAAGTGTATATCCTAGAAATACAAGCTACCAACTTATTACGATAATGTGCCAGTAGATGGATTTATAAGCATGATCACCTCGAACGTGTGATCGAACCAAGGAATATGAGCAGAGCATGTACATTATGTAAGTAATCATGGTAAATTATATGATATGAGTATCTGTCCCATAATTCATAGTATTCAGTCAACGATTAAATAAACCGGGTCAATTGCGAGAGGCAATTCATGGGAGACAACGCTAGTAACGTGCCAGTGAATCTGTCCCATACTTCGTAGTGTTCAGTCAGTGGTGAGATACACTGGGTGAATTGTGAGAGGCAATTCATGGGAGCCTACGCTAGTGACGTGCCATTTAGTCTATTGTGAATTAAAAGGACACATATAGATTCATATTCAGAGTAGCAGAAAGAAGGTAATAAGTCTTATCCATTGCTTGTGTGTTCCATCATGCTGATGAGTTTCTAGGATGGACATAAAATTGTCAGGAATGGACAATAGTGAGGGGTGAGCCCCCAGGGTTTAGAGGTGTGAAAAGAGAATCACCAATCACCAGGGGAGTGATACAAAATTCCTGTAAGATTGTCACTTATAAGCATTGCATCTATACACATACCATTGCCAAATTCATTATGACAGTGACAAATCTGTTACAACATTCCCAGTCTTACATTTCCTTGATTCTAAAGTTCTGTTATTCACCCAGGAAGTAATGTGATTCCTGGTCAATGTTCAGACCCAAATCTACCGCTTTTAGGCACATTACAAAATTCCTGTAAGATTGTTACCTGCAAGCTTTGCATCTGTATATATACCATTGTCAAATTCATTATAACAATGACAAACGTGTTACCACACTCTCTGGCTGACATTTTCTTGATTCTAAAGTTCTGTTATTCACCCAGGAAGTAATGTAATTCCCGGTCACTGTTCAGACCCAAATCTACCACTTTGAGACGGATTTCCAAATTGCTTCCTGTCCTCTCAGTTGGAGTTCTCGATTACCACCCCTTTCATTTTGTTGTACCATTTCTATGCCATGAAATCGGAATGTCCTGTGGGGACTCTGTTCATCACATGTTAGTGTGCGTAATGCAAAAAGATATTTCGGGTCTCCTTGTTTGACCGCTCTGAAGTGTTCTATTATCCTTTCTCTTACCATTCTAATAGTACTGCCAACATATATCTTCTCACACTTGCATATTAGAACATATACAACAAAACGTGTGGTGCAGTTGATATTTTGGGTAATGCAATATGTATGGCTATTGTTATATTCAAAGCTTGTTAGTTCCTTAGACAGTCTACATATTAGAAGTACACAGCACAGGACTAGTTAAGAACAATATAAAAAGCATTTTTAAAAGCACATGTCTGCCATAAAATACACTTTAAAATGTAAAAGTGATAAAAATGAGGAAAAAGGTAATTCATACAAAACATTTGGAACGCTTAATCCATAGTGCATGGCAATATTTGGCCAAGCCAGAAACTATTACCCTGCGTGTGTCGGTAAACAAAATTCTTAACACCTCGAGGTAGTGGCCAGGGCCAACCAATCTACATAATGGAATTATCCACTTTCCCCTCAAGGTTGTGTAATTTGGACAAAAAAATAATAAATGCACAATGGATTCTGGACTGGCTTTGCACGATGTAGAGAGATCATCAGTAAAAGCATTACAGCGCCACTAATTACTAAACAGTTTTGTGGGTAGAGTCTTATAACGGAATGTAAAAAGATTTACGTGCCGGGGGAATAATTTCATCAATGGTATCCTCATAACAAGAAACACATTTAAAATGTAGGAAATCCTGGGTCAAACTACCCTCCGATTTTGCCAACTTCTTCACAGCTATTATTTCCCAGAACATCACTTTAGCCCTGGCCTTAGGTATAAGAGACAGGCTTTCAGGATTAAGCCAGAACGCCTCCATCCCTAGCCTCCTGAGTAGATCTCTCAGGGAGCTAAACCATGGGATTGCGGTTACCTGGGGCAGTTTCAAGAGACCAGTCATAGCCTCTTGGTAGGAGGTAAGCTCTTCAACAGACCACAATCAATACCAAAACATAAATAATTTGTAGTCTAACTTACAAGCCAGCTGTCTGTGGACAAAGTCCAGATAAAGTGGGGTCACAGGAGTACTGGGAGGTAAATGTAGGAGAGATCTGAGAAAACTGTTTTCTATGGTGGTCAAACAGTTTGTATTACCAAAACTCCAGAGTTCTGCTCCATAAAGGGCCCCCTAGAGCCTTGATATTGTAAATTTCCAGGGCTGGGTCCACTTTCTTAGACAACGTAGTTTTGTGGATTTTGCTAATGTGGGCGGTTTGCTGGATTAACAACAGTTTAACTTTCTCAATGTGGGGAGCCCAGTGTAGATTAGAAGTCAGGCGGATACTCAGATAGTCAAAAACATCTGCTTGCTCCAAGTGGCTGCTACCCACATACAGATGTATTTTAGATGGTTTAACAATCCCTCTTGTAAAAATCATATATTTTGTTTTGGCCTCATTTAATACCAGGCCCGCTCATCGCAGAACCGTGCTAAGTCATTCAGAAGCTGTTAGAGACCTTGCGGGGATTTGGAGATGAGTAAGGTATCATCGGCGAAAAGAAGGGCAAGAGCTCTTCTTGCGCCTATTTTGGGGGCATCACACCCATCTCGATCTAAAAAGTCTACCACCCCATTAATAAAAAGACTAAAAAGTGTGGGCGCTAGCACACATCCCTGTGTCACTCTACGTTGGATTGGGAATTGCTCCGTTAATTGATTATTCCCCCACCTAACTTGGGCTGTGTTTGATGAGTGCAATCAAATTAAAATATCTAAAAGATTACAGGGTAAGCCCATCTCTTTTAAAACTCTCCAAAGTCTGGCTCGGGGCACTAGGACGAACGGAGACCGTAAATCAACAAACGCCACATATAACGTCCTACCCTTTATGGCCACTTCCTTCCAGTAGATACAAAGGAGGCGGAAGGCCTGATCTAGAGTGCTAATGTTAGCGCAAAATCCTGCCTGGTAGTCACTCAGAATTCGGGACTCTAGGATCCAGTCCTGGATCCTTGCCAATATCTGCTTGCAGAAATTTTCTTCAGGGAATCAATAAGGCTTATGGGCCTATAACGAGCCGGGTTGACTCTATCACCCTTCTTGTAGATAGGGATAATTTCTGCTATGTTCCACAATGGGGGAATATTCGCACCAGATGTAATGGTATTTTAGTGTTGTTGAAAAGCACAAGGGAACCCAATAGGCAATTGGTCAGAGACCTAGGGTAAGTTAACTATTTCTAAAGACAGTGGTCCCTAGACAGTATTCTAGTACAGTAAGAATTAATATAGACTCAATCAGTGCTATATTAGCTGTCCAGCCGGAGAGGTATTTAATATATGATAAATGTATAACATAAAGTAAGGGAAAAAAAACCAAGTGGGACACAACCTGCGTCCTACTGACATAAACAAACAAACAACATTAAGTAAAGGGTTCAGGCAAAGAAAATGCGTCTGTATACAAGTTTGATAGAAATGAAACAAGACAGAATATTATAGAGACACCATCACATATTTTAACATAGCAGTTTTGTAAATGTATATGGTGTACATATTGTCGACGTGCGTTTCGATCCCTTAAATAAATAATGGGATCATCTTCAGGACATTAGAATGACATGCCTGTATACAAAATAGCTGTAATTGCATAAACCGTGGAAAAATAAGGAGGAAACAAGAAAAACATGAAATTAGAAATTGGAAAAGGGTTTCTGATGGTCCATACAGTTGTGCTCAAAGGTTCTCCCAAGTTCGATAACAACCGTGATGTGCGCAAATTATTAAGGTCAAGGTGAAGAAGAATTGGCCGTGTTATTATGAAGGTGACAAGAGAAGTAAAAGATCAAGGACAGAGTAGGACCAGAAGTTAAGTGTCAAGATCTGGCGAGAGGAGAAGTGAGGGAGTCCAAATAAGAAAGATGGCCGTGTAATAGGAATGAAGCGGACGGGAGGAGGTTTATTAAAATTGTTAAAAAGCTAACCAGTTGGCGAGAGTCGTGATGCCAGTGCTGGTTGGATAGTGATGCCCTGAGCAGGGCAGGGCTCGCAGTCTTCAATGAAGCGGCATGGTACCGGGCTGTGAGAATCAACCGGCGAATTGGCTGTAATTGGGACAATGAGTAAAAACTCAGTTAAAGATGATGGCTGCGCTTAGCTGCTAGGGTGAGTAGGTCCAAGTAAGCGCATGGGGGAGTAGCGATGGCGTTTGCAAGAGACACAGGTGCTGCTGGATATGTGCAACCGGGGTACGTTGGACTAGGGAGCGCGCTTACCATAAAATTCCAAGTGCCGGGAGAGGCACAACGAATGTAGAGACCGCATCAGTAATGAGTAAACCTGAAATAAACAAGCAGGGCACTCGGTGAGGGGGATTTAAGCTGAGTGCCGTTCTACTGATCGAACCGCATGTAGGAGCGGGAGCTTACCTGCAAAAATTCAATGTGCCGGGAAAAAGGGAGCCGCGTTCGCGATCTCCAAGTGGGGCAGCCCTGCGGGGAAAAGGGTCGGGAATGAGTCAGTGCCATGGAATGGGATGAAGGAGAACTGTCTCTGCAACGGAGGACTGAAAGTAGGGGACTCTTACCGAGGGGATCTCGGCGCCTGGCTTCCGGATGCGATCTCAGTGGGTAACGGCCCGAAAGGATCTCGGCGTCTGTCTGTAGTCGTGCGCGGCTACGTGGTGGGCAGTAATGCTCTATAGAGCATGCAGTGGTCACATGACTCAGGGGAGGGGTGTGAGAGGCCGGAAAAGTGAGCCCAGCGTGGCGGCCATCTTGGAGAGTGAAGAATTAAAATGGATTATGTGCATTTAATTGCCCGTGAGGGGTAAGGGAAAAGGTGTGCAGATAAATACATGGAAGAGATTGGAACGAGGGAACTTATAGTACTGCAAGCAATTTCAAAATTCTCTATTCATTTTATAAAACACATTTGTAATTCCTCTGAAGTTGACATGTAAAAATGGTGACCAAGGGTAATTAGAGTAAGTCAGTCCAGTCTTCAAGGCGATTAAGGCCAGTATGTATACTGCCCGTTTTCAAAATCCATTTAAGTTCTTCTTTGTTGAGGAGTTGATGGATATCGGTGCCCCGAGGAGGTGGTTTGATCACGTTGATGATTGTCCATTTGATATCATTCTCAGTGTGTCCTGTCGCAGTGAAGTGATCAACCAATGGTGCGTTGGGGGTATTGCAACGTATCCTGCTTCGGTGTTGGCAAATTCTTATACGTACCTTCTGAGTTGTTTGACCAATATATATCTTATTACATGGACAGAAGATAGCGTATATAACATTACAGGTGTTACAATTTGTAAAGAATTTGCGTGCAAACTTAATCTTATCATGTACAAAATCTTTACCCTCTATTGTTGTTTGGCAGACAATGCATTCCCCACATTTTGCATGACCTGTAAGCGGCGGTAGGCCCCAGAGGTCATTCAGGGTGCGATTAACTTCTGTTGATGGTAGGGCTGCGCGCACTAAGTGGTCTTTGATGTTTTTTGCTTTGCGAAAAGCAAACAGGGGGCTTTCTAGATTAAGCACTCCTGCATTAAGTACTTTCCAATGTTTGATGACGCTTTTTAGAATGACGTGAGATGTAGGTGAAAAAGTTGTTACGCAGACCATCCGGTTCTGCGCATTGTAGGTTTTAGGCTCCAGGAGTACATCTCTGGGGCAGTACCACGCTCTCTTGAGTGAATTCCGGACAAGCCTACGGGGATAGCCACGTGTTATAAGTTTGTTACTTAGGACCTGTGCTTCCTTAAAGTAATCCTCTTTTAGGGAACAGTTCCTCCTGATACGGAGGAACTGGGAGTAGGGGAGTGAATCCCTGAGGGCACGGGGGTGATGGCTATCGTATCTGAGCAGCGTGTTACGCTCTGTGGGTTTCCTGAATAAACTAGTTATCAGTTGTCCGTCTTTATGCTGAATGTTCAAATCGAGGAAAGGTATGGTGGACTTGTTGTGTGATGAGGTGAAGTTCAAACCCCCACAATTGTTGTTTAACCAGTGGAGAAATTGTTCCATGGCATCTTTGGAATTATGCCAGGTCATGAATATATCATCTATATACCGCTTCCACAGGGCGATGCCACTGTGGAAGGGGTTTGTTGGTGATAGTATGTGTCTGCTCTCCAGATCATCCATATACAGAATGGCCAAGTTTGGGGCGAATACAGCCCCCATAGATGTACCCTTGACTTGCCCATAGTAGTGGTCATCAAAGAGAAAAAAGTTTTTGTGAGGCAGATTTCTAAAAGCTGCAGCACAAAGATGGTGGGGACTGCATGTGGGCGTGGGCGTCTATTCAATACTCTTTCAATAACGAGCATGGATTCAGTTTGGGGAATATTGGTGTAAAGTGACTCCACATCCAACGTACACAATGTGTCGGATGTGGGGTCAAAGGGATGTTCCTCAATTAGATTTATCATGGACATACTATCACGTATGTAACATTCAGTTTCTGGTACGAAGTCTTTGATGAAGTAATCAACGTACTGACCCAATGGTTGCAGAATGGAACAGCATCCTGAAACTATTGGGCGCCCTGGTGGTTTGTCTTGGTTTTTGTGAATTTTGGGTAGTGTATATATCACTGATGTGCGGGGTGACTTGGTGTTTAAGAATTGATGTTCTTTTTTACTCAGAAACCCGGTTTCCAAGCCATCATTGGTAACCTGGAGAATGAGTTTTTGTATCTCTGTAGTCGGGTTGGTTGGAAGTCTACAATAATGGTCGGTGTTTGATAACTGTCTCAAAATTTCGTTTTTATATTCATCCCTTTCCTGAAGGACAATTCCTCCTCCCTTGTCCGCAGGTTTTATGACAAGGGAGGAGTTCATTTTTAAGGCAAATAGTGCCTTTTTCTCATCCAGTGATATGTTATACGGTACAAAGCATTGATTGCTTTCCAATTGAATAACATCTTTAAGAACCATTTTTTCAAAAGTTAGAATTTCGCCTGGAACCATTTTAGTGAGCATATTAATGTAGGAGACCCAAAGAGTTATGTCCTCTCTATACAGATCATTTGGGATTCCATCGGGACCAGGAGAATACCAGAGCTTCACTAGTTCTGGTTTGATCCTCCCCTCTCCTATCACTAGCTTCCTCTGTCCCTGTGGTGCCTGACTCAAAGGCACCCAAAGTGAGACACCCACTCCTCGGGCTGGACTGTGAACTCCAGTACCGGCTTTCTACCCTTGAGCCAGTGTGCTGCTTTGTTCCAGAACATCTTAGGGTCCTTGGCTGTCAATGCCCTCTGTAGAGAGGACCATGTGGAGCCTTCCCTATTCTTCTTGGCTGTCTCCATTGCTTGCCTGTACTTAGCTCTGCATGCCACCACAGCTGGGCGCACATTAGATTTTACTGCACGTACCAAATCCCCTTTGCTTTCCTGCAGTCCAAATTGTACCATGCTACCTGGGGATTGGGCCTCAATTGTTTGTTGTTTGCCTCCAATTTTTGCACCTTGCGCCGTTTACCCAACAAGTCCCTGATCTCGTTATAGAGAAGTTCATGACGGATGCCTAATTGCATGGCTACTTCATCTTTGGGGTATTTGGCCAGCTCTTCCTGCTCCAGACGAACTTTGCATTGGACTGTTTCCAAAACCCCTGGGTGTTCCTCCACCCAGTTCTATCTAATTGTTCCCTGATTATTCATGATGGATAGGGCACCCAATTTAGGGCTACCCATTATATCAGGTTCAAAATCACCCTGCTTTAGGAGAGAGAGGATGAGGGCATTATGGTCACAGTCAGTTCTTTTGGCCACTGTCATATCATGGACTAGGGGGCAAAGATTGAGGGCAACCAAGCAATAGTCAATTCTACTAACATGACCAGGTATATTAAATGTAAAATCGCCGTTTGGGTCAGATTTAGTTCTCCTGTTTGTGGCTCTCAGGTCATGTTGCAGTGTGAGGGTCAGCACCTGGCCTCCTCTCTTGGACCACCTAACTGCGGGAAGAGTAACTGTGGGATTTGCCACTCACAATCCCACTCCTCAGTCAAATCTGACTGGGTAAGGGCGAAAGGTTCAAAGGTACAGTTGAAATCACCCGCTACAAGCACTGGAATGTTATCTGAAAATTCAGACAGGGCATAATCTAGGATACGGATTGTATTGGTTTCCTCAGAGCCCCGCACAACTCTATTATAAACGTTAAACATCCTAATTTTCCAACCACTATAGAGTGACAACTCTAGTGCTAATATATCTTGGGATTCAACATGGACCAGCTCGACTTTGGACCACAGTGCAGTTTTAATCCAGATTGCTAAACCTCCTGATGGTCTACCCATCTCTTCCCTGGTGGCATTTATACCATTTGCGGAAAACCCACTTCTATGGGGAGTACACAAGCTCCAGGTTTCTTGGAATAAAATCACATTGTGTGAGTCCACAAAGGTACACCAGTCTGGGTCAACTAGCAACTTTGAAATGCCTGTCACGTTCCAGACCAGAACCCTTAGATGACGATGGCATACTTTGGTGTTGCTGTGGTCACTACAAGGATCCGTGAATTCCCCCCTTTCCTCAATTATGGGACGAGTAGGAACCCTTTCCCTCCTTGAGCCCACATCAAGTGGCTCACAAAAGGCCTCGAGTTTGGTGGCCAACCCTGGGTGGTTGAGGACTTCCGACTGATGCGAGATTGAGGGTGACCCAAGGGACCCTACATTTTTGTCTAACATTGACAAACCTCCTGCCTAAAGTCATCTTTGCCTTCTTGTGTCACCCATATCAATTGGGGGATACCTTTCCTGGACAGGCCTGGGTAGCACTATATCTGGCCTTTCTGGGGGTCTACATCTAATAATAATAGAGGAGTTAACAGTAGGAACGGTGTGGGAATCAATTGACATTAAACCAACAACTGTGTCCATATAGAAAAAACTAACTTTGATCACGTCCGTTGGTGTCCCCGAAAGGGACAATCTTTCAACATGTTAAGGTCATCTCTTATGATTGAGTAGCAATGTTGAGTAGTCCTAAACCAGTGGATAACCTTATTTTTGAGTGAGTCCTGGTCTTCGTACCCATCCTTATGGAGTTTGGGTACCTCTGTAAGGTGTGTAGGAAAGTAGGATCTGCTTCTTATGGTTACCCCCACTTTTTTGCTTGATGCTGCACTGTTTTTGACTAGTCTGACTGGGATCCTGCTAATCAGGACCCCAGTCTATCTGCTTTCTCCCTTAAATTGTCATGCATGTACTTTGGTACACTCCAGATTGGATACTGGGGTACCCTTATCAGTCCCTAGTATATGGTACCCATGTACCCAGGGCATAGGTACCCCAGAGGCCTCCCATGGACTAAAGCATGTATTATGCCACCCATGAGAGGCCATGCAAAATGGAACTCCAGGTCTGCTACAGCAGCCTGTGTAAGATGGTGCTTGCACCACTTACTTTAGATATAGGTTCACTATATCTAATGGTCACTACACTTAAAACTTATAAGTCACCCCTATAGCAGGCCTTGACAATCCTGAAGGCAGGGTGCTGTGTTTTTAGTGAGAGGGTGCCCCTGCATGCCTTCGGAGACCATTCTCCCGGGTTTTCTGTGACTCAGCCGGACATATAGGTAGAGGTGCATTATAACCTCGCGGTAAATGCTATCTCGAAAACGGCTGCAAAGAAACATATCATGTTTGGTATCAAACACCTTTAGAATCATACCTTGTATGATTCCACCGTTCAGAAGCGAGCTTCGTGGGGTCACTGGTCTAACAGGTGCCAGCCTTCTCGATCCGGACAGCACAGAATGGATGCTGCCGACCAGAGACACATTTCTGCCCTCCTGCTGCTGAGCCAAGCTCGAGCAGAGGAAGGCAGCACAATAGGCATCCTGTCACACACCTCCCAGACAGGGTTTAGTGTATTGGGGCTGGGTGGGTGCACTCTGAGAGTGCCTGAAAGTCTGCACCTAGGGCACATTTGGTGTCCCTGTGCATAGTCCAGCTCAAACCAGTACTGGGAGCCATTGGATCCTGCTCTGGCGCGAAACTGGACAAAGGACATGGGTGTAACCACCCCTCTGTCCTGCCCCTCCCCTAGGAGGATCCCCTGAATCTGTCCAACCCTCTCCCGTGGGTACAAAAGGGCTTACCTGGCTGTAAGACTTTAGATTTTACGTGGACAAGATTCTACAAGAAGAAACCACTGACCTTCGACCGTCTGGACACTCTGGACTTCGCTGGACTTCGACTGGGCCCGACTTTGTCTCCCTCTCCGTCCAAAGGTTTGTCTGTGCCCTTGCTCCATACAAGCTCCATGCAGGACCTGTGGTGCACTCAAGACAACTGAAGAATCTCCCTTGGAGTGAAGGAGTCACTCCCCTGCAACTGCAGGCACCTTAAATGCAACTGACCGGTCTGCTGCTCCTGAGCTCCTGCGGACTCTGAAGATTTCAGCAACACAGGAGGTGGGTTTCTGAAGGTCCCTGAGGTTGATCTGCCCTCTCACCGAGTTTGAGGCCAGTATCCCTCGTGGGGACTGCATAACCCGAACCCCTGTGCACCGCGTCCATTTGCAGTTGCATAGGCTTGTTGGCGATTCCCGAGCTTGTGCATTGGACTCCATGTAGTCCTGACCCCGAGCAGTATTTGCACCAAAGAACTCCGGCCTCCTCGCACCGAGTGCTCCGTGGGCTGGTACTTTGCAATCTTGCCCGAGGTCCCCTCACAACTCCTAGTCCTTCGGCCTGTGGGTCTCTCTGAGCGTCATCTAGATTTCTGTTGGGCTTTCCTGGTTGCTCCAGACGTGCCCTGACTCCCCATTGCTTGGTGAGTCCCCTGGACCTTGCTGGTCCACACCATAACCTGCTTGACCTTCCTGCGTGGGTTGCTTTTGCCAAGGCTTGTTGGTGCTCCCGCTGGACACCGACCCCTCAGCACTCGACATCCTTCGTGGGACAGCTCACCTCCAGCTCCTGGTCGTCCTCGGCGTCCTCGACGACTGCTGGTCCTCGTGGCTGCAGAGTCAACCATCCCTTCATCGCACCTGAAGCACCCGACACTGGTGGGCATTCGTCTACCGAGCTCCTGGTCACTCTGAGGTGACCCAGACTCTGTACCCTCTGCTTTCAGGTTCCTTCCTTCCCGAATCCAGGCTTGGATTCCACCGGACCCTCTTCACCTTCACGGCAGCATTGCTTCTTTACAGCCCTCCTTTGAGAACGACGGGAGTTTCCGACGCCACTTCAGACCTATGCACCCGGCTCCCCTGGGATAGGTAGCTCGGGTACTATGGTATCCACGGGTGGGGTGGCTCTTCAAACTCTTAAGTTCCAAAGGGTTCGATCGAAGTCCTCCTAGAAGCATCCTTAAACTTTAAAACTGTAACCGCACACTGCACCCGTCCTCCGTGGGGTCCCTATCTACTCACTTTGGGTGGTTCCTTGGGGTCCCAGCGATTCTATGTGCTCTAGACTGTGTCTTGATCCAAGTCGTGATTGTTATACCACTATTTTAGTATATGTTTGGTCTACCCTGGAGTCCACTGTGTATTGCGCTACTTACAACTGTTTTATTGATCTTGTATTGTGTGCTTGGTGTTCTATCCTCGTGTAGAGGATACTAGAGAGTGTTATATTAATAAATACATATTTTTATATAACTACTGTGTGGTTCTCCTTTCATTTAGTTAATATAGGAGGTGATATTCTGGTAAAACAAGCTGCTTTACATTCCTTCAAGATTAAGCCTGAAGGCTGCTCCCCACAGCTACCACTAGGATAGCTTTCTAAAGGTTATCTTTGACCTCATACATCATAAGGGTCGTTTGGACTGGTGCAAGGTGCCCACTTTAAATAGTGGACAGCATATACCAGGCCAACTTCTCACAAGGTGTATCACTGCTTTAGTACCCTGGACATTTGATCTAGTGTAGACACCATCCCTCACTATCCCCTTTCCAAAAGGACCCCCAGAGTCAGTCTTAGGAGAGCACCCATCAACTAGTTTACATCGCCTCTATCTATCACTCTACCCCCTCCTCTGCCTTGGCTGGCCCCTAGTAGAGCTACTGACATATTAATATACGGGTCATTGGAACAGTGACCTCTTGGGCAGATGGGAAGTGGGGGAGTGGGTCTAGCGCGGGTAGCACTATGCGCTGGTCTAACTTCATCCATCCTGGAACGTCCCGAACACCTAACATCAGTTCCCTTAGTGGCAATGGACAGTGATGCTGTACTGGCCTCTGTTGGAACAGCCTTCTCGCAACTCACCCTCCCTTTTAAATCAACAACCTCCAGTCTCAGGGAGGCAAACTCATCTCTCAGGGACTCGATGATTGTTTTTAGGGTCTATATCTCACCAGCAAGGATTTTACAATTCTTTTCGTTGCCATCTGACCCACCCCCTATTGCCCCAACCTCCTCATCAGCAAGAACCTCAAATCTGTTGTGACATTCTACTTGTGTAACATACACCTCGAAGGGAAGATCCCCTGTCTCACTACAGGGCGGAGTGGTGGTTGGCTCTGGGTCAAAATCAATGGGCCTACTTCCAAGGCCTTTACTCCTTCCTTTAGTATGATTTTTAATTATCTGGGGGATTTGCCTAACAGATTTTTTAGCCGGTGGGGGTACAGGAGACATATACGTCTGCTGGTTTTGAGGGATTCTCGGGAGGGAACATGGCGGCCTGCTAGGTAGCTGGCCGGGAGCTGCTCTCTACACTCCGGTGCGAGACCGACATTACACGCATCCGCCAACACCTATTATGCCGCACACCGAGCCGCTCACATTTCCGTAAGACATGCAGGTCGTTCCTTGACCCGTTTTCTGTTTTGTCTGCCTCCGACTCTCCCGTTGATGTGTGGAGGCTCGGCTTTGCTTAGGGCTGCGGGCGCGCTCTCGGAGTCCCGAGTAGCGCAACGCACCCTCTCCCGCCCTGGAACAGCCTCAGGGGGAAGCCTGGCAGAGTCAGCACCAGTTACAGCCTTTGGGGAAAGGCAAGCAGAGGCAGCACAGGTTTTGGCTCCAGGAACTGTGTAAACCCACTGGTGCTGTTCAGGGGGGTTTGGGGAGGCAGCCCATAGTGGAGAGGAGCCTGCAGTAGAACCCCGCTACCAACTCAGCTACTGGAAGCAAAAAAGGGATGAGAGGCAGAAGTATGGTGCAGGCTCTTCACTTATGGAACCCATGACCCACTTATTTGAGGGTAAGGAGTGTGCAGACCAGTGGGGGAGGTTAGCAGTAGACTGCAAGCTTGCGGGCCCGTTAGTGCAACCAGCTAATGACTCATCCCTTGGCAAAAGATATAAGCTTAGATCTAATACCTTTCTTTTTAGGGAGTTAAAACCACAAGCTGAATCAGCAACTAGGCAGCGCACACTGCCTCCAGAACCCCCTCCTGGTAAAATTAAAGGCCTTTCTACTAAACTTTGTAATCGAAGGACACTTCCCTAAAAGAGAGAAAGATGAGACCGTCCCTAAGGGGTCCCAAAGTGACACCCTCTCTTAGATCGTACTTTAAACTGAATTCTCAGCTTAACATGGAGGTTTCCCAGTGGGCAGCTGCCTCACTAGAGAATGCGCTCAGAGTAGGGGGAGCTCCTCTCTCCCACTCAGCAATTCCCACCGCAAATAGATTCTCATTACTGGATGACTCTGTCCCGCCACCAGGCAGCAATGAAGGGAGAGGAGAAAAAGAAACCCTAATCGATTTACATAAAACCCGGACGCAAAATCCAACATCAAGTCAACAAGTTGATAAGGTTCGTAAGATTAGCCACGATGCACCAGGTTTGGCCATTGTTCAAGGGATGCTGAGTCCACTCTCTACTGAAATTAAGGAACGTTTTTCAACTTCAGAGACTAACCAGAGGAGGATTCAGGATACATGTAGCAGCCTCAAGGAAAACCTACTAGCATTAACTCATCGTACGGAGGTACTGGAAAGCAAAGTTCAGGAGCTAGGGTCGGACATGAAGGATAACACCTAGGAAGTGGTTAGGCTAAAACAGAAGTAGAATGACCTATCAGAAAGGTTAGAAAGACTGGAGAATAACTGTAGGATGAATAACAACAGGATCCTGGATGTCAAGGCAGAGGTGGAAGGAGACAATGTTAAGTCATTTGTAATACATCTTTTGACCAAAGCCTTCCCGCACATTGCGCCTGCCACAATTCTGGAATCTGAAATCCAACGGGTACATCGTGACCCATATAAATTAAACCCTGGGCAGAAGAAACCCAGAAAAATTCTGGTGAACCTACAGTCTTATGCACTTAAGGAAACAATTCTGGGGGCCGCCCTCAAGCAAAAAACCATGCAGGTCCAGGACCTAACCTTTAAAATCAGGTCCGATATCTCGTGTGTGACAGAAGACAGACGGTGGGAGCTGGGCAAGTGAATAGAACCTCTAAAGGGAAATGGGTGCCCAAGTGCAGCCAAGGTTTCCAGCATTTCTTAAAGTGATGTGGGCCAACAAAATGCATAATTTTAAATTTCCAGAAGAAGTGGATAATTTTGTGGCCCTCAGTAAGGCTGGTAAATAGATAAGGCACCCATGATAGAAGGCGGTTGGTGGTGACAGTTAGGTTTAGTTGTAATAACCGGATTCTGTGGATAGCAGCTCAAATTGGCAAATGCCAATAGGTAGCAAGGGAGGGTTCCCTGGGGAGGGAGGAGTTTTTTTGGGGGGGGGGAGCACATGTGGTGGGGAGCATAGGGGAAAAAATATAAAAAAAATTGTCTTCACTCAGAATAATGGGGGTTAGGAGATGTTGTGCGACCATGACAGAAGATGATGGGGGATAAGAGGAGACCACTGGGAGGTGAGTTCTTGGAGGTTATGAGTTGGAATGTGAATGGCTTAAGAGTTAAAAGGAGACAGCGTAGACTTGAAAGAAAGCCCCGCTAGGGTTCTTTTGCTCCAAGAAACGCACCTTTTACGGCCTGAATGTTTAGCATTATTTACTAGGCAAAGATGGGTAGACAAGGTTATAGCTACAGATCAGCAATACTGCTCTAAGGGCGTTGCTATAATAATTAAAGCAAATTCAGGGATAGAGCTACGAAGATCGCAGGCTGACGAAGGCGGGCGCTGGGTAGTAGCGAAAGTTAAAATTTGCCCCTCTTTATATACCTTGGCTAGCTACTACGGACCGAATGAAGATGATATGTCACCCCTGAATAATCTTTGCTCTAGTTTGCTAGACTTTGAAGCCCCACTCATAATTGGTGGAGACTTCAATGTCCTTTTAAACAATTTGGATAGATCTCCCCCCTGCACTCAGATCACTTCGCCACGAGTTAAAGACTACCTCCTTTCTATGCTAGATAATCTAAATGTATGCAATGTGTGTAGTAAGGTTAATGGCGATTCTAGAAATTATTCCTTCTACAGCAAAAATAATGGTCACTATTCTAGAATTGATTATTTTTTTATGGAAGTGTCAGAAATCGGAAAAGTCAAAAAAATAGATTATCTGCCTATCCATTTATCCGATCACGCTGCAATTTGGTTGAAAATCGAGCTCCCCTTGAATCTGACTTCTAGAAGGTGGACCCTAAATAGGTTATTCTTGCAATCAGATATTATGAGCAAGATAGAAAGGGACACAGTAGATTTATTTAAATGGAACTCAGCGTCCGCCCCCGCACACGTGGTATGGGATGCTTTTAAGGCCTGGCTAAGGGGGTCCTTGAAGGGTGCCTCGGTTACTTGGGTTAGAGCAGAAAAAAGGCAGATTGCTTCACTTGAAGATCAGCTAGCGATAGCAGAAGCCAATCTGAAGTCAGGGCATTTCCAGGGGGGCGGAAAAGGCGAGGACTTGAAACTTAAATTCAGACTTATGATGGCGGGGAATCTTTTGCAGAAATGGGTAGTTAGTAAGATGAGAGAATTCGATCAAGGGGAGAACTGTGGAAAATTGTTAGCAATGAAGAGTAGAATGGGTAGGGCAAGTAATTATATTAGGAAGATCAAACTGGAAAGTGAGGATCAGGTTGTGGAGGACAGGGAAGGTATTGAGTTGGCCATTACGAAGTTCTTTCAGGAATTATATCTTGAAGACCTGGTGGTTGATGAAGTTGCGTTAGATCACTGGCTCTCTGAAAAACAACTTCCAAAGCTGATTATTGAAAGTCAATTATATCTTAACCAGGATATATCGGGGAATGAAATCCTAAATGCTCTTAAAAAATTAAGAAAGGGAAAGCAGCAGGGCCAGTTTTGATTCCAAACAAAATCTATGTATTAGCAGAAGAAATCATTCCGCTCCGCCTAGAGTTATTTAATGAAGTGTTGAGGGGTACCTCTCCATTTCCGGACTCTTGGAATGAGGCTGTTTTTACCTTATTCTAAAACCAGGTAAGGACCCCACACAATGTCAGTCTTACTGCCCAATATCTTTATTGAACTGTGACTATAAAATCTTCACAGGGATATTTACAGCCCGCTTAAATTAAATTGTTGGGCCCTTAATTCATGAGGAACAGAAGGGCTTCCTTTCAGGGAGGCAGATGAAAGAACCTGTACAAACCCTGATAGGCTCAGTAGACCTTGCCACGATACAGGGAGCTCCGTAATCAATAATTACCCTAGACGCAGCAAAGGCCTTCGACTGGGTCAACTGGAAATATCTGAGCGGGACTTTGAAGGCTTTCGGCTTTGGTGAGACATTCAGGGAGATCCTCAAAAAAATCTATAGAGCACCCTGAGCTCAAATACTGGTAAATGGCAATCTCACGGCTCCCGTGCAGATAGGGAGAGGCACAAGACAAGGGTGCCCCCTATCCTCTTTGATTTATACATTGAGCCTTTGGCCCAAAGTTTAAGGCAGAATAAAGAAATAACCCCCTTCACGGTGGGTGGTTTCTCTAGGAACCTGGCTCTCTATGCTGATGACCTGATTCTATTCACCTCCAATGTTAATCAAGCCCTCCCGGAACTATTTGCTGAAGTGCAGCATTCAGGAAGATGTCTGGATATGAGATTAATAACAGCAAGACGGAAGTTATGGCTTGGAACTTAGATGCTCATAATGTCAGGTTGTCAAAAGAAATAGATACTTAGGTGTAACAATACTACAAGAGTTAAAAGAGCTCCCCAAAGCGAATTTAATGAAAGTCTCTGAGGAAGTCGACAAGTTGCTAAAAAAGTGGCAGAACCTCCCTCTCACGCAGTATGGGCGGACTCATCTAGTTAAGATGTGTGTCCTGCCTAAGTTCGGCTATCTGTTTAACAACCTACCGTTGGAGTTCGATAAGAGACTTCTTGTCAAAATACAGGGAAGAATCTCCGCATTCATATGGGCAGGCAAGGGGATTGGACTTTCCTGGAAAAAGATAAGACTAAAGCTTGCACATGGTGGTTTAGGCCTTCCAGATTTTCAACTGTACTGTTGGGCATACCAGTTAAAAAACTGTAGGATGCTTCTACTTAGGCCAGATGCCAATTCAGTGGGCCGTATGTATAAAGCTGTGTCGGCGGGCAGTGCAGAAGAGGGGTTCATGTATAAATTTGGAGCTCCGAAATTCTTTAAAAAAGTCCGCCTGAAGGTTTGTATGCCACAGCTAAAATATGGTTTGAATGCCGCTCACACATGGGTATCCCTTACTACAGTGAATGGGCCCCAGTGTGGGACTCTACGGGAACCCCAGAGTGCCTCTAAGATGCCCTCGCAATACCGCTGAAAACAGGTGGTGTCTCACGCTGGGGGGACAAATAATAGAAGGTGACAGCTGCCTGCCTTGGGATATCTGGAGAAATTTGACAAATGGCGCGTTATCCAGATTTAAGTTTTACCAAATCTCAGCGTGGTGTAGGAACCAGCAGTGGCAATTTACATCTGACAATCTAATGGAGAAAGATCTACAAGACTTAAGACTGAGAAAGAAGGAGGTAGCCCTTTGGTATGGGTATCTGCTTGCTGCAACGGAAGAGAGCTTGAGACCCCCCTTACCTGGTCTGGGAAGATTGCTTGCCCGATGAGGAGCTGAAATATTTATGGCAAGTATCTTTAGACATGCTTTATCCTTTGATTAAGTCCGCTGCACTAAGGAGAAACCATTTCTTCACCCTACATAGGATCTACTGGTCTCCACTTAAGCTGTCCAAAATAAGAGGCAGTGGAGATGCCAAATGTAAAAGGTGCGGCGGCCAGGAAGCAGACGATATCCACATATTCACCACCTGCCCGGCGCTGAAAGAGTTTTGGGATAGTGTGGGTAAGACCATGTCAGACGCTTTGGGCAAATAGTAAAGGTAAGACCTTCCTTAATTTTGTTTGGCATTATGCAGCCAACTGGTGGCTTGGAAGATTTTTGGGGCTGCAGAACAAGCTTGTATTATACTTGACTCTGTTGGCAAGAAGGGAAATATGTAAAACGTGGCGCCAAGCAGCTCCCCCCACATGGAATGAGTGGTGGAATTCTGTGAGATTCTTTAGAGTCTCGATCAAAAGGCTAATCGGCTTAGAAAAAGTACAGAGCTCAGGCTAATTTGGAACTTATTGGATAATGAACAATAGGATTAGGGTCCTCTCTCCCTGACATCGATATAGCTCTTCCCCATGACTACCAGCTGACTAGACTGGACAGGAACAACAAGAGGAGGTGGCCTAGCAATAGCCTTTAGGGCCAACTCTAAACTCCGCATAATTGATACCCTCCTCTCGGATTGAGGAGAACTTTGCAACTTTAAAATGAACTGCCTTACTAAGGGGTCCTGGAGAGGTGCCTTACTTTATCGCCCTCCGGGCAACAAAGCACACTTTTCAAGCCACCTGATTGAGACGATTGCTCCACATGTCCTGGCTGCTGATAATTTTCTTCTACTGGGAGATTTTAATCACCATGCTGAACTTTTATGGGATTCGCACTCTAACACCCTTATCTCCAGCCTAAACACCTTGGGTCTCAACCAGCTGGTAGTCGGCCCCACCCACTCAGCTGGCCACACTCTAGACCTCTTATTCACCAACTCGTCCCACATCAAGGTCGAGTCTCCGATTCCAGTCCTCTGGTCTGACCACCATATACTAAAATTCCACATACAGGTAACCCCGATCCTGAATAATCCCCGAAAAGAACCAACGCTAAGCAGGTCATGGGGCAAAGTTAACTTAGCTTCTTTATCCCTCCACTTTACCCCCCCCCACCCCACTTATCTGAATCTGACAATCCCAATGCGGCAGCTGAGTCCTTCGAGGTAGCAATCAGTCGGACTTTAGACAGAATTGCTCCCGAAAAAAAGTCAAACGCCCCCACAAATTATCACCCTGGTTCACCATTGACTTAAAAGCAGACAAGTTAGCTGCTAGGAAGGCTGAACGCAAGTGGAGGCACTCAAAAAGTGTCGTAGATCGACAGCTCTACAAATCCACACACATGCGCTATCTTGACCACATTGCAACGGCCAAAAAAACCTACTTAGGGAACAGAATAAACCAAGCCTCTAACTCCCACAAAGAATTGTACAAAATACTAAAAGAATTTACCAACCCCACTTCTTGTCAGCCAACTCAGACTACATCGCAAGAGTGGGTGGACACTGTCATCTTTCTTTGTGGATAAAATCAACAACATTCATAGCCTCTTCCCTCACACAGTCAGCGAACCACTACATCAGGGATCTGCCAACAATCACCCCCCGTTTTCTACCCCTCTTAACGAATTCACTGAATTCACCTATGAAGACGTCTCGACCGCACTCAGGAGGGTGAAATCTGGCTCCCCTACTGACCCGGTCACCTCTCATATTCTGTCCAAAATCAGACCAGCCCTCCTTCCCGGCCTAATCAAACTCCTCAATCTATCATTACTCCACTCAATCGTTCCAACCAGATGGAACAAGGCTATGGTTAGACCCATATTAAAGAAGCCAACTCTAGACCCTAAGCAGCCTAACAACTATCGGCCAATCTCTCTTCTTCCTCTCTTCGGGAAGGTTTTGGAGACATTGGTCAAAAAACACCTCACCAATCACCTAGAGAGAAATAATTTGCTGGATCCCTCTCAATCTGGGTTTCGGGCTTCTCATAGCACCGAAACTGCCTTATTGGAAATAGTAGACAACATTAGACTTTCCCTCGACGCCAGACAATCTGCCATCCTAGTCCTTCTCGACCTGTCGGCTGCCTTCGACACCATCTCCCACAGCACTCCTTTGAATCGTCTGCGGGAGATGGGTGTCGGGGGCACCGCACTGAACTGGCTCAGGAGCTATCTGACTGATCGTACTTCTAAAGTTCAAATGGGCACATTCACCTCCAGCAACCAACTCATAGACAAGGGTGTCACCCAGTGCTCCATTTTGAGCCTTACACTCTTCAATCTGTATGTGTCACCTCTAGTTAACGTAATTAAAACCCACGGCTTTGACACAGTGTCGTATGCGGACGATACTCAGCTGCTAATCACTCTCAGACCAGACCCTACCGATACCAAATACCGATTCAGGCAGTGTATATCTGACATACACTGCTGGATGTTAACCAATCATCTGCAACTCAACGCCAGTAAAACCGAAATCATTCTCTTCGGCAATGCACAAACCTCGTAGTCAAGGGACTGGTGGCCTCTAAATCTAGGCATATGTCCCTCACCTAAGGCGGCAGTCCGCAACCTAGGAGTGCTGATTGACAATCAACTTTCCATGTCAGACCTTGTCAATCATGTGGCTCGCATCTGTTATGGACTAATGCGCAGCCACCGTAAGATCTTTAAATGGGTCCCACTGTCATCTCGCATGCCACTGGTGCAAGGATTAATCATCAGCGGTCTGGATTATGGCAATGCCCTTTTGGCTTCCATAAACGAAGAGCACCTAACAAAACTTCAGGTCTTTCAAAGCACGGCGGCCAGATTAGTATTAAATCTACCACCCTGTTCCCCCTCGGCACCAAGTTTGAGAGCCCTTCATTGGCTCCCAATCAGAAAACGTATCACCTTCAAGATTAATTGTCTAGTACACAAAACCCTCAGCGGACACGGCCCCCATTATCTTGCTAATAAACTGAAAAGGTATCAGCCCTCCAGAACCCTCTGATCCACTAATAAACATCTTCTAATTTCTCCGAAAATCTGCCCCGCCAGGAACGGCGGAAGATCTTTCTCCTGTCTTGCCCCCACTCTGTGGAACGCACTCCCTCTTCATCTTCGCACAGAGACCGATCACAGAAAGTTCCGTAAATCTCTCAAATCCTGGCTGTTTTGAGACCGTCTCCTCTTCAGTTTGTCCCCCCTTTTTCTCTTCCCTTCCGTTCTCTGAGTCAGGCTAGCGCTTTGAGACCTCCGGGTGAAATGTGCGCTCAATAAAAACGAATACATAACATAACAGGGAGTCCAATGATTACATCTCTTGGTCAGCTCATGATGTATAATACGGGTTGGAACTCGTAGCGACATCAGCTGAGATCAGACCCCCAAGATATAAATTGAGTTTATAGAGACCGGGAGGATGCTTATTTATCTGAGGTCATATGAGGACAAATAAAACAAAAAATGAAATATCTGTCAGGACTCCACAGTTCGAATTGGAACTTGAGGGGCTATCAGGTTGGGAAGGCGGGAGA
Source organism: Calotriton arnoldi (assembly GCA_963921515.1). Classification (NCBI taxonomy): domain Eukaryota; kingdom Metazoa; phylum Chordata; class Amphibia; order Caudata; family Salamandridae; genus Calotriton; species Calotriton arnoldi. The sequence continues at coordinate 324,903 of CAWUFW010014827.1, read as the reverse complement.
GATGTCCCTTGGTGAGCTATTTCGTGGCATTCAGTCAGTATCGACTCTATCCTGTCCATTGTCTCGTGGCAAACAGCACCCATGGCCTTCTTTTAGGATGAGTTGTGCCCTGGGCCCTGTCCTGACCCTTTCTTTTACCCATTCCTCTATAAGCCCTCGGTAAAACTCTAAATAGGAGTTTAGCTCTGCGAATGGGCAGAACAAGACAGACAGGTCGAAGAACTGGTAAGACAGACGTAAAGAGCACACAGCCACCCGCTCAAAACCCACACACCAATTACGCAAAAGTCAGTGTCCCGGAATTTAATTGTAGCTGGAGAGATTAATAGAAAATAGTGAAAACAATGTCTAACAGGCCAGCGCCAAAGTGGTTGTTTCAGTACCTTATTCCAACAGGGGGCATTCTGGAGCAGTTGGCAGGAAGAAAGATCGGGCCAGAACCAGCAACAACCAAGGGGGGTGGCCCCGCCCCGCCTCTTCCAGGTGCTGACGGGCGCAGATGGGCCCGCCCTTGGCCAGGACGCGCTCGCGCACATCCCGCACGGCGGAAGCTCTGACCTGCAGATGAAGCACCTCCTGGCGCGCTTGTGACGGTGGCGGCGTGCGTCTGCCGCAAGGAAGGCTGGGGGTTGGAGTCTTCCGCTCCCCCGGTGGCTGTGACGGCTGAGCTGCAGATGAAGCGCCTCCTGGCGCGCTTGTGAGGGTGGCGGCATGCGTCTGCCGCATGGAAGACTGGGGGTTGGAGTCCTCCGCTCCCCCGGTGGCTGTGATGGGCTCCCGCGCTGCGGGAGCCCTGAGCTGCAGATGAAGCGCCTCCTGGCGCGCTTGTGACGGTGGTATCATATCTCCTGTCATAAGTGAATTTCCAAATTTGCGATCTCTTCTTGGGAGAATTTAGACCCTTGGCATTCAATATAACAATTTTAACAGTTAAAACGAGGAATGGAGGTTAATACTCTCCACGCAAGCAGAAGTTTTACCTGAGCTAGCTCTATGTATTTAGACATGAAAGGAGTGAGGAAGAACTCCACCTGTATACATGTCGCAACCAGCATCTACGTTGCTTTACATAACCCAAAACAATAATCCCTTCTGGGAAAAAAGATTTCAAATATAGAAGAAAAAGTAAACAGTAATATAAACGTTTGCATGATGTTTGTATGAGTCCCCCTCCACCCACCCCTCCACATGATACCCACCAGGACCAACCATTGTTTGAAACTTTCACCACTGGGTTGTGTTACGATCGCCATGTGGATGAATTGTCTCCACACCTCCCCCACGCATCATGCCAACGTACACCCCCTCCCCAATAAAACCTGGGCATGAAAGCTTTTGATAGGAGCAACCAGTGTTTAGAACTAAGAAAATCGACCCACCCCTGTCAGCTCATACAACCAGTAACACCCCACAAATCTCCCCATCATACACCCAGCAGCACTCAGTGCCAACATTTGACGGAGCTATAGTTTCTTTCAATGAGAGTTCGTAATGTGGACAGTAGTAAAACTAGTCAGATAGCTTTGACCAGAGGATTACATTTTATTGGGGACTTTCGAGCCTGTGGACCATTGAGGCCTAGGTGTTTTCCATTTATCCATGTTGGGTGCATGGAATTTTCCTCTTCCTCCTACGTGACCAGGCCCGCCGTCTTAAGACGTCTTCTCAAGCTGCAAGCCAAGTGATTCCGATAGTCTGGATACCTGATAGGATTTATTCCTATACTCAAAAGTGATTCCAAATGGATACAACGAGTGATATAGCGTACTTTCTTGTTTCATAGCTTATCTGTGATTAGTCAGAATTGTTTGCGTCGTGCCAGCATAGCAGGTGATAAATCCGGATAGTCTTACTCTTTGAATCTGACAGTGTCACACAGTCTCACAACCATAAGTACTCTTTCCTTGACTTGGAAGTTGTGTAAATTCACCAGTACATCTCGTGGTCGACATATGTTCCCATTACGCCTTTCTCTACACTGTGGACTTGGTCAAAATTCAGTTTTATTTGAGTATCTGGGAGCAGCATAGCGAAAAGCTCAGTCTTAAACTGCCAAAGGTCAGTTCCCTCTACATCCTGCTGCAGACCTCTGATCTGGATGTTATCCCATCTCATACGTTTTTCCAAGTGTTCAGATTTCAACAGTGACACTTCAACTTGAGTCTGGAGGTTGGTTGCTTTAAAATCCTGATTATTGTCCTCCAGACGTTGGAGTTTGCCTGCCACTTCTAGAATCCTCATTCCTGCCTAAATCTATGTTATTGTCCAGGGATGTAATTTTCTCATTAAGGTCCGAGTGAAGATCTGTCAATCTTTTCATTAAGTCTGACTTGATCTCTTCTCGTAGTTCACTTTTGAAAGTCTGTAGTGCAGTGGTCAGGTATGATTTCTGTGTTGGCTTATTTGCCAGCCTTTGCTTCCAAAGAGATGGATGTAGTGACCTGCTTTGAGCGCTTTTCAGTGGTGCCTACTTAGTGGTTCACTGTCACGTTACCCGAGAGGCAGCTAGCTCTAGGTGCCCACAATGCTTTCAGAGTGTCACAGCTATTTTAGCCAGGAAAGTCTGCAATGGGGCGCCTCACTATCAAGGTAAGGGCATACGTTTTCCTCCTCTTTCTGTCAGAGAAACACAGGAAACGCAATGTTTACAGGGTAGCCTTATTTTATTTACATCTATCACCTCTTGGTGTAAGATGCAAGGAGGAACTTGGCACTAAGACTCTCAGCAGGCAGCATCAGGGTCACTGATCAACGGGCGTAGCACCCACAGATGCTCTTCATTTCTTTAAATGTAGCTGCAATTAGTTTCAGGATATGCATATGGCTTTGTCATGGACTTGCCCGTATCTGGGCTATTTATGATTAGGCTTAGTTGACAGTTCTCTGTCTAGTCCATCACATCAAAATTCTTTAGGGTCTTGTACCTCCCTCTCGGTGTCCCCCTAAGCAGCACAATAACATAAAGGATGTGTCCATGCTCACCGTTTTTAGTTTGTACGGTCTGGGCCCCCGTAGTCACTCCCCTGAGCCTTTATCTGTACCGCGATAAGTGGTTACTGATGATCTGCTGCCAATAGTCTGTTCCCCTCCACGGACCCTAACCAGGACAATGGTGGGCAGGGGCAGCTTCCTCAATGCGGGTCTCGGGTTTGCAGTTCCCTGGAGAGTTATGGCATTGCAGCTGTAGCTTGTCATGTGTTACCAATACAGAGTTCCTGTGCTCACATCAAGCTAATTGTGGACTCAGGCCACCACCATGCAGTCATGGTAGACCTGATAATGCGGCTGCCGAGGTCCCATTACACAGTGCGTTCGCCATCTTGGGCGGTGGCAGGCCCATTTCAAAGACCTTTGTTGTGGGTTCAGGTGTGCGTGCCTAAGCCTCCAAGCGGTTCCCAGCCTCGCCTGGTGCTCCTGCATATATCCTCACCATTGCGGGTCCGTTGAGGAGGGCATCGGAGTCATCTGCAGGTTGTTGATGCAAGGGTTTTGTCAGAGCTTAGCATAGCGCGCCATCTTGGCTCGCATCCAAGCCAGGCTGAGCATACCTATTTTACCATGTTTTGAAAGGTGGAGCACAAGGACATTACTGGTTAGCAGGGGTAAAGTGCACAGAGTTCTGCATCCAACAAAAATGTGGTTCAGTGAAAAGGCAAAAAAAAATCCCAGTTGACCCTGCTGAAAGGGCAAATGTCCAAAAGTAAAGTTAATTTTCTACATGTCCAGCTTTTAAATACCATGCGCCCTACCTTTTGAGCTCCAATGTTTTGCCATGAAGGGGAGCACCATTACTAATCTGAAGCAATTTAGTTGTTATATGTTCAGCTATGGTTCTCCTCAGCAAAGGCTTGACCTACCTTCTTTTCAGATAGTCTGGGAAAGCTTCTGTCTCAAGGGAGCAGTTAATGATCTGCTGCCATTGAGATGATATATGCACCAATATGGATTTGGTTATCGAGAAAGGAATATGGCCATCTTCTTGGTAAGCAAGATGCATCTTTCAAAGTGTTTTTTTTTTGGGGGGGGTCCTCAGATGGGATCAAAGTGAGTATTCACCTTGTATTTTCTTGATAGGAGTGACATGTAAAAAACTGCATGTTATCCCTAACTTTTTTAATTTTGTCAGAAACATACCTAGCAGATCGTTCAGATTTCTCCTTAGAAACTTCAGCAAGAGTGGGTTGATATGGCTTAGTCATTTTTTGATCATTTCGAATAGTTTCTGGTCTATATTTTGTTCAGCTCATTACAGATTAATGGTGCTTTGACTTTTTTGGGTCAAGTGCAATTTCTTTATTTTCTCTTTTTTGTTTGTTATTGTTTGGGCAACATTATCTAAGGAAGATGCTGATACTATATTATATTTCAATTCAATATCTTTATTCGGATACCAAAATATATCCATAAAAGTGCAGACAGACAACAACATATACAGTAAAAATTATCCAGCAGCAGAGGGGACATAGAAAAATACCAATTAAAACAGGTCCTCCAGTAGTACAGTATACATAAAAAGGAAACATGATAAAAAAGGGAAATTCATCGGTACTATATTATATTTTAGCATGTATTTATATCCTTAAGTAAGTCATTGATTGATTGTGAGAATAAAGTATCTATCTGCTTTGTATTTCTGTGGAACCTTCTCATCAGTATTTCTTGGATTACTGCATTTGACTATGAGGCATTTAGATTGATCTTTTAGTATTGTTTTGTTGACTGGTATCTCCAAAGGAATCAGTTGATGAACGGATCAGTCCACGTGTAATCGATTTAACAATTTATAGGCCTTATTTGGCTATTACAAGGACCAAGGTGGCCCTTCCCTTTGGCCTGGTGTTGTGTTGCCAAGCTAATTTTGATCACATCCAGTAGATTTCCAATGACCCCCAGGCAGAGCAGCTATACCAACTAACAATGTAGAGTGGGGAAAACGGACCAGTGTCCAGTGAACTTTTCCCAAATCTACCTGGAACAGTTTTATGTTGGTAACGGACAACACCTGCTGAAGAAAGGAGTGATGCTTTTTTGGGTTCCCCTCACACTCAATCCCGAGTGAGCACACACAGTAGACACTTGGACTAGTATTATTAGAGGCTTTTGTTAGAAGCCAAACTATGCAGAATTATGTTATACAGTGGCAACAAGTAATGAACAGAACTTAATATGTTAGGTGGTAACATTATTTCTGAAAATACCTATTCCTACTGAGTCTCTGTTACTGTATCAGCACCCAAAAAGTCTGCCGTTGGGAGAGGTGTAGTACATTATAGCATACCTGTTTCGTAGGGGCAGGCTGCACTCGCTTGCAAAATCATACCTTGAGATTGTCACTGGCTATCATCCAGTGTTCTAATAAAACGAGCTTCCTGGGTGCAAGCATATGCACCGCCTTTCTCGGAAAGTTGAAGACCAGCTGTTTGTGCTGTTTTCCAGAGGATCTGTGAGAATAGTGTCCCCTTGGTTTCTGATGCTGTGTGTGTAGAATTTTATGGAAAATCTTAGTCTTACTTGAAAATATCCATATAAGAAAACACTTGCTCTAAACTATACACTAAACTATTTATGAATATATCGACAAAAAGCAAACTATTAAAATAATTAGAGCATAAGTATATATTTAAATCTCCAAGCAGAACTTTCTTAGAGTCTGCCAAATTCTCAGAGAGTATAAATTCTGTGAGTGATAGAAAGTTGTTAGTCTGGCCACGACTGTGGTAAATAATATTGCTGATGAATGAAATCATGGTGTTTGATCAGATTTAATTTATAAGACATTCAGTGTGTTAGAGGTTGAGCATATGAATATTCACCCATTTGAGTGTGTCCCTATGAATAAGTGCCACGCACCATCCTGTTTTATTTTTTTCTGTCTAATCTAAAGATGAAAATTCTTTGTGGTAGCAAAAGATCAATTAATGGATGAGAGTAGGTGCTAAGCCAGTTTTTCCATGAGCCCTATCTCCAGGTCATTATCAATCGTGGTGCCTCTAATTTCAGTTATTTGTGATGCAACTAATCTGCAATAGTGCAGCACACATTTTAGAGTGCTGTAAGATGTTGTCACTGCAGGTTGGTTGCTTATTTGTAACGGGTGAGTCTGATTTTGCATTGCCTATTTGCAGCAGTTGGTTCTTAACCATACTAAAGTGAGTGTCTGGACACCTGAAGGATTAGGTCCTGTTTGTATGAGATTGCAGTAGTTTATGTGTTCCTGTTCCTGCATTTCTCCCTTTATTGAATCTATGTCTTGTTGGGTGCAATCAAAGTTCCTTCAGAAATGCAAGAGTTTGTAATGGTGGAAAGTGATCCTTTATAGCTAAACAATACATAGATCCTCAATAGAAACATTTTGTATTATGTTAACATTTACTGCTGAAATATGGAGACTTTGAAATTTAGCTACTCTAGATTGGCCTTGTGTTTTATAGAATGTAACTATTTGGGTTTAGTAAACTCTTTTTATTAATTTTTCAAAACCAATACATAACATACTTACATCTGTCTAGTATGGTACAAAGATAGACGTGTCATACAGTAACGTTACTGGTACAGTATTTTTAATCTTAAAAACCTGTCTTATTAATACCCACTTCATTTGGAAATGATCCCACTATAGGCCCAACACTTTCTGGTGCTTGTGGGGGCAGCCACAAACTTTGTATTTAGGTTCTGCGTGAGCACCTGTCTATCCCTCTCTACCATGCTCACTGAAGCCTTCTCCCCTCTGTACCTGGCCTGCTCCTCGAGGATTCCTAGGAGCATTAACTTAGGAGATAGGTCTATGGGTTGTCTCAGCGCTTGTGCTATCGTCTGTGTGATGTGCCAAAATCTATAAATTATGTTGGAGAAGCGTTTTAACTTGATAAAAAGTAATGATTAATTTAGGCATGCTTTAGTTATCATAACCAGACCATACCAGGCCGCATTGACAATCATTCATGAAATTCCGCACAAAAGTGCATGTTTATTTTATGTGTATGAGCGTTCCACGTGCATGTTTCATTATTTCAGAGAATCAATGAAAATATAGCCTCTGCAGTGATCTGTCCTACTACAAATGTATAATAATTTGTTCTCTCTGGAGGGAAGGGTGTGTTTCTGTTACAAGTTCAAGGTTACTTAGCTGAGTTCCGCTGTAGTTGAGCAAGCTATTTTATTCCTATGTTTTATAATATATGATTTAATCTCCTTAATTAGATATGCACAGTTTAAGCCAATAGGATGCTTTAGTGAGTAGGAGTTACTAAGAGTATTGTACCAACTAATAGATTGATTGGTTGTCATGAACGAAACATTTTTTAATCCAACCCTTCTACGTAATGTTAGGCTATGAACATGTGTGTGTCTTCTGTCCCAAAAACATAAAAGACGTGTTATTTTGGAGAAGAACCAGTGATCTTTTCGGCTTTCTTGAGATCAGGACTCAATATCAGTATATTTTGCAGCTTTCAATGTCAGTATATTTTGCATCTTTATTTAGATACTTATAATTATGCTAATTCTTATGATTTATTAATTAATCTTTTGCTTTCTTTGACTAAACCCACGAGGCTATTAACTTTAGAATCTTGTCATGCAGGTTTTATTAATAGCTTTGGGACTAAGTCTGTGAAAGACTCAGTCCCATTTCTCCTAATGAATCTTTTAATCTCCCCATCTTGGTGACATCTGTTACGGTCAGGCAAGGGTTCCTTATCCATTCTCCATGGTTGGGAGCAGTATAATAAATTCTATGGAGGTTGTGAAGTTGGGGCTGCCACAGCCTGGTGGAGATGGAATTTAAATATTGAATGCAAGTGGTTGGAATTAAAAAATTACAAATTGACCCTTTCTAGTTATCATTCTGTAAATTTCCAAAAGATCTGTAACTGGTATATGGACTGTTAAAACCGCCGGGTAGGCACTAGTGATTATTTGGAGATATGTTGAAGACTGTATAATTTACCGGTACAATTATATAATTCAAAACTGGGCTCTGTAGATTTCAATCTCTGCATCCCTAGTTTATTAAATTGTGTGATCTTTCAAAACCCTTTCTCCCTTTGCTTTGTTCTACAGTCTTTCAGCATTTTAAGAGTGTCTACAGGTTTGTTTTCAGTGTGCACTGTTCAAGAAAATGGATTAATTTATATAGACTTAGTGCAAATCCCTGCCTATCTGTGATGTGAGGGGGATAATGATGTATATATGTTTTGGCATTTCCAGGGCGGAAACCTACTTCAAGAGCAACAGAACACTGAACAGGGGACATAGGCCCTGGGAAGATACAGTTACTGGGGGAATATCAAGAGTACATTGTCGTGTTAGGGGTAGGCCTCCTTGAATACATTTCTCATTGGGGTACTGTGGACAGTGGACTTGCAACAATACAAAATGTGCACCATATCGCTCTGTTACTGTTATTGTGAAAAGTGTGCCCTGGACTTTCTACTTCCGTCCTTAATCCCAGCCTCGACGTTTGTCCTTGGCAGTGACCAATAGCTTGGCCAAAGCCCCGAGCCTCTGGTCCATCACACAATTTTAATTGAGAATGGTGTTCTTTGTGCTGCTACCTGAAGGCCTTCAATGCAGAATATGTTGAGTAAACATAAGAGCCCATCAGCTGGCACATTTAAAAGCCATCCTGTGTGTCACTCTCAACCCCATTTCCATAGAACCCTTAAAACCCATAAATAGTTTAAAAATGCAGAGGAGTTCACTGCACTCCCCCCTAACACTCCTGTAATACCCATAACCACACATAACCAGTTACATTCACTTTTCCATCTGGTGAGTGCACAAGTATGCACTGCATGCAATTTGTGGAAATATGCAGAGTCCAGGGGTGGAGAGACTGGTGCCTGTGTCTCAAGCAAATATAGGTATTCTTCAGAGGTTGCACAAACGCTGTGGATTTCAAAGGAGAGACCAGTGTTGTCTTCATCTACAATGAGAAGCAGATATTTTTAATGATTGTTGTCTAACACTGCTTTTTTTCTCTTAGTGACAACTCTTCCGTATTGTACCTGTGATCTCTCACCTGGCACCTGTGACACTAACTGCTGCTGTGATCCAGACTGCAATTTGTCTGACCCTCTAGTGGTCTTCTCTTACTGCCTCCCAGGCAGCACGGAGTGAGTGTATGGTGCCCTGAATCATCATCATCTTACTTTCTCGTTTCACCGTTTTTTTTAATGTGTTTATTTGTTTTTTTTAATAAAGTTAGACAACCTCTACAGTCATATCCTAATACATAATAATGCAGTAGCATGCGGAATATACCATATGGACTTTCTAAACAGTGTATTTGTTGGCACAAGCATGCCCATGGCGAGAGTGGCAATAGTAAACACAAATATAACAAATCAGAACATAAAAACAAAGCAAACAAGCCCATGGGTTTGCCCCATAGGTATGAAAGCTTGACACTTGTAGGTGGGGGGGCACGTGGGAACATACAACCCCTGAGGGAACACTCAATGGAAGCCCAGTGGGGTCGAAAAAACAATTGCATGCACAAATAAGTGTATGGAACGCTAATTGTGCAACTGCGGGTGCCAGCAGTACCCACTCGGTGTTTGAGAACATTCACCGTGCCATATGTGTGCATGCACTGACATAAGTTTATTGCTCGTTGGTGTGGGCTCAAGAAGGACGCACGTCCTTTTTAGCTTCAATCATAAAGGTCTCCCAACATTCGCTACCGGTGCGGGACCGCCCCCTCATGTGGAACCAGCGGAGGGTATGAGCCTCCGCCCGAGTCCATGTCAACAGGTCATAGAGCCAGCGCTGTAGATCAAGCGTGATGGGTGCCTTCCACGCCATGGCCACCTGGTGTTTGAGCCGAACAAAAGCTGAATCAATAAACCTATGTAGGTTTCTGTCCCTTTTCACACGGGGGCGCAGTACCAGCATGCAAGAAGGCGTAGGAATGAGATCATGTGCTGCCATCTCTGCCACCTCCGCAGTCACCTTATGCCAGGCAATTTGCAACACCGAGCAATCCCACACCATGTGGTAAAACCCCACTGCCTGCAACATGCAGTGGGGACAAGCAGGGGAGAGCGTTAAAAACATGCGTTGGATGTGCTGAGGAGCAAGGTATGACTGATGGACAAAGTTAAATTGAGTAAAGCGGAACCTAGGGTTACAGGATACCTCTATGGTTAGCTAAAGTGCCAGAGTACATCCCTTGTCCGACAGAGGCTGTGGTAGCACTGCATTCTATCTAGCACGCCCCCCCTCGCATGACTGCCCCGTGCGATGCCGGGCGGGGAGCTAGGGGGAGCAAACGGGATTTGGGCCAGTTCACCCACAGGCCCGATACATCATCAAAATCATTGAGCAATCTCATAAAGTCAGGGAGGGTGACCTCCGCATTCCGAAGGAAAACTAAAGCGTTGTCCATGTTCAGCTATATGATGGGATGGACGCCCAGCTTTTGGACACCCCACTCCCCTGCCCAGTCACACATACGACAAGCAATGGGCTCCATGGCCTGAGCGAAAATGAGCGGACACAGAGGGAAGCCCTGACGGGTGCCCCGCTGAATGTGAAAGGTGTCAGAGATCACTTGGCCAGTCTTCACCCGCGCGGATGGGCTAGCATACAGGGTATGGACCCAGCTCAGAAATCCAGGCCCAAATACCATAGTAGTAAGGGTCGATAATAGAAAATCCAAGCTCAGGGTATCAAAGGCCTTTTCAATGTCCAGTGATGCTGCCACGATTCAAGGCCTCTGGGGCAGTATTGTGCATAAGGCGCAGCAACTGTCGGATGTTAAGGAACGTGCTGTGTCCCGGTATGAACCCGGATTGATCTTCATGTACGAGCGAATGAATGAGGGTAGCAAGCAATTCGCTAACACTTTGCTTACTATCTTGCAGTCCAGGTTCAGCAATGAGAGGGTGGCGATAAGACCTAACGTCCAGCGGGTCACAGCTGTTTTTGAGAAGGACCACTATCAATGCCTCGCGGAGGGAGTCGGGAAGACTGCCCCCCGGTCCCTGATCTTGTTAAACATGGGCAGTAGGTGTTGGGCAGTTTGCACAGAGAAGGTAGTATAGTACTCGAACGGCAGCCCGTAGGTGCCCGGGGTCTTGTTCCGGGCGATCTGGCTAAGAGCCACTCGAATCTCCTCCAGCTGCAGGGGCTCCTCGAGTGCATCATACTGTAGGGGGTTCTCCCGAGGTAGGAAAATCCCATGAAAGAACCCAGATACACAATTTGGGGTCTGTGGATCAGGCGCCGAGTACAGCCCCCGGTAGAAACCTCAGAAGGCTGTAATAATGGCCAGCTTGGAAGTAACAAGCCCACCTAATACTTATGCACAAGTAAGGTGAAGTAACATCGGCGATCTCACAGATGAAATTCCCACGAAAAGGGGCGTTAAACAGGGCTGTGTGCTTGCCCAAACCCTATTTAGTTTGTTCATCAGTGGTGCTGTGAACTGGGGGGCATATTAGCAAGACCCACGTTAAAATTATCGCCGTTTTAGCGGCAGGAAACTGCCGCTAAAACGGCGATAATGGGCTTGCTAATATGCGTTATAGAATTCAATAGAGCCCAGGTTAGATGTGCAGGACATCTAACCTGGGCTTCTATTGAATTCCATAACGCATATTAGCAAGCCCATTATCGGCGTTTTAGCGGCAGTTTCCTGCCGCTAAAACGGCGATAATTTTAACGTGGGTCTTGCTAATATGCCCCTAGGTCTCTGCAATTGAACATACTGCCCCAAATCTCGCTGCCACACCGGTTCGATTTTAATGTTCGCAGATGACACCTTACTCATCTCCAGAACCCTGATGGGCCTTCAGAAGGAACTGGACTCATTTGCAGCCTTCTGTAAAAATAGAGGCCTAGAAATAAACCCCTATAAATCTAAATTTATGGGAATTAACCCCCATAGAACCTTCAGAGGCAATATGAGAATAGAAGGTGCATTGATAGAACAGACAACTCAATTTGATTATCTGAGCATTAGAATGTCAGACTCTCTAAAATGGGGGAAGCAAATTGACAAAAGCAAGGGTGGTCCCCATCAGCGTGCACTTTTAATCAGTAGGAAACACAAGTCGACTGCAGGTGGGGCTGTGTCACCGCCCATAAAAATCTATTTAAGCCACAGCAGCGTCGGCTGCCCTGTATGGAGCCGAGATTTGGGGATACAAAGATGCATCTAGATTAACCACAGAGGAGAATAAATGTATTAAAGGCCTCCTCAATCTTCCGAAAAGCACACCACTGGTGCTGCTAAGATCTGACCTAACCCTCGATCCCAACCATCTAGTATCCTCTTTAAAACCACTGTTATATTGGGTGAGGATATGGATCACCCCAGAATTAACCATCTATAGAGAGGCACTTGGGGATCTGATGAACTGTGACACCACTATTCGCATCCCCTGGTTAAAACACGTTAAGAAGCAGCTTGAATCACTTAATTTAGCAAATTTGTGGGTTACACCGGAAGAAGTTATCAAAGGTGATAAGCTGCTATTAAACAAAACTTAATGGGAACGTAACCTGACCAGAATCTGGGCTGAGCATAGGGAGAGCTCAACTACAGGGCAATTTCTACTTCACAAATGCTCGCCTAGCTTCGAGCCCTACATGGACAGGATATATCCAACAGGGGTAAAACGAGTGTATATACAGTTCCGACTCTGTTTCTTACCCCAAAGAAGCTTTACTCTAGATGGTGTAAAACTGATGGTGTTCTGGAGAGTTGCCCTTTCTGCTCGCTACTAAAGGAACCAGAGGTTCATTTCTTGCTATTCTGCCCTAGATATTCCATCCTACATAATAAAATGGATTTTAGCATGGTGCAAACTTAAGGGTGTAAGGCACTATTGGGAGGCAATACGTATTCTGAAAAGAGACACGAATGAGCCTTTAGTATTTGCGGTTGCTCGCTTTTTATGGGGGGGCCTGGACAATACGTATGAAAAGTTTAATATCTGCGACCTTGTAAATATCATTGCTGCTGTGCAAATAAAAGCTATGGTCTCTTGAACACAGCATCATCAGCCAAAATTTGTCCCATTAATTATTTTTAAGTTGATGTTACTGTAAGATTTTTTTTACTACCTTTTAATACCTTTACCCTAGAATAGGATATCTACTGCTATTGACTAGTATGACATAAGAGAATATTTTTGTTGATTAAACCAGATAGGGTAGACTGAGCCATTCAACAAGGCAGACCACATATTGGCATATAATAAGGCCATTATTGGAGGTTTATGTTGATAGTGGTAATTGTTTTCCCTGAGGTTTACCATCATGCCCATCCTATGGATTTAATGTTATTAGAATGTTTTTATATATTTTTCTTCTTCTCTCTGTTATCATTGTTTTTATGCTTTTCACCATCATGATATATTTGCTGCAATTGTACTTTAATGGTCTCTCGACTGAAATAAAGTATTTACTTACTTAATGAATCCACCATAGGAGAGATGCAGTGCTTCAATGGGGCCGCACTAGTGTTCCTCTCGAACAAGCTATGCCAACAGTCTACCAGAGTGATCGCTCTGGGCGTGCTACAGGGCCATTCTCTTCCGGTAATCATGTCTACTCAAGGATGCATCAACCTCATTGCGCAGTTCGCGCATATGCAGAAGTCGTTCGGGCTACTCCACTTGACTAGCGATCTGTATTCCAGCGAGCGAAGGTCCCTCTCGATATTGGTGAAGTCACCAATCAAGTGCCTGCATATACCCCAGGAGGCCGCCAGACAATGGCCTTGGACCACTACGTTGTGAGCATCCCATTCAAGGGCTCGGGTCGCGGCAAAGACATTGTTCTCCTCAAAGTATCGAGTGAGACATTGCTCCAGGTCCTCGCGAAAGGGGGAATTGGAGAGAGCCTCAACCTGCAATCACCAAATGGGTATGGTGGGGCATTGTCTGCCCAGGCGCAAGGCGAGCAATAGAGTACAATGGTCCGACAATGAGCATACCAAATATTCTGACCGGGTGAGCAGGGGGGCAAGTTGGGCAGGTCATAAAATGAGATCTATCCTGGTGTGCACATCATGCACAGGGGAGTAATAAGAGTATTTGCTGTCGTGTGGGTATCCTAGGCACCAGGCTTCGTGTAAGCGCATGTGCGCAAGCCATTGGTCAAAGTGATGTGTGATGCGAGCGCTAGCAGCTGTGCATAGAGGGGGGAGTGGAACAATCAAGGTTTAAATTAGGCATACAATTAAAGTCGCCTCCCCAGATTCCGGTACTAAGCGGGTCTTGAAAGAGTGCTGAGGTAAGCATATCCAAAAACCCTGCTTGATTAGTGTGAGGGGGAGAGTAGAGTGCCACCAATGTGAGGGGACCCCCGTCCAGGTGACCCTCCAGTATCACCTACCGCTCATCCTTGTCCAACCTCTGAGCACCCAAGACAAAGGAAACCCTCAGGCGAACCAAACAAGCACACCTTTTGCATAAGCCGACATGGTTGTCCCATTCACCTGTCCCCTCCATTTAGCACGCACCTTGAGGAGTTTGGGCATAGTGAGGTGAGTTTCTTGAAGCATGTTACAAGAGTGTGGTTCTTTACCAAACAGGAGCCGACATTTACTGTGTTATCTGTAATAACATAGATACACTTTGAGAAGCAGGAATCGAGTCAGGAGCGGCACTTTATTCAAACACGTAAGTAACAAGTGTCAAAGACGCATCATTAATCAAGAATAAAAACACGCAATCTAGCAAATATTAAATCACAACAGTTCAAAGAGAGAGACAGGGAAAAATTGAATAGCAAAATGCAATGAGACAGTATAACTTTATCTAATAATAAATCAACCAGCTAGCTGGGAACATCTCTTTGTGAAAGACATGTATGAGGTGATCAATGAGTTGGTCAGTGGACAGACCTTTTATACAATTGAAATGAGGAACTGGTGACTGCAGAATCAAAACATTAGCAGTTGCTTGACCACAGAACATAACAAAAGCTGGACATTTTATTGAAAACCATTTGCGTCACGTCTTGGAAAATTAAGGAAGCAGAAGTGACATAAAGGTACAAAAGGTCACAAATTATTTTGAGCCATGTCGCTATCTTAGTTTCCAAAGCTAGCAAAACATCAGGTGTGAAGTTGCGGTTAGTCCCCACCTCTACTCTTAGCCGATCTTCTTCTAGATGACAGATGCATCCTGTTTATCTCTTCATGATTTCAATGTACAGTAAGATGTGCATGCAGAGGACAGGGGCTTGGGGACTTGTTTATCAGAAAGGCAGTGATCTGAGGTTATTGACCTTAACAGGAGAGATACATCTGAGGTTACAGAAGGGCATGAGGCCTACTGCCTCTGTAGACGCTCATGGCAGTGTGGACTAGTTAGCACAACCCTGTCTATGGGCTGGCAGAGACTTATGCTACAGATGTAGACAGAATGGGCCTAGGGCACTATATGATAAAACTGGACCCTGCTTCAAGCATGGCGATGTGGGTATGCCGGCGTCTAAGGTAAGCATAAACACAGTAACGCTTGGCCGGAGTACCCATTCCACGCACATTCCATGTGAGAAATTGATAGTGCAGGACGTAGCAATCGGGTGTCAGGCCAGGCAAGAGTCATAGAAATGCAAAAATGTACAAGGACACCTCGCCCCCACCAGCAGGGCCAGAACCCACCCATGAAAACCCTCCCTGACATGTACAGACACCCATACGAAGAGTGTACAAAACCAACAGGTTCCGTGGGAAGCAGACTCCGAGCAAAACTTGTAAACAGAAACATTAACCAGCCAATCCCCCCCCCTTCCAGGTCAGTAACCCTAAAAGGACCCGCCCATAACATCCCACCTCTGAAACAGAAACAAAATAAGGTTAAGAAAACAATAACAACAGTCCGCATGGGTGTCTTGGCGGGTTGTGGCATAGTGGCAAAGGGTCACGGCCCATCGCACGGGCCCCTGTGAAAGGGAAGTGGGAGCAGCCAACGAGGCACAACAGACATGGTGGCATCCAGTTCCAAGAGGAAGGCAAGAAGGTGAGTCAACAGACTGAGTGGACAAGTCATATGAGGTAATCTGCAGATCTTGGGGTGATCTTAGTAACAATGGTGCTGGAGGTACAGGAGCCATCCAAGGGGCAGGCGTTGGAGCCGGATCCCTCGTGCGGGTTATCTTGGAGAGCCGCAAATGAATTGTCTTGATGGTGGAGCGCAGCCACCTCCACGACGCCTGCCTGTTCCGCGGCACACTTGGTCTCGGTTCGGACGTGTTTGTGGGGCCCTGTGTCGCTGACACCTCGGTTGAGGCTTTACCCAAGTCTCTTCTTGTTCTGTTGAAGTATAGAGAAAACATGAGAAGATTTGCCATCGATGACCTTGAGTTTCGACGGAAACAAAAGCGCATAAGTTGCAGCTCTCTTAAGAGTTGCTTGACTTTCATATAGGAACCACGCTTGCGCTGAACCTGTAGGGTAAAATCAGGGCAGGCCACAATGGATGTGTTTTCGAAGTGCCAGGGGCCCTTGTGCAGAAACGTTGTAGGATGCGGTCGCGAAAGTTGAGAAAACGTGCAAAGAGGGGTCAAGGGGGTGCCCCACCCGAGGGTGGACGTCCCGGGATCTGGTGTACCTTTCCACAGAGAACATCGTGGGGACCCTGTCCTTTAACACAGTGTCCATGAGCCACTCCTCGAGAAAGAGCTCAGCGCTGTGCAGCTCAGAGTGCTCCGGAAACTGAATAAAGCAAATATTATTGCACCGGGAGGGCTCTTCTGCGTCTTCCGCTCTTCAGTGTAGAGATGCCACCTCAGCCTGCACGGCATTAAGCCTGGCTTTTAGATCGCATACCGATGGGCTCAGGTTATATAACACTGCTTTCTTCTCATCAACCCTATCCACTAATTTACGGTGATCCGGCCTCAATAGACCCACATCAAGGGACACTGCGCCAATTTTCGCCTCCAGCGAGTTCTTCGTGTCTAGTATGGCATTCAGAACCTTTTCAGATTGCTCCGAGTGTTTACTTAACATAGATTCAAGGTGCTGCAGAGCGGCCATGTCCAGGAATGAAGGAGGCAAAAAAGGGCCAGCCGTTACGGGTTCTATGGACAGTGCCCTATTGGATCGGCTTTTCCCCATCATAGTGTGGTGCGGTGACGAGGGACTGCTGTATCCTTCCAAGCAAGAGCAGCAAAGTTCCCAGGGCAGCAGGGGTGGAAAGATCGAAACTATCCCCACTGCTCAGGAGAATGCAGCTGAAGGAGCAGGGGTACGTCAGTGATTGGTCATCGGGCACGGGGGCTCTGTTGCAGAGTGCACCTGTTGAGAGGCAGGGGCCCCGGGACATAGAGGATTCACAGGCACTTGGGGGCAGGCACACTGGCAAGGGGGGAGGAGGCAGAAGGATCAACATAAAAGTCTACACCCAACAGTGTGCAGCATCACATAGGCGGAACCTCCCTTGCAACGACTTAGGGGCCCCGCAGCAGGCAGGCAATCACACAAGTCCACTCAATTCATCCCCGTGTTAGGGGCCCAGTAAAGCTCCAACCATACGCCACCTATGTTATTCTCTCGCGTTGTCTCGAAGCGTGTCAACAGGGCAGGCACTTCCTCATCAGGCCCTCAGAGTGGTCAGCAGATGCAGGATAACTGTACCAAAATGCAGGTGTCACAGGATGCGCAACTACGCAGAAGCGGACCCGCCCTAAGTTGCAACAGCATCCCGGGTCCACCGAAGCTAATGGTGGTCTCCGCTAGTTCTCTGATAGCCCCAGGGGTGGAGAGGAATGAGCAGGCACGCGGGTAAGTCCTGAGGCCCAGCAGATGACAGTACGCACCGCCTCGTACTTTCCCCGGTGGTGACAGAACACCGACACTCAACGGTCGCCGGGCGAGAATCCACGGTCAAAGTCCTGCACCAAAGTCTTACCTCTCAGACCCAGGCGCGCAACGCCCATTGGGCTCAAAGGGCTTCACAGCACAGTGCCCAGACTAGTTTCCATTGATGAGACTGATTAAAGTAAGGCAACTTGGGTTTGGGAACTGGTTTCCTGAGACATAATTAGTTTTCAGGAATAAGACCGATTTCAAGGGGGTAAGGCTGATTCCTTCTGGCAGGGTGGGACTAGTTTGTAGGTGTATGACAGATTCCCATCTAGGGGGGCACAGTATTTTCCTTGAGATGTAGAGAATGGTTTTGGGGGCAGAGGGACTGATTAACATGGGATGAAATTGGTTTCTTAAGGTAGGTGTAAAATAGTTCCTGCAGTTGTTTCTGTGGATGGGTAAGATTGTTTTTCAGAGACTTCCAGATAAATGTAGCTGTTTTTCTTGAGGTGTGAATGATTTCCCAGGTGGCCTGGAGGTTGGCGGGATTTCTGAGGGGTGCAACTTTTTTTGGGGGGGGATTAATAGTAGCTCCAGAGGACGTTGTATTTAGCCTTTCGTCGCAATGCTTATTTGTGTCTCCATTTTTCTAGGGCGGTTAGCCAGAGGTGTGTGGATAGCACGCTGATCTTCAGATACAACACCCCACTAACAAACACCAACAATGACACTGCGACACCCAACCAGTTCTGCGTCCAGGTCAATGACTGTAAGTGACTTTAATTATAAAAATGCAAGGGGAGGCAAAGGGACATAAACTATGGTTCTCTCTTATTCCCTTTATATTAGCAAGGTTGGTGAGCACACTCATAGTTACCCCACAGGTCTCACTAGCTAGAAGCGTCAGAAACACTGAATAGAGCAGCCCCTTTACAACGGATGGACTAACACAATTCCATGGAGTAAAACTGCCACTTTACCGTGTGTCCTGCATTCTGGCAGGAACTCTGATTTGTCCTTCAGGATAGCCATGAACCCCCTACTATTTTAACACATATTTTAACCGTTTTTATATGCACTTCTGCTTCTCAATACTTACAATCTCTTTTAGCCTGCGTTGTTTAATAAAATATTGTTTTTACTAAAATAATGAAGCATGCATTCTTTCAACGTGCTACTGGGTACAGTAATCGACCCAGGATTCGTAGAGGATGCCAACAGACCTACTTGTCCTGGATAAATGGACTATGTCACAGGGAATATGTGATGTTACAACGCGATCAAAATGATCGCCGTATGTCCCAGAGATAAATTAGCAGAGGCCATACTCTTCCCTGATGCAGGCCAGTGAGTTTGTCACACGCGGCAGTCTTCTCTTGGGCCCCAAGTAGTTAATATACCGCTTACCATGTGGAGCAGAGAAAACAGCTAGATGTCACATAAACTTTCCACCATAGTTTGCTTAAAGAATGATCCATATTTGGGGTAGCAATCAGTTCTGCTACAAACTGACAGATTGTAGATGAGTTCCTCTCACCCGAGGCAGCATGTACAGAAGACATTTAGACTCTTAGAAGCTCTTATTATAAGCCAACCTAGTATAGAATATGTGCAACAGAACAGTGTCAAATATCACAATATCGGTGACTATAGGAAAAAAAAGTAAGGTGGACAAAATGAAGAAACTTAACAACTCTTCCTACAAAAAACCTTAAGCATTGCTAACTAGTAAGTTTGTCATTGCCAGAGCTTGAAAGAGAAGCAGCATAACATATGCCAAGGGTGAGGCACTATCCATAATGTGTTCTAAACTGTGCTTGCCATATGTCCTTGGAGAGATACTTCTCCCTTAAGCAAATGGATCCCCTGAAGACCTCTGACCTCCTGGTCAGGGACCTGCCCTCTCCCCCTGCAGCTCCGCTGGTGAGTGCCGCTGCCCGTGCTGTGCAGCGCTCTGCATTGCGAGGGGTTCGAGACCCTGCTCCGCTCTGCCACTTCTTTTTTTTTTCTTGCTTCTGCTTCCAGTGTGCTTCTTGTAATTTGTTTTTTGCCTTATTGTACTGTTGCCTGTTTTGTCTTGTTCTTGCCCCATTTTTCTGGCTTGTTATTTTTTCCTGCCCGCTTCCCCCTTCCCGCCGCTGCTGCCTCCGCTGCCCCTCCCCCCGCCGATTCCCCGTTCCCGCCTCCCAGCTGCAATTCCCTCCCCCCTTCCCTACTTAATGGCGGGCGCTGCGCGGCCGTGCCGCTGGCACGCCAAAGGCAAGCCTGTCTGCGCCCGTCTGTGACGCGACCAGTGCCAGGAACCCTGGATCTGCGACCTCCCGCTGCTACAACTCTGCTGCCCTCCTCGCACTCAACCACGGGAGGAATAGCAACTGCCAGCGGTCATCGCCAAACACCACCCACAGCCAATTCCCCTGCCAACACTGCCGACATTCCTTCACCATCCACAGCCCACCTCAAACCGCCGCACCCACGCCGGACGCTCGAACCAAGGAAGCCCTGAAGTGCATCCTCCTCAACGTGCGCTCCCTGCACCGACACGCCGTAGAAATATGGCACCTCCTCAACGCCCTCGCGCCAGACGTCGCCTTCCTCACGGAAACCTGGACAAACGCCACCTCGCCCCCCGACATCGCCACCGCAATCCTCGATGGCTACAAGATCCAGAGGAAAGACCGCCCCCACCGCCCAGGAGGAGGACTCGCCATCGTACACGATTGCTCCCTCCAACTCTCCACATCCAGCACGAGCGACACCTTCTCCAGCACCGAACACCTTCACTTCCAGATTCGGACCAGCCCCAGAACCACGCTCCGAGGCACCCTTGCCTACAGACACCCCCGGACCCCGCGCTCACTTCACCACCACCATTGCCGACCTCATCGCACCCCACGCCATCGCCTCCACAGACTACATACTCATCGGAGACATCAACTCCCACCTCGACAACCGCAGCGACCCAGACTCTGCCGCCCTCCTAGACAACCTCGCCAACCTCGGACTGAAGCAGCTCGTCACCACCCCCACCCACAAGGCCGGGCACACCCTGGACCCCATCTTCGCAGGAGGGACCAACATCCACTTCAGCCACACCTCGCAGCCCCTTTGGACAGACCACTACTGCGTACACTTCTCCTTCAGCACCACCACCGCACGCAAGCCCGCCCCACGCCCGCCACGAAGGAACTGGAGCAAGGTCACAGAAGAGGACCTCAACGCTACCCACGTCCTCAACACCCCCCGCCACGACTGACGCCAACTCCACGATCTCCAGCTGTGCAGACAAGCTCGCTCCCCTCCGCCGCCCCGACAGACAACGCCCTCTGAAGGCCGCCTTGTTCTCCAGCGATCTCCAAGAAGCTAGACGCTCATGCCGACGGCTCGAGAAATAATGGAGAAACAGCAAAACCACAGAGGACCAGTCCACCTACTAGCACACCATCACAGAATACCACCATCTCATAAGAACTACTAAGAGGACCTTCTTCAGGAACAAAATCCTCACCAACACCTGCAACCCCAAAAAACTCTTCAACATCAGCCAGACCCCATCACTAAACCCCCCAGCAAAGCCACGGACATCACACCGTCCCAAGACCTCTGCAACAAACTCGGCTCCTACTTTCACCGAAAGATCAAGGCCCTCTACGACAACTTCAACGATAAGACTCTTGAAATCACCGTCCCCTCCAGCAACGACGGCCAGCCCACCATCACCACCGAAAACACCACCACGACCATGAAAAGCACCCACTCAGGAGCCCCCACAAACCACTGCCCGCCTCACATTTTCCACAGAGCCGCCATCGCACCTGAACTCCGCCGCACCATCAATGCCACCTTCGAAGCCGGCATCTTCCCCGATGACTGGAAGCGGGCTGAGGTCAAGCCCCTCCTCAAGAAACCCTCGGCCGACCCGACAGACCTGAAAAACTACCGGCCCCTGTGGTGGTGAGCCTCAACAAGGCCTACCAGTGCTTAGGAGTTCACCCTTCCTTGCACAGAGTCCTCAGACCGCTAAGAAGAAGTTGGCACAGAAACTGGGAATAGAAAAGACAGAGTTTATTAAACCTCATGAGGTGGAGCTACATTTACACACCACCCTTCGGTAATGCATGAAGTAGCACACTGAATGGAAGGACCTTGGACCTTTTATACCCACACAGGGGCTCAAATGAAGGCGGTACAAACACAAATGCTGGTTTTAGATACATATAAGGTCATACAAGAAATGCACAGTCGACAAGTGGGTGGAGCTAACAGTTTCTACTTCTAGTAGACACATCCTGACATTTATAAACTCGGAACAGCTGCATGGACAGCTACGAGCTCAACTGAGCATGTGCAAAGCAAAAGAAACTAAATATAACTCGTCTCTAGGCAGATTTCAAGAGCAGTTAACAGGAAGGTAGGACAGAGCACATGGCGAGCACATGGCAGCACATGGCAACCAAAATGGCTGCCAGAAATACAAAATGGATTCCACAAAGCGGACAATTTAGCCTCTGAATACAGGCTGTCTTCAGCTAATGCTTAATTTAAGTGCTGCCAAATTACAACAGACAACCCTTTCAGCATTGGCTGAAGACATTCGTTTATCTGGGGTAATCTAGATATTCATCCCGTACATCTATTAACATTATTTCGGCCACCTCTTTATTCAACATTTGTTGGGCCTTCGTTTCAGCAACGTTCCCTTTGGCAGGTATACAAGCAGAGATGCAAATGGAGCAAAGCATTGGACCACATTGGATACATACACAGCATGTAAAAAGTATTGTAATCATTACACACAGGATAGTCAGTAGCTTCCAGCCCCAAGCAGAAACAAGAGTCCAAAACCATCTAGTCTAATTCTAAGTTTCAGGGCTCTGATGTATTTCAGTGACTATCTATTTGAATTTCAGAATAGCCAACAGCACATACCTAATAAAAACATTTTCAATAGACTTTTCCAGTATTTCTTTTATGAGGGCTAGAGTATCAATTAATATACTTAAGGAAAGAGTAAAGTAACATTTGGTAACTGCTCAGGAAAATGTTTTTCGTGTAGAATAAGCATGATAAGTAATACAAATATCAGGGAAGTCAGACAGATTATTACAAAAACAATCCTGGCTCCGGGGGACCAGGAGGACCACACAGGGCCATAGGAATTAGGACAAGGAGCCGCAAAGGGCTGCTCCTCCTCAAAAATGGGACGACCAAAGGGGTACATTACTAACAAAAAAAAGAGTCCGTGGGAAATGAAGCCGCTGTACAACCATCCAGAGGGGAGTCTTCTCCCTGTGTCCGTTTGAGCCTCACAGGCAGGCTCTTGTTGTTCCCACGGTGGAGCTGCACAACTCGCAACTCAAGAATCACGGCCCAGTTTGAGAAGAAAAAGTCTTTCAACGATCCTGTCCAGTGTCTCAGGCAGTGCACCAGTTTTCTTCACTTTAATCTAACAGGCACCAAGGGCACAGCACCTGTACCCTAAACTCAAGTCCTTCCCTAACTCCTGTATTGCTCCGCTGGCGCACTGCTCTTTTGTTGGGGCCACTGATTGTAGCCAATATGCTCAGGCATCCCTTGATCAACAAACAAAGGCGCAGACTTGCATTCACTTAGGGACCAGGACTCAAAAGGCCTGATGCTGGGATATGTGAAGCAACCCTTGTTTCAAAGGGGGTCACCTCAAGCAAAAGCCTCCTTGCCGTCCTTATCGGTCTGTGACTCTCTCAGCTGGGCATCAAAAACTGGATCCACAGAAAGATTTCTTCATCCTGATTTGTGACCCCGTCTTTCGCCCAAGACAGTGGCAGGGGTACACACTTCACGTCCCAGTGCTTCCGGCCTTCACCGAGGTCCTAGTTGCCAGCAACGCCTGTGCTGGTTCCCTTTATCTTGACTCCAAGCTGGACTGGTGCTGACTCCCAGGCTGGATCTGATGTCCGGGCCCCTCTGGCAATGGTTGTAGGGCAGCAAATATCTATTGGTGGGCAGAACAAAAGGTCTTTAGACAAGGCACAAAAATAATCTATCAACAGAGAGGATAGTCTCAGAATACTTCCTTAGTCTTGGGATGCCCCATTCATTAGCAAGGCACCCAAGAACCACTTCATCTTATCTGAGAATAAAAAAAAACACCCTAGACCTATTGGCAAGTATAAAAGGAACTTTTTGGTGAACTGACAAGAGTAATACGTCACACCAATTTGCTCTCAAGCAGCCAAGGAAGTCTGTGTTCATTTACTAAATTCTGAGGAAAAAGAAAAACAATACAGACATACTCCAAATCCTTACATTTGGGCATTCCTATATTATTCATCTGAAGAACCTCAAGAAAAAGGAACTTTTCCTACATTTCTACTTATGAACCTTGCATTACTTTTACAGGACTGCAGACACTTCTAAAATAATTTCTCTTACATAAAAGCACCTACATTTTATGCTTAGGACCATGCTTTCATGTTATAGGCGCAGCGGAAAAATCTAAAACTGCTAATTTAACAGGATTCTTATTGCAAAAAGAACTAAAAAAACTTCAACATAGTGGGTACATATTTCTCCAGCAGAACATGTTATGACAAACAAACTCCTATAAAACAATATTTTCCTTCAAAATGTTTGCTAAGGATCACATGGGCGTCTTTCCTGCATTCTACTTTTCACGATCCAGACTATGCAACATCATTTTCAAAAGGAAAAAAACCCTATCTCCAGCTCTAATAAGGGCTGTCAGCTCAATTACACAGACTAGCTAATAAAAGACTAGCAATGCCCTTGCAAAACTGTATAGAACATGAGAATAACATAAACAATAATGGTATTGCCACCTGAGATTTTTGAACAGAAACCCCCACTATACAGTTCCCTTTAAAGGTCAAATAAGGGAACATCAATCTGTTCTACTCATTCTTTCATACAGGATGGGCAGTAACATAGCATATATTTTAATCATTTTATTAATTCTAACAATTTTAAAACAGTATTACTGAATAGCCAATTAAATGTCTCATGGCCATTTCCTAGACAGCTTAGACAGACTCAAGAGAGGGTGAGAAAAAGAGAGAGAAAACATAAATTTGCCTACCCTTAATTTGCCCAGGAGCTAACCTCCTTCCTCCATTTTGACAGTAGGAAAACCTGAAAACAGGTTTACCTTCTGTCAACACTATTTACCCCTATTTGTGGCAACTGGGCACAAACAAACTTGTAGGAGATATCTTAGAAAGTGGCTATTTTCTGATTCAGCCTAACACAAGCACATGGAGTACTTTAGAAAGCGTTAATAACCAATGTACCAATTCCTTCAGCAATTGTACTAGATTAACATGAGGGCACATGAATGCAAACTAAAATCCCATTGCCTCCTTATCTCAGCCCCTGCACAGTAATCTTTAAGCTAAAACCATTATTTTTATATACATGGCAGAGCTATGCTCTACTCAAGGCTTTTCCTTCTTTTCAGATGACTGCGCAAAACTTGCGTTTGCCAAAAATAGGAATCAAAGCTTTTCTTCCTCTCTCTGCGCTGTCATCTCTTCTTTCAAAAACTGTTCGGAGGTCGAAATGTCCAAGCAAACCTTCCCCTTAGCCCTGCTAGGTAGCTAAATGCAGAACTCCGACCTTTAACCCTTTCACCAGCTGTCCATTTTTGTGCAAGGCTTTCCATGCGGTCTTTGCAATTCAAAGCAACTCTGGAGAATCACAGCTGAAAAGCAGTCCTGTCCGTCTAATAATTTTAAAGATAGGATCTAACTTCTGCTGTGTTTTTTTATACTTATTTTCATTTGTGTACAGTGTGTGGTGTGCAGTAGGTCAGCTGTTTGTTCTATACTTGCATGTGTACCAGCTCTGAAGCCTGAGATCAGTTTGAACCCTGCCCTAAGTGGCAGAACTGCTTTTAAATAGTGAATTTTACTCAATTTCGACTTTGGTGGTAGGGGCACTTAAAAATGAATAACCTACAATATTTTGGCATATTAGGGATCCCCAGGGTGTCCTCTAGATATCCCAGAGATGGGGGATCAGAAATGTATAAGGTACATCCTTAAAAAACGTTTTTATATGCCTGGATAAAGTGAAATTTCACATTGCACTCCCCACATCATGGTAAAGTGCTACTTAAATCCAACTTTGATGCTAGGAGCTATATATTATTCACAATATGATTATCAGACATTACAAAAGATCAAAAACAAGTTTAGGGCAATTATTTTTAAATAAACATTTTTTTCTCTTCATATAATCAAAATCCTCCTTTTTTTTTTTTTTTTTTAATAATGATCACAAACCCTTTTGATGGTTCCACATATGAAAGGCAAGCCTCATTCCTTTCCTATCACCTTTAAATGCATTCATTTATAACTGTAAGCACAGAAGCCTTACTTGAAACATGAAAAAGTCTGCGTCACTTTTAAAGGACAGTAATCATTTAACATCAGAACCACAGATGTGCTTGTTAAAAAGGCATTAAGAAAGGAAATCCCTTTTAATCTTTTCTCTGTTATCCAAAATAATGAAACTGTCTTTTCTGACTTTTAAAATCAGCAGTTCTTAATGCACGCCTTCAAACCATGTTTGCACTAACTTAAAATCTAGTTGACTCGGCAGTTTCCTTATGGCTTGTTCTGACCAGCAGGCGTCAACATCTCACGCCTTTCAAGCCAGCACAAATCTATCGTTCTGTAATGTGGTGTTTATTTCAGCAACAACCAATTCACTCAGATGATATGAATGCCTTTCAATATTAATATATAAGGATAATACTGTAACATTTTTCATTTTAGTCCTAATTGTGTGAAAGCACACAAATTCGTTTTTTTCCTACCTTTCTATGAGGCCTATTTTATTCCTATTGAATGTAAATTCTGATTTATCTGTACCAGTATGGCAATTTGCACATATCTATAATTTCTTACTTTATCAATTTTAATGGTAGCGTGCAGCTATTTAGCATATGTTACATTATTCATTCCCTGAATTTAAAAAAATGTAGTTTTTAAATGACAGTTGCATAACAGAATGACAACAAAAACCAATTTTAGCTCATTCCAGACATTTTCAGAAGGGGGTCATACACTCATAACACACAACACAGTGCGCTTAAGGCTAGCCATTCTTACACAAAAAACATAGTCGACTTTACTGAAACAAGTACTTTCAAGCATGTCAGTCCAGAACCACATACAAAAAACAATTAACCCACAAATCAACATTTAGGGCAAAAACAAGAGACAGCCTACAGACTGTACGCAAAACCAAACTATTTGTAAATACTAATTGTAAGTCATATTTACAAGAAGAGCTCTCAAAAGTAGTCCAAAAATCTGCATCAAAACAGCCCAAACGAGTGCTCCATGTTCAAAAAGCCAAAATACACCAAATTCGCCAGTTTTGGCTGGTAGAACACTCAAAAAGCGCTCTGCATATCACCACTTATGAATGTTACTAAGTGCACAGATCAGGATCCGTTTTATGTACATATTTAGTTCCATGGGGTACTTAGTCACCAAGAAAGAAATATCTTTTTACTATATCTAAACCTATTTAGGTATCCCCTCTGAGGGGAGTCAACTGAGTACTTACTAAATCCATATTGGTACTCTCCAAAACAGCAACACTTTCTATGAAGTGTGCTAGAAGCAGGCATGCCAAAAAAATAGTGCAGAATATGCAGTATTATAATCAAAGTAGCGCTTAAGGTAATCTTCGTACGTTGCGCCGTTCAAACAACTTAAAATAGAGAAAAATCTCCTCATTACCTGCCTATATGTATTGCAATACATATATAATTACAAAACAGATTCCAAAATTGGCCAATCATACAAACAAAGCCACAGTAAGTGTTACTAAACTACCTTACCAATCAAAGGCATCAAACCAACAGCAAGTGCCGCAAAACGGCTCTTACCAATCAAATGGTGTCCAGGTTCCAACTGCCAAGTTCTCAAATCGACCAAATGGTCACTGCACGGCGAATCAACAGAAGAGATCTCAGTCGAGGACCGGCGCCGCCGGGATGGTCAGATCAGAAAGAAAGGAACAACGCCGTGGGTGCCAAGACTCGGGTCTCCTCAGGCAGCGATCGCGTCCAAAAGCGAGATTCCAATCCTTCATCTCGACCAGTCCTTCGGGCATCCGAGTCGCCGATGAGCCCCGCGTTGGAAGCGCCAATTTGTGGTGGTGAGCCTCAACAAGGCCTACCAGTGCTTAGGAGTTCACCCTTCCTTGCACAGAGTCCTCAGACCGCTAAGAAGAAGTTGGCACAGAAACTGGGAATAGAAAAGACAGAGTTTATTAAACCTCATGAGGTGGAGCTACATTTACACACCACCCTTCGGTAATGCATGAAGTAGCACACTGAATGGAAGGACCTTGGACCTTTTATACCCACACAGGGGCTCAAATGAAGGAGGTACAAACACAAATGCTGGTTTTAGATACATATAAGGTCATACAAGAAATGCACAGTCGACAAGTGGGTGGAGCTAACAGTTTCTACTTCTAGTAGACACATCCTGACATTTATAAACTCGGAACAGCTGCATGGACAGCTACGAGCTCAACTGAGCATGTGCAAAGCAAAAGAAACTAAATATAACTCGTCTCTAGGCAGATTTCAAGAGCAGTTAACAGGAAGGTAGGACAGAGCACATGGCGAGCACATGGCAGCACATGGCAACCAAAATGGCTGCCAGAAATACAAAATGGATTCCACAAAGCGGACAATTTAGCCTCTGAATACAGGCTGTCTTCAGCTAATGCTTAATTTAAGTGCTGCCAAATTACAACACCCCTTTCTCTTCTTCCCTTCGCAGCCAAAGTCTCCGAAAAATTCGTCAACACAAAACTAACCACCTTCATTGAAGTGAACGCCATACTCGACTCCTCCCAATCCGGATTCCGCAGCAACCACAGCACCGAGACCGCCCTCCTTGCCGCCACCGATGACATCCGCATGCTACTCGACCAGGGACACACCGCGGCCCTCATCCTGCTAGACTTTTCCGCGGCTTTCGACACCGTCTCCCACTGCACTCTTGCAACCAGACTCCACGACGCCGGCATACAAGGACTCGCCCTCGACTGGATCCACTCTTTCCTCACTGGCAGAACCCAACGGATCAGACTCTCACCCTTCCTCTCCGAACCCACAGAGATCAGCTGCGGAGTACCCCAGGGATCCTGCTCAGCCCTCGCTCTTCAACATCTACATTGCTCCCCTCGCCGCCATCATCAGACAGCAGGGGCTCAGCATAGTATCCTATGCCGACGACACCCAGCTCATACTCTCCCTCACGAAGAACCCTGAAGACACCAAACTCAGCTTCCAAGGAGGAATGAAGGATGTCGCTGCCTGGATGAGCGACAGCTGCCTTAAACTGAACTCTGGGAAGACGGAGGTCCTCGTCCTTGGACCCTCCCCCTCCGCGTGGGACAGCTCATGGTGGCCCTCCACCCTCGGAAACCCACTCACCCCGACGAACCACGCCCGAAACCTCGGCATCATTCTAGACTCCTCCCTCACCATGACCCACCAGGTTAATGCCGTCACCTCCACCTGTTTCAACTCTCTCTGCAAGACCTTCAAGTGGATCCCACCCAAAGCCAGAAAGACCGTCACCCACGCCCTCATCACCAGCAGACTGGACTACGGAAACGCCCTCTACGCGGGAATCAACAAATCCCTGCTGCAGAAACTCCAGACCATCAAAAACACCTCTGCCAGACTCGTCCTCGGCACCCCACGACAGGAGCACATCACCCAACACCTGCGAGACCTCCACTGGCTCCCCGTCGGAAAGAGAGTAACCTTCAAGCTACTCACCCATGCCTACAAATCCCTCCACAAAATCGGACCCAAATACCTCAACGAAAGAATCTCCTTCCACGCACCCGAAAGAAACCTCTGCTCCGCCGACCTCGCCTTAGCAACGGCCCCAAGCATCTGCAGAACCAGAGCCTTCTCCCACGTTGCAGCCAAAGCCTGGAAGGAACTCCCAGTCAACATCAGACACTCCCCCACTCTGCACACCTTCAGGAAGAGCCTCAAGACCTGGCTTTTCGGACAACCCTGAGCTTCACCCCCCACCCCAACACCTTGAGACCCTGACGGGTGAGTAGCGGGCTTATAATCCCCTGATTGATTGATTGATTGATTGAAGCAGAGACACAGCACTGTCCCTATATGCGGAGTATTTTGCTGGAGAAGTCCTTGTGATACTCACATGTGTTGAGAAGACTTAAATGAGAATCTGTGCTAGAAAAAAAGAAGCATGTATACGGCTGATTGACGAGCTCCAGAGATCGGAATATAAATTCCTAAGACATCTAATAACAGCACCAAAATACACCCCCCTTACGCCACTATTAATGGATATGGGCAGGCGATCAATAAGTGATGTAGCCAGGTTGCGTCCTCTGCTTTTTTGGGCTCGTATCAGGAGGACCCCCGAGCTTACTCCGTACGCAGAGGCCCTTACTGAGGTAATTAGCCTCGACACTGGGGGGAAAATAGGCTGGATACGTGACACCAAGAAAATGTTAACTACAATCGGGCTTTGTGGCTGTTGGGCGAGTCAGGAGCCCCCAAGGAGAGAAGTTCTTAAACGCCTGTATTGGGAATGGGTGGACCAGCGAGAGATCGGTAGACCTAATGTGGGCAAGTTGACAACTGAGTTCTATTCCCATAAATTAAGTAGACACTATGAGCCTTACCTTGACCTAATCAAAGTACCTAGAGACAGAATGCTCTATATGCATTTCAGGTATGGCTCTCTTCCAGTGGGTGAAGTGATAGCAAAGTGGTCCGTAAACAACGGAAAACACTGCCCTAGTTGCAAAGCGCCTATGGAAAGTATTGCCCACTTACTGTTTGTCTGCCCGGCGTACAAAACATTACGGAAAAAATGGTTGAGCCCAATTTGCAGACAACTTGGTACGCGGGAGCACCACGTTGCACTCCGTATTCTCAAGTCAGATTCTAGACCCCTTTTATCCTGCTGTGTAGCAAAGTACCTGGGGAAAGCTTGGCTGATATGGTGGAAGGCGCTCGCAAGCAAGATATAGCCTTCATTGCACAGATAATAGCTAAGACCTTTAAGCCTTAACAGCATTCCTGCTAAATATCACCATGCACAAGCACTTTATTTCTTTTTAACTTCTGATAACTAGCGCGAGTAAATGAAATGAAAAGTCTCTCTAAGTATTGCACTGTGTTTAAACAAAATGATCAAATACTGTTTGTTTTTTAACCAGATTATAGGATGATCAAATGTATATTTATTATTGGATCTACTTTTACTCATACCTATTTTATTGGCTATGTTATCTTTGCTCTATGCTGCTTTTATGACTTTTTATGTCGAAATAAAGCTTGTGATGATGATTGGCCTAACACACCTTATATGTGAAAAACAACATTGCATTATTAACACCGTGTATACATAAAGAGAAAAGCACATAGCCATAAAAACAAGTTGTGCATTTTAAAATGTAAATGTGTTAATTCTTGTATTTTCTTTCAGCAAGTTTAAACTTTTTCTCAAATCAGCGGAACGTTACAGAATCTGGCTTTCCAGGGATCGTAGCAGAGTACGGGGGGGCATCGTTTATGCAGCCTAATGAGCCTGATCCCTCAAACCCTTCTTTCTACAAGGCAAGTGACCGAGGAATACTGGTGATTTTAACACAAATCATAGCATTTCTCTCTGGTTGGCTCGCAGATTGGTGGTAGATTGTCTTCCTTTGAACTGTATGATAAGGGGAGTTTGTTACAGCAATTTGAAACTGGTGATAATTGCTACAAAAGTACAGTTAACACTAGTTTCATAAGATGCACATTGGGAGAAGTGCAGAGTTTTGCTCTCTTGACTTGTACCTTTAGTGGTGTCACCTTGTGGTTCCCTTTCGGAAGAGAGGTGTTCAGGTTTTTCTCCCACACTCCCGTTTTCCATCTCACAGAACCATTGATTCCAAAAATGTTCACAGTGGCGGAGGTTATCATGCAGTATTAGCCATGGACATCTCTGAACTACGTTTGTAGAACAGGGGTGAGTAGAAGGAGACTCTCTAGTGAATTTACTTTCACAGAGACCACCTTGCGAGGAAAGGTACTTACCTTTAAACATACTTCTGCATCATGGGAATCTTACTTACAGTAAACCTCATATTGCCACCAGTTGGTGAAATCCCCAATAAAGTTTGGTTTTAAAGAATTTAAACAAATTGAATTTAAATAAAATATTTTGGGGGTTACATTTTCTTATTAAAATTAAAATAAATCTAATAATATAGTTATAATATAAAAAAGTGAATGAAATAAAGGTTCTTCGGGAGGAGGTACTCCTCCCCGATAAAGATTCATTTCAAATAAATATATTAAATATAAAAATGAAAAAAATGTTAGTAAAGGAGTAAAGGTTAGGTGAATAATGCGAATTAATGAACAATTTTGATTAAAAATTAACAAAAAGGATCATGGATATATTAATAAATATATTTAAATTAGTTGCATCTATTTAGATGTTATTTATAAATACATGTGAATTAAATATACTTGGGCCTCACAGTTAGATTAAAAAAAAAAATGTGCATTAGAGAAATGGGTAACAACTACAAATAAGAAAATAATTATCACAAATATGCAATGTAAAAATAGGTTGGGGTATGGTTAATGTAGTGGTGGTCGATGTAATGACAAAATGCATATAAAAAGTACCTGGTTTGTGTAGTGGTAGGTTATGTAGTGTTAGAGGAGTGTAATAGGGGCAGTATTGTAACATAAAAAGTGTGAGTTCCTGCTTCTCAAGCCTGTATATGCCGCTGCTCACGTGGGTGCATCAGACGACTGAATATTTGACCATAGCTGCCCAAGATATAGGCACTTGTGTCCCTGCCCTTCGGCTAACTGACTCCTCTAGTATTTGGACTTGCTCCTCAGCCTCCATCCTTCCAACTAATAAGTTCCTGGAAGTTCCATTAGCTGTACACCAAGGGTTTTTTTTAACTGCCCTATGACAACCAGTATTTCTTTCTTGGACTTGAATGACCGATGTCCAAGTTTGGCCTTTATGCGGGCTGTTGTTATAATAAAGCAAAGAGAGAATAAAGCATAATCCTCGCCTGCGGTCCTGGCACACTATTGTATTTGCAATGGTATATCTGCGTCAGAAGGTGTAGCACCTCTGTTTATTTTGTCTGTATATTTATGGATTTTAAATTAATTGCGCTGAAGCATTTTGTTATTTAGGGTGTAATGCTGTATCTGAGTTTTTATCCCATTACCACTTTTTAGAGCGAACGTTGAAGAGTCCGGGGCTAAAGGCAGTAACGTGGCCATACATTTGGAGAACAATATTACTGTAGGAACTTAGCAATAATAAACAACATTTACCGCCATGAATACTGCACGTCACAGAAAAAGGCATTGTACCTCATAAAGAAAGGAAAACTGGTGCTTGGAAATATAAATAAAGTTAAGCCTGAATTAAAAACTTTTTTTTTAAATTTTCTTCTCCCTAAAATGATAAAATACAATTAATCAGGGCCTGCCTCACAGAGGCTATAGGTTTTTGCATTATCCCAAAATGTAGTGCAGTGAAAAAGTCAGTTCATTTTGAAGGATATACGAGAAAGCGATAATAACTTGTTCACTAGTTCAAAATAGTTCATACTTGTAGCTCCCCCAGTGAACATGTTGCCTCAGTTCTCTCAAGGCATCATGGTAGATGCAGTTCAATTAGTTAATTTTATTGACATTTTAATAATTTCAACAGTCAAGTTTTTTTACTTGGGACCGCTTATATACTTACTTTAAGTAGCAGGGATGAATGCCAAAGAAAGTGTTGGTGTGTCCCACTGACTCGAATAGTCAATTGAACTTCCTTTTGCAATACGACTGAATTGTAAATACACTGAACTTCATCTACCATCATGCATTGTGGGAAGGTTGGTGCCACATGTTTGAGTCCAGACCACGCCTTAGAAGTGTTAAAAAGGGCATCTTTTCAGGAAGAAGAATGTTGTTCGGCTCTCTGAACTGGTGGCAAGCCCTATGCTTCTTTTGGTAATTCACTACAGTAATCTGTAAGCAGCATGTAAGCACATCTAGATGGAACTAATACTCTTCTCAGATGAATAGCAAAAACAATGAAACGCGTGCCAGGATATTTCCTGTAGGAACCTACCAAGTACTTTGCTGAAATAGTTGAAATGTGAGTTGCCTGAATTGTAAAATGACTAGTTTGAGTATAAATTGAATATACCAGAATTCCGGGAGAGCTGGTGCAACGTGAGAGTGTTAACCAAACTATAAATTATTTCCAATCACCTTCTGCTTAATGTACCTGGAAGAAAAGTGGCTAGTTTAGGACTTTAAAGATGGCCCAAAAGAGGGAACTGTAATACAGGTAAGTAAGCTCAGTACTTGTACTGTGCTATGGAGATGGTAAGCAATTATCCAAAATCAGATAGAAATAGTGAAATATCATATTTGTGTTTTGAACTTGAGTAAGATTCCAGCTCTTAGTATTTTATATAGGTAAGGCGGGGCAGTTTGTGACTGCTATGCAATATACATTAATTGAACTTTTCTAATGAGCACAGTAAATATGTTCCATTTATGTTACTGATTTTCAGTTTATCTTAAGCAGATATCCTTCAAAACTGACATGAATCTTGCCCCTAGGGACCTTTGTTGGAAACCCTTCATTTAAAGCCATATACATTGTCTTCTCTACCGCTGGAATTATCTTTGGTGCTGCTTCTCCCGGAGCTAAATCTGTCCTGCCCTTGGGTACTCCGACTATCGGTACCTCTTGCATTTGATAATTACTTTAAATTGGAATCGATACTCGCTGTGTCCTGGCTCAAATGTCGTCCCTTTGAGGCTTATAATTTGTTTGAGCTGGGGATCTCTTGTCATTTCGATTCCCATATGCCAATCCCCTGATGCAGAGTTATTCTTAATGTGGAGGGCCTTTACACCATCACTGTCACCCCTTTGCTCCCCTTCCCTTACCAGCCACAAAACAGAAATGTTTTAAAACCAAAAGACAGCAGAGTACAAGAGGCCAGTGGAAAATATACTTGGCCCCAACCTTCTCACACCTGCATGCAGTCCCCTGGAAACAGATTAGAGGGAAACAGGCAACCATATACGTGCCATATTGACAGAAAAGATCTAACATCTAGTAAATTAAAACATTTGCCGAAAACCTTTTTGAAGTAAAAAATAGCTGAAGTCCAGAAGCTTTGTTTATGGGATCTTTGTGCCGCAGGTTGCAAAAAATGACTGCCTCCAAGTGTCACCATGCTACATTGCGGGATGCTGCAGGAGCCTGCTGCCTCGTGACAATACCAAAATTGCTCTAGTATGAGGCTTCAGCCACAGTTCCTGCATTTGTATTACTTCTAGAAGTTCAAAAGGGTGTTTTTTCATCTGGTTAAATAATCACCTTTTCTAATGACGGAAACATTGCCTTTAAAGAGACATTGTGAAATTATTTGGTTTTGAAAGCTCTTTGAAATAGGTTTTTCTGGGATGTCGCACACTACTACCTGGGATATTTAATGTTCATGAACGTGAATCAGGATCCCATGACGGACAATATATTTGACAAAAATGGAAATGATGGACGGAGCACTAGTGCAGATCTTTGTTCTGGAAATTGCATGACCACCTTGTGGAAATGTTTTCTAATAATGAGCAGAAAGTAGAATATATTGTGCCTGATATTTTTGGGGTTCCAACGTGACAGATCAGAGACAGTACATCGGTGTTGTTTTCCACCTGCTTTGATATGCTTTTCATTTCTCTGTGTAGGTTGGAGACCCAATTCTTATTCTTAGTAACTCATCAACTCTCGGTGTGCTTCACCAGCTGGTGGCACAGGGACCAGGAGGACGTTGCGCAGATACAAACCCTGCAGGTAACCTCACCCATTCCAAATAATTTGACTTGTGTGGCACCACTGGCACTTCTTGATGAAGCGGTGGTGGAAGGGTCTGGTGTAGCTGGAGCGGGAATAAATCAGCATATCAAAATTGTAGGTACAGCACACTGACGTTTGAGACGTCTGTTTTCTAGGATTCAGAGTTGGATCATTTCTGTATGACAAACTGAACTAGACTTGCTGATCCAGGTCCTAGGTCAGAGTATGAATACCTCTTCTAGAACTCGGTGTATTTGCTTTTGGGTGTTTACATGCTTTACCCAGTGGTCTCAAGAGCATTTATACACACCTAGTTCTCAAGGTTTTTACACACGCTTACTTAGTCCAGGTACTCCGCTAACTTAGAAAACCTTGCCCTGCGCTCGTCATGTATGGACTTTGATGCTTAAACTTTTTGTTTTTGTTTGTGTTGTTTTCTGAATTCTAGGATTCCTGGAGAATCATATTAGCAGTTGTGTCCGGACCGTCACCAATCTGAATCACAGCTGCACACGTGATCCACTACTAGGCGCAGACTGCTATTATAGATTTTTCACGGTGCTAAAGGTGTGTAATTATATTTCATCAGTACTGTTTTACACTGTTTGATTCTAAACATGCATGGCCAAATCCAAAGGTGCCAACTGCTGTGATTCATCAGGTTGAAAGTGCTATTGCATCCTAGCGGTGCTTCCTATGCCAGACATGTATGAATATACCTAGCGGCAGCACCTATCTCACCAGAGTATTTGATTATATTCAAGGCACCTGGTTTTATGCAACAATGGAAGATCAAATTATACGATATGGCTGACTTAATTATGTGGCAAAAGCAAATTATATAGCTCGTTATGTTGCAATATTTTTTCACTATTTCGTCATTTTAACACACTTTAATAAAGTCTGAGCTACAGTTTAACATGTGAATTCAGCAATTGAAAGGTGGGCAGATAACCTTTGCGGTGTCTGCCACTGTGCATAGCCATCTGTGGTGCTTTATTTATAAATCTTTGATCAGTTGGAGGTAGACACAACTTTTTTTTGTTAAACATCTGAAAATTATAAATCCAGAACTTTATGGGGGAAATGCTGGAACCGCAGAATCACAATATTCCAGCAGCTCTGATTATATCCCCATACTACCCTTACGTAAATCCGACCGTGCTGACCTAGTCTGATATATTTTATGTTGTATCAGAGATGTATTACCTACACATCTCACCGTGGTAAAAAAGTGTAATGTATCTGAGTGGCATATTGAATTAACTATCTCAGTGCTGATTATTTATGATTGGAATCCAGCAGTGCTACCCGAACATCGCACCATACTCAACATGCATGATTATATCAAACATTGCAAGAGGTACACCTCCTTAATCTAAACCGGTTTTTCTATCTACCCTTGCCACATATTGTTTCCATAAGGAACACATTATTATATCCCTACAATGGCTCCTTTAAGAATCACCAAATTAAACTGCATGATTGTATACCCAGGCGTGCCTTACTTCTCGACATGGAAACTATGCATAACTCTATCCCAGCAGTTCATGCTGTAACCCTCCCCATGCTAAACCTGTTCGATGATAGCAAAGTAGTTCCCCCTAAGCATCTCGTGATTTGGGAGATGTGATTATATTCTAGACTGCTTTACACTTTGTCATGCCAACAGTGCCACCTTTTACATTTCACTAAAAGTGTGGCATTATTTCCCATTATACGCCCATATCCCAGCTATACTAAACAAGTATGATAACATCCAAACAGTACTACCTCATTCATCCCATCCGGTGAATAATGCGATGTTAGATGCTAGCAGTGCCTCTTATACATTATTCCCCAATGCTCAAGATGAATGATTGTTGCTGGGAAGCAGTGCCACGTCTGTCTTAACTTGTAAAGTAAATCCGAGGCTTACAATTATTTCGAAGTATTCCTTCGTCCATTGTTCACATGAGCGATTATTCCATGCATTGCCACTTAATAAAGGCACTGTGCCAAATGGTACACCATGGCATTTTGATTGTAAAAACTCTAAAATGTAGCTATTGACTATGTTAAAAGTTTGCCGCCAAAATCTTTTGTGAATTACCAGTCACAAGGTCAAATCTGGTCAAGGCTAAATCGGCCTTCCTTCTTTCAGAGTCTCCAAATCAATTGCTGTTAAATTCGGTAAAGTCTGTTAT
Source organism: Calotriton arnoldi (assembly GCA_963921515.1). Lineage (NCBI taxonomy): Eukaryota > Metazoa > Chordata > Amphibia > Caudata > Salamandridae > Calotriton > Calotriton arnoldi. Next base: position 287,020 of record CAWUFW010014827.1, on the reverse strand, counting down.
TTGCCATGCATATGAATGGCAGAAACGTGCCATGAGACGGTATATGAAATAGCAATCTGTTATTGTTATCATTGTTGTATACTCATCATCATCAACATTTTTATTACATTAGTAAAAATAATTTTTTTAAAAAGCGATATGAATCAGAATTCATAGATATTCAATTAAATATATATAATACCTAAATGTTAAAACAGCAAAGATTTCTGGTGTGAGACCACACCTTTTAGAAAACTTGCAACTGCAAAGCATACTAACGGATTATGTCGGGTGTGTAAGAAATAAAATGCAGGTTTACATTCACTAAAATAATATGGCCAGGTATGGATGTGATGTATGGCGATATAAAGACATGAGGGACATCCAGGGGCAGAAAACAAATTTATGCGTAGGCTTCTTGCTGTCCCCCCCCCCCCAGCACTCCAGATTTTATCCCGCATGAGCAGCTTGGCATGGGGTACATCTCTGCCCTTATTGCTGTTGCGCCCCTAATGCGCTGGCTGAAAATTTGGTCTAGCCCATCCGCCACTTTAAACCAACTTGTCGTAGCGGACTGTACTGCACTTGAGGGGGCCCTACGTATCCCCTGGTTAAAGTACATTATGGAGCAAATGAGGTGGCTAGGTTGCCCTGACCTGTATATCATACCCAGGCCTTTAGGCCCAGCAGCCATTAGGAATATCAAACATCTGTTTTTGGCTAAGCAGCAGGGGATAAGAGAGGGCTAGGAATTAGTTAAACCTACGGTGAGAAAGTATGTCACACTGAGTCTTGCTTCTTGTTAACCAGATTCGTCACTCACGCCCTGGTCACCAGCAGACTTGACTACGGCAACGCACTCTACGCCGGAATAAACAAAAACCTCACCCGCAAGCTACAGAACATCCAGAACGCCGCCGCAAGACTGGTCCTCAACCTGCCAAAACACTGCCACATCTCCCAGCACCTGCGCACACTCCACTGGCTCCCTGTCGAGGCGAGAATCACCTTCAAGATGCTCACCCACGCACACAAGGCCCTTCACGGCACCGGACCAGCATACCTGAACAGCCGACTCAAATTCCACGCACCCCAAAGGACCCTACGATCAGCCCAGCTCTCCTACGCCGTGGTTCCCCGCACCAGAAAGACCAGATCGGGAGGCCGCTCCTTCTCCTTCCTCGCGGCCAAAGCATGGAACGCCCTTCCGCTCCACCTCAGACAGACAACATCGCTCCCCATCTTCGCAAGAAACCTCAAAACCTGGCTCTTCAACAGACCCCCTCCTTGATGGATGGAACATGCACCCCCCCCCCCCCCCCTAGCGCCTTGAGACCCTTACGGGTGAGTAGTCGCGCTTTAACAAACCCCTGAATTCAGACTGAATCTGTTACACTGGCTATTAGCCTTTCCTAAAGGCTACACGAAGCCTGGTGCCCTAAAGCCATGTCCATGTAACAATTTCTCTGAACAAGATACTTTACATTTGACTTTTTTTTGCGAATTTTATGACCCCCTGCGTAATAAATGTATTTTCCCACTGCTTGGATCCGGCCAATTTGTTCAAGTAAGGCCTGCATTATTATACCTACAAATGCTTTCCTCCCCCATGGTTTGTTTTGGGGTTGCAAGTTTTTTTACAGGGGCCCTAAGACACAGGAAGAGGATGTTTATGCAGTAGCTAGGCTGTACTCGTCTTATGCTTTTTGGGAAATATATGTGCCCACTTTTGTGCTTTTATGGTGTGATTATTCAGTCCATTTACCAAGCTAATGCCTTATTACTTTTGCACTTTATCTGTTGTATTTTATTTTTAGAGCTGCCTTCATTATCTGTTTTTAATGATGAGTTTTTTCTTTATCTGTTTGTATATATAGCCCTAGTCAAACTCATCCTTAAATATTTTATATGTTTGCTTTTATGGCTTTTAGTGGCCGAATAATGTATCTTTGACTGACTGACTTAAATAATATGATTTAAGTGCAAGCACTAAAATTCAACATAAAAGATGTTGGTAAAATTTGCAAAAGAGCACAAAATTTAAAAGTGATTGGGGAGAAACCTCATCACGAGGGCAGGTCATGACAGTATTAGAGTCAAATTGTCACAAAGGGAAACTGAGCAGGCAGTGAACTGATCCAAGTCAAAATCTTATTAAAAGCGATCTCTCCCATAGGCTAGGGACCCATAAGAAATAGGGTTCAATATCCAAGGTGGTCTGTATTATAATGTGGTCCCGTATAGATGGTTTAATAAGCTCTACTCCCGCTCTATCAGTGGGTGGTGAATATATCCCTAAATTGTTTTTTTTCCCAATGTAGTTTACTCTTCTTGTCAGCTGAGGGATTAGAATATTGGTCCTTTCTCCGCAATAAATCAGCAATATACTTAATATGTTTGAACCAAGGAATAGACTGCCCAAGGTCACATCAAAGACAGTCTAGAATGATCTTATGATTGAGGGACGTATAGGGCTTCGACCAAACAGGCAGCTAGAGCAGCAAGGGTGCCAAGGCAATAAGATCTGAAAGATATATCTAAACCTAATTCCTCATGGACGCAAAAGGTAGGGCTGCTGTTAGGGTCCCCCAGCAAACTCCTGCAGAAGCAGTTCTCTTCCCATTGAATATATTTGGTTTTGTAGTAGCCCCACAATCCTGTGCCAAAGGTTAGTATGGGCTAACACCTACCTTTGTACACCTCCAAAATGGGCTTCACAGGCTTGTTTCCTGTATTTGTTTCAAAGTTCATCAGCAAGCTTATCGATTACGTAAACTTTAGGCACTTAGTAGATGTGTCCTGTATCCCTTAGGGAATCAAAAATGACTACCAGGCTAGAAAAGTGTAAGATCCTCTCAAACCTTTTCCCCTTAACACTAAAGACTGTGTTTATGGCAGCAAACCATATAAAATGTTTTAGATGTTTTGGTATCAAGATCAAGACTATCCATGAACTCCATGAATTTATCAATAAGGATCTTCAGGCCATTGAGTGTCCGGGACAGTAATACCACTTCATCAGCATATAACAAGGTGGATAGAAAAGAGGATTTAACCTTTGGCATATTGTGAGAAGTTGGCCTGGTATATGATGTCCACTAGTTAAAGTGGGCACCTTGCACCAGTCCAAACAACCCTTAGGGTGGTTTAAGAGGTCAAAGATAACCTTAGAAAGCTATCCAAGTGGTAGCTGTGGAGATCAGCCTTCAGGCTTAGTCTTGAAGGAATGTTAAGCAGATTGTTTTACCAGAATGCAATCTTATTGTATAGGTTAAATGAAAGGAGAACCACACAGTAGTTATAAGAATATATATTTATTATTTTAACACCCCTTAAATACCTCACAGTATCTGCTACATGCAGATAAACACAAAGCACACAATACTGTAGCACAGAAACAATCGTAAGTAGCACTAATACACAGTGGGCTCCAGGGGGACACCAAACCATATTCTAAAATAGTGGTATAAGAATCACGACTCGAGTCGAGACAGTGTCTAGAGGATGTAGAATCGCTGGGACCCCATGGAACCACCCAAGGTGAGTAAGTAGGGAGACCAAGGAGGATGGTGCAGTGTGTGAACACGACTGCGTGCTACGTGCAATTCAATGGGAGAGTCGCGGTTGCAGTTTTAAAGTTTAAGGACCCTTCCCAGTGGATTATGAGGAAACCCTTTGGAACATGGAAGGTTGGAGAGCCACCCCACCCCTGGATACCGAAGTACCACAGTTACTTATCCCAGGGAAGCCGGGTGCATAGGAATGAAGTGGCGTTGGAAACCGCCGTCGTTCTCAATGGGAGTCTTCAAAGAAATGCCACTGCTGGAAAGAAGAAAAGTGTCCGGTGGAACCCACAGGTGGATTCTTGAAGGAAGGAACCTGAAAGCAGAGGGGATAGAGTCTGGGTCACTCAGGAGGGACCAGGGGCTCGGTAGACGAATGGCCACCGATGTCTGGTGCTTCAGGTGTGAAGATGGAGACCTTGACTCTACAGCTGCAGGGACCAGGAGACGTCAAGGACGACCAGGAACCGGATACGAGCTATCCCACGAAGGATGTCGAGTGCTGAGGGGTCAGTATCCAGCGAGAGCACCAACAAGCCTTGGCAGTGGCAACCCACGAAGAAGGTCGAGGAAGGTCACGGTCTGGCCCAGCAAGGACCAGGAGACTCACCACAGCAAGGGGAGTAAGGGCAGGCCTGGAGCAATCAGGGGAGCCCAAGAAAATCAGTGTTGTCCCTCAAATGGACCCACAGGCTGAAGACACAGGATTCGCGAGTGGACCTCTAGCAGTTTTACAAAACAGCTTGCAGGGCACAGAGTGTGAGGAGGCCGAAGTCCTTTGTATGAAATGTGCGCAGAGGTTGGGGCTATCGATAGCCCAATGCACTTGGTTGGGGAACGCCAACAAGCATATGCACTTGCAAATGTACGCGGTGCACAGGGGTTCGGGTTATGCTGTCCCCACGAGGGATACTGACCTCAAACTTGGTGAGAGGACAGCTCGACCTCAAGGAAAGTAGCAACCCACCTCCTGTGTTGCTGGAGCCTTTGGAGTCCGCAGTAGCTCGGGATCAGCAGACCGGTCAGTTGCGTTACGGTGCCTGCAAACGCAGGGGAGTGACTCCTTCACCCCAAGAGAGATACTTCAGTTATCTTTGATGCTCCACAGGTCCTGCACGGAGCCTGTATGGTGCACGGGCACAGACGATGCTTTGGACGGAGAGGTAGACGAAGTCGGGCCCAGTCAAAGTCCAGCAAAGTCCAGAGTGTCCAGACGGTTGAAGGTCAGTGGTTTCTTGATCAGAATCTTGTCCACGTCGAATCTAGAGTCCTACAGCCAGGTAAGCCCTTTTGTGCCCACGGGAGAGGGTTGTATAGATTCAGGGGACCCTCCCAGGGGAGGTCAGGACAGGGGGAGTTTACTCCCATGTCCTTTGTCCAGTTTCGTGCCAGAACAGGAGCCAACGGCTCCCAGGACTGGTTTGAACTGGACTATACACAGGGACACCAAATGTGCCCCTCGTGCAGACTTTCAGGCACTTTGGAAGTGCACCCACCCAGCTCCAATACACTAAATCCTGTCTCGGAGGTGGTCACACCTCCCTGTGACAGGATGCCTATTGTGCTGCCTTCTCCTGCTCGAGCTTGGCTCAGCAGCAGGAGGGCAGAAATGTGTCTCTGGTCGGCAGCAACCATTTTGTGCTGTCCGGGTCGAGAAGGCTGGTACCGGAAAGACCAGGGACCCCACGAAGCTTGTTTCTGAAGGGTGGAATCATACCTTCCACACAGGTTACCGGTGTGGAGGTATGATTCCAAGGTGTTTGATACCAAACACGACATGGCTTGTTGCAGCCGTTTTTGGGATAGCATTTTACCCGAGCATGTAATGCACCTCTACCTATATGTCTGGCTGCGTCACAGACAGCCCGGGAGAATGGTCGCTGAAGGCTGCAGGGGTGCTCTGCTCGTGCAGGGGCACCCTCTCACGTAAAACCCCGCACCCTGCCTTCAGGATTGTCAAGGCCTGCTATCTGGGTGACTTATAGGTTTTAAGTGTTGTGACCTATAGATATAGTAAACCTATATCTAGAGTAAGTGGTGCATGCACCATCTTACACAGGCTGCAATGGCAGGCCCGTAGTTCCATTTTGCATGGCCTCTTATGGGTGGCATAATACATGCTTCAGCCCATGGAAGGCCTCTGGGGTACCTGTGCCCTGGGTACATGTGTACCATATACTAGGGACTGATAAGGGTACCCCGGTATCCAATCTGGAGTGTACCTAAGTACATGACATTACATTTTAGGGAGAAAGCAGATAGACTGGGTTCCTGATTAGCAGGATCCCAGTCAGACAAGTCAAAAACAGTGTAACATCAAGCAAAAAGTGGGGGTAACCATACGAAGCAGATCCTACTTTCCTACACAACCCCTCCCCCAAACGTAAGGAGATGAGACTAACCTTGCCCAGTTGAGTCTTTATTTTCTAAGTGGAAATATCTGGAGAGTCCATCTGCTTTGGCATGGTTACTCCCAGGTCTATGTTCCACTGTATAGTCCATCCCCTGTAGGGAAATGGTCCACCTCAAAAGTTTGGGTTTTCACCCTTCATCTGTTTTAGCCATAAGAGGGGCTTATGGTCTGTCTGAACAATGAAGTGAGTGCCAAACAAGTATGGCCTCAGGTTCTTCAAGGCCCAAACCACAGCAAAGGGTTCCCTCTCAATGGCTGACCAACGTTTTTCTCTGGGGGTCAACCTTCTGCTAATAAAAGCTACTGGTTGATCCTGACCCTCTGCATTAAGTTGTACAACACAGCCCCTACCCCCAACTCAGATGCATCTGTCTGGACAATTAATTGTTTGGAATAGTCAGGACATTGCAGAATGGGAGCAGTGCACATGGCCTGCTTGAGATCATCAAATGCCTTCTGACAGCAAACTGTCCACTGAACTTTCTTGGGCATCCTTTTTGATGTAAGATCATTCAAGGGAGTCACTATAGAACCATATCCTTTTACAAATCTTCTGTAGTACCCAGTCAGGCCCAAGAAAGCTCTGATCTGAGTCTGGGTAGTGGGAGCAACCCAGTCCATGATGGTCTGGATTTTACTCTGCAATGGTTGAACCTGGCCTCCACCCACAAGGTGGCCCAGGTACACAACCTTACTCTGCCCTATATGGCACTTGGTGTCCTTGATAGCGAGAACTGCTTTCTGCAGAGCCTCCAAAATATTCTTTAGGTGGACCAGGTGATCCTCCCAGGTGGAGCTAAAGACCGCTAGATCATCAAGATATGCTGCACTACAGGCTGCCAGGCCTGTAAGGACTTTGTTCACCAACCTTTGGAATGTGGCAGGTGCATTCTTCAAATCAAAGGGCATTACAATAAATTGATAATGCCCACTAGGGGTTGAAAATGCTGTTTTTGGTTTGGCATCCTCAGCTAGTCTGATTTGCCAATATCCAGCAGTGAGGTCAAATGTGCTCAAGAACTTGGTTGAGGCCAAAGTGTCAATGATTTCATCTGCCCTAGGAATAGGGTGAGCATCAGTCCTAGTGACTGCATTGAGCCCCCTGTAGTCCTCACAAAATTTCATTTCTCTTTTACCACCCTGGGTATGAGGTTTGGGTACCAGGACCACTGGACTAGCCCAAGGGCTATCTGAGGGTTCAATTACTCCCAATTCCAGCATCCTTTGGACCTCATTCCTGATGCAATCTCTCACATGGTCAGGCTGCCTGTAAATCTTATTTTTAACAGGGAGACTCTCACCTGTGTCCATTTCATGGGTACACCAAGTGGTCTGACTAGGAGTCAAAGTAAACATGTGCCTGTATTGATTGAGGACCTTCCTGCAATCAATCTGCTGTTGCTCAGTGAGGCTGCCTGCCAAGGCTACACCATCAACTAAGCCATCATCAGGGTTCTGTGAGAGGAGGTCAGGGAGTGGGTCACTCTCTTCCTCCTGTCCCTCATCAGTAGCCATGAGCAAGCCCATGTCTGCCCTGTCCACATAGGGTTTGAGCCTGTTTACATGGAGCACCCTGTGGGGGCTCCTGGGAGTTCCAAGGTCCATCAAGTAGGTGACCTCTCCCTTTTGCTTAAGGATAGTTTGGGGTCCACTCCACTTGCCATGGAGAGCTGCTGGGGCCACAGGAGCTCTCCATGGCACCCGTACTTTCTGTCCTGGCTGATAAACAGTCAGTATAGCCTTTTGGTCATGCCAAGCTTTTTGGAATTCTTGACTTGCCTCAAGGTTTTTGCTGGCCTTCTTCATGTACTCAGCCATCCTGGAGCAGAGACCAAGTACATAGTCCACTATGTCTTGCTTGGGAGGTTTGAGAGGTAACTCCCATCCCTCCTTCACCAAACACAAGGGACCCCTAACTGGATGCCCAAACAAAAGTTCAAAAGGGCTGTAGCCAACCCCCTTTTGTGGGACCTCTCTGTAGACAAAGAGAAGGCAGGGCAACAGGACATCCCATTTTCGCCTAAGCTTTTCTGGGAGGCCCATGATCATGCCCTTCAGGGTTTTGTTGAACCTTTCAACCAACCCATTGCATTGTGGGTGATAGGGTGTGGCGAACTTGTAGTTCACTCCACACTCCTTCCACATTGCAGTGATATAACTGGACATGAAGTTTGGACCTCTGTCTGTCAAGACCTCCTTAGAGAAACCCACTCTGGAAAAAATTCCCAGGAGGGCCCTGGCCACCACAGGAGCTGTGGTGGTTCTAAGGGGTATAGTCTCTGGATACCTAGTGGCATGGTCTACCACCACTAGAATATAACTGTGCCCAGATGCAGTTGGAGGGTTCACGGGACCAATTATGTCATTCCCAACCCTCTCAAAGGGAACCCCACCACAGGTAGTGGTATAAGGGGGCCTTTGTGGTACCACCTGACTTACCACTGGCTTGACAGGTGGTACAGGAGCGACAAAACTCATTGGTGTCCTCTGACATATGAGGCCAGTGAAAGTGAGGGACAAGCCTGTCCCAAGTCTTACTTTGGCCTAGGTGTCCTGCTAAGGGAATGTCATGTGCCAAGGTGAGTAGGAAGCCCCTAAACTTCAGAGGTATGACCAACCTCCTGGTGGCACCAGGCTTGGGGTCTCTACCCTCTGAGTAAAGGAGTCCCTCATCCCAATAGATACTGTGGAATCCACGGACACTCCCAGCAGCCTCAGCAGCAGCTTGCTGTCTGAGGGGTTCAAGAGAGGGGCAGGTTTGCTGCTCCTGACTCAGCTCTGCCCTGGAAGGGCCCCCTGTCCCCAAGAACTCAACCTGATCAGGTTCCAGTTCATCTGAGACAGTTCCTTCACAGGGACTGAGATAGTCTCCCTCACGAGATTGATCCTCTCTCCGAATCTGGGGGAAGATACAGCCTTACCCCTCCTGCTCCTTCTCTTGGAAGGCACCTGGTCCATTTTTTTCAGAATCCAGTGCCTGTTGAGTAGACACCAGTTTGGCCTGTGACCTGGCCACAGCAAACACATCTGCAGAGATACCAGAGATTGCTGCATGAGTCCTTAGTTCCACTTCAGCCCAGGCTGAAGTTTTCAAATCATTGCCCATGGCATGGCCTCTCATGGGTGGCATAATACATGCTTCAGCCCATGGGAGGCCTCTGAGGTACCTATGCCCTGGGTACATGTGCACCATATACTAGGGACTGATAAGGGTACCCCAGTATCCAGTTTGGAGTCTACCTAAGTACATGACATAACATGTTAGGGAGAAAGCAGATAGACTGGGGTCCTGATTAGCAGGATCCCAGTCAGACTAGTCAAAAACAGTGTAACATAAGCAAAAAGTGGTGCTAACCATAAGAAGCAGATCCTACTTTCCTACACATATCTTGACCATCTGATTTTTAAAAAGGGACAAAGGCTGTTGATGTAAAGTAAAAATAGAACAGGAGCCATCATGCACCCTTGTCTAACTCCTCTATTTATGGAAAAAGGGCTTGTCCAAATGAAATATGTTGCAAAAATCAACGGAAGATGGATCCATGCCCAAGTCAAAAAGCTGATCCATTATTTGGCTCTATTAACCCAGTTAAACGTCAAACTTGGGTCCATGAAGGACAATATAAAGAGCCCTTTTATAGCACCTGTGTGCTTTTCATCAGCATGTGGAGGTTGAGGCACTGTTCACTCGTACCAAGCCCTGATCTAAAACCATATTGTACTTTCGACAAGATATTAGCCTCATCACACTATGACTGGATTCTAGCTAGCATAGCTCTCCCAATAACTTTTACAATAGAATCAAGAAGGGATATGGGCCTATAAGATAGGAGGTTCTGGCTATCTCCCTTCATGAAAGCAGGTATGATTATGGCGGAGTGCCAAGAAGATGGAAGTATGCATCTACTAGCAGAGTTTAAAACATTCGTAATAAGAGGTGCCCAGAACTCCATATTGTCCTTGTACAGATCCAGGGGTACCCCATCAGGACTGCAGGTCTTTCCGCTCGGTCTCTGGGCAATAGCAAGGGCAACCTCCCGAAACTCAAACTGAATCTCCAGTGGATCATTCACCTTTGACATTAGCGGGTGCGCATTGAATGAAAAAGTTGAATCAGATGCGTGTATAAAACTAAAATGGGCAACCCATTGTTCCACCTTTATATGATTAACAAGACCTGGCAATTTGGTCTTATAGGAATGGTCTTTTTAACAATTTCCCAAAAGTTCTAGAATCAAGGTTCTCCAGGAAGGAAACAAGAGTAGCCCATGTTTCCTCTCTGAGGGTGTGTTTCCTAATTTTGTGTGTATTTCTATATACCACCCTAATTCTAGATATAACCTCCTTACACCTAGGGTACGAATTCAGGGCAGAGTGTAGGTAACTTATTGGCTGCCCTACAGGAAATATCGAACTACCTGGGCTGTAAGTCCTCAGTTCGGGCCAGGTGGATAAAAGAAGATACCTAATGCAACATCCCAAGTTAAAAAAAAGCATCGGAATTTGTTCAGCCTAAGCCACTCCCCTCTAGTAAACAATGTCTTTTAACTATAACTTAACCTCTTATCCCTAAGTGAAACAGATTGCACGCTTTGAATATGATGCTATACTATAGCTAAGAATATCTACAGTGACCATGTGGGAATTACGGTTACTAAAGGCAGTTGCATGAATCCCCCAAACCTCCCCGGACCTCAGATAATTAACCGTCGTTGGAACAAATATATACTCGATTACAGAACCCTTGCCATGCCCCTATAAAGGTGGCTAGGCAATTACCTGAATCATCTACAATTTCCATAAGATTGCATAGGTTGAGAGTTAGGAGTTACTCATATGGGACTCCGCCCCTGGCATCCTTTTGCTGTGGGGAAAACCAGAGGAATTAATCAAAGAAAGTTCAATAAAGGTGAGACTATTGCCAATCTTTGCATTAACATATCCCCCAATGGGGTGTGGCTTGTGAAGCCAACATGGCGGACGCTCCTTAACGGAGCTGTCTATAGACCCTTTATAATCCTGCGACTAGCCAACAACGAACCTGCCATCGGAAATCCCTCTACGGTCTCTGTGCCTTACACTGCAGGACAAAGCTGCAGAGGCGATGAGAGGCGCAGAGCACCCTGCGATGCCAATTTGGTGTCCGCTGTGCTGTCGGGCCGCATTTGCCAGGGGAGAGGCCGCTCCTTGGCTTGGGCCTTCTGGAGCAGAGGTGGCCGTGCTAAAAGAAAGTGAGGTTCCGAAGGCATTGTTCGCCTCCTCTGACCACCTCACACCGTGAAGAGGCCGTGGGGGTGACCTGCCCACCCCTGCTGATGCTGGCTGCCCGAAGTGTGAGATGAGGGCCCAGCGGTCGATGCTGAAAACCCTCCTCTGACACCCTCCCTGCTACCTGCACTCTGGCCTCGAGTACCAGGAGACCCACCGGGGTGTGAAGATCAGTTAAATGCCGCCTGGGTAGGTCCTGGTGAGGAGCCTAGCGAGGAGGAGGTGTCATCGCGACTGCCGGGGCACTGGAGCCCTGAGAGAACGTGACCTGGCCAAGCACACTGAAAGTGTAAGTCAGGGGCTCTGCATCCCTGTTCACAACTGCCTGCAACTCAAGGGTCAGAAACTTCAAAGTCTTTGCTGGATAAAGCCGACTGCTGGAGCAACCCAGGGCTCTGGAACTGAGATTGAAGGACCTGTTTTTCACTGGTGGCCGCCGTCTGTGTGGCGTTGAGACGCGCTGGTTGAGCACAACAGCCTGTAATTTGACTATGGGTAGGAGCGTGTGGCCCCAGAGCCCTCTTCACTAATTTATTTGGTCACCGGAGCGGCCTGAGCGAGTGCTGGGCGGTGAGAGGACTGGGTCAGGTTTTAGGGAGGGCACAACTGCTCCCCTCCGGCACCTGGGCTTGCTGTGTCTCCTAATCCACAAGCCGCGAGCTCTGCCTGTGCATGCCACCCCCACCTCATTCAGCTATCTGCAATTTTACGCCCGGAGGTGAGAGCAGAAATCCACGCTCCCCTTGGCCATCAGCAGTGATGGGTGGTGGTTATCATTATCAGACAACCTCTGCGGGGCCTCATACTGACCTGCCATACTCTGGGAAGCCTATACTTCGGCCTGAACCTCCCGCCACACATGCTGGGGCCTTCTCTGCTCCACTTCAGCTCCACTGTGGGGGAAACTCTTGTTGGCGTGTTCCTCACTGCCGTCAATGATGCCCAACAAGCCCTCACCTAGCCACCTCTTGCCCTTTCTCCAAATCGTGGAGGAGAGTCCCTATCGTTACGAGAGTGGCTGCTCGTGCTACAGCTGAGTCGTGGCAAGTGGGCTGTGTCTCTACCGTGAGAAGTGCTGTGTAGAGCCCCTGCACCACCGAGGTGGTTAAAGTCCAGCCTACCCGCCCAGCCACCTCACAGACCGAATAGAGCAATATACCGCTGGACCTGCGAATGGCCATTATGGAGGCACTAGGAGAGGGGACAACGGCTCCCCATCTGCCGGAGATCTTGCCACGATTCTTCAAACCATCCAAACTTCACAAGTGGCTGTGGAATCTAAAATTAGAGAGGTACGCATGGATATGGCGCTACTCCGCCAAGACCTCAGAAATACCATGGCCCGGATCACTGAAGCGGAGTCCTGGATCTCCACAGTAGAGGATAAAGTCACGAGCCTTAAGACCCAGGTCTCCAGTTTTCTCATGCATACATCAGACCTGCACAGCCACGCTGAAGACCCGGAGAACCGCTCCAGGCGCAATAATGTGCGCGTGATCAGAATCCCTGAAGGAAATAAACCTCAGCAGTTTGCGGACTTTCTGGAGACGTGGATTAAATCATGGATGTCCGCAGACCAATTGTCCTCCTGGTTCAGCATAGAAAGGACCCACTGGTCTTTGACCCCCAAAACTCCTCCAGGATCCTTCCCGAGACCAATGAGCATGTGTATCTTAAATTTCAGGGACAGATGCGATCTTGAAGGAAGCCTGCTCCCGACGGAAATTTGCTGTTGAGACGCTAAGGTTCTCCTCTTTCCTAACTACACCCCGAAGGTGCAGCAACAACGCCACTCTTACATCGAGGTCAAGCAGAAACTTAGGGCCATGGGCCTAAAATACCGTCTCCGATTCCCTGCCAGGCTCCACCAACAAACCCCACTTCTTCGAAACTCCAGAGTCAGCCTGTTTCTAGCTCCCAGAGGAGCAACCCCTTTGAGTCCATGCGGAAACCTTGCTGCGAGGATCTAGATCCACTAGACCTGCTGGGAACATACTGACACCCAACCTGCGCAGATATTGCACTCGCTCCCAGAGAAGACGCCACACTTAACTGCTCCAAAACACCTTCCAGATCTCTTCCAGTGTGTAAATGCTAACCTTCTCAGTCACATCATCCTGGGCCTCCGGTGTGGGAGACCAGGAATCAGACCAGGAAACTTGCCTCAACGCCACACTCTTACTGCAGACAGAGAACCAGGCAGACACGGATCTCTCTCAAAGTCCCGCATTATAACTCCTCTGTTACTTAATGTCAATGGGACATGATCACCTTCTTCACTGAACGTTGTTGCACTTATTTTGATGGCAGTCACCTATCAGTCAACTGCTGAGGGGTCCAGTACTCATGATTCCCCCTCTGTATATGTTGATTTCCTTTCTAATTTCCCTTTTTAGGGTTACAGATGCTTCTGGGGTAGAAGTATGGGGTGGGGATTCAGTACAAGGTTACTGTTGTTTCTGTTAGTATTAGCTTGTTTTATTGCCTGCTTTATGTTTCCTTTCCTTACCGACACACACCCGCGTTATATTCCATGCAGCACTTGCCAAGGCCCGGCTTCCACTACTACACTGCGAGCTAGCGCTCCTGTCCGCATAGCGGTCAGGGTGTCTTCCTTTCCTCCTTGCTACACAAGACACTTATTTCCCCCGTGATGGCATCCTTTTGCATCTTGTCCTGGAACGCTAATGGCCTCTTGGACTGGGTAAAGCACACCGCAGTCCTTACCTTTGCTCACCAACACCTCCCGAGGCTCTCCTGCTCCAAGAAACCCACATTACGGGTGACCGCTGCCCTGTCCTGTCACGTAAGGGATACAATAAGGTCTTTCATGCGGGCTTTACTCGTGGATCCCGTGGAGTGGCGAATCCGCTGCGCTGTTCTTTCCTCCTCTCGGGTTCCCACGAAGTCTGCGACCCACAGGACCGCCTTCTTGTCCTTACTGGAATGCTCGAAGGCTAGACCATCAATCTGGTGAGTATGTATGCTCCGACTGCGGCCCTGGGCACCTTTTTCTGCGACCTGTCCAAGATCCTCCTGAATCTTCCACAGGGCTGGCAATGATCGTGGGGACTTCAACGCGGTCCCTGTCCCAGAGGATGATGCCATGGGACCTCCCTCGACTTCCAGGCGTTCCAGAACCCTTTTCTCCCTAACTGGGCCACTACATTGGGTCTCTGCGACATATGGAGGATACGGAACCTGAGGCACCGACAATATACAGACACATCGGCTGCACATCACTCCGATTTGCGAATATACCTAGTCTTCATGCCTGCCCTCGATTGTCGTTCCATTTCCCTTTGGCGTGCCATGACGGCCAGGATTTACGTGTGGGGAGACAACAATGGGAAGCTGGTATACTGGCTAGCCTCCCACCAGCAAGTAAATAGGGGTGTGCCGGAAATCGTTGGCGAACACAGTAACTCCTTCCTGAGATTACACAGGCGCGTACCTGCTGTTATCATCAATTATACACCACTCCCTCCGGGAGAGACGTGGCCTACGCTGCTCAGTTCCTTAAAGATGTTCTCCTCCCCCGCATCTCTCCGACCGAGGCCAGAGTATTAGAAGAGCCCTTTTTTGCAGAGGAGATTCCCGGGAGCCTTGGAGGTGGCTCCCGGGAAGACTCCCGGTCCTGATTGATTTCCTGCGGAATACTACAGGGTGTTTTGTGATGTCTTTACCCTGCAACTACTAGCCCTCTATAAGGAGGTTGAAGAGTTGGGTACCTTTCCTGCAGAGATAGACATTGCCACGATAGTGGTGATCCTCGAAACACTGCCTTCATCCCCAGCATGTGCCGATGGTTGTACAATATCCCTTATCAATGGGGAAGTTAAGATCTTTGCGACCTTCCTGGCCACCCTGCTCAAACAGGTTCTATGCACATGGATACATCCTGATCAGTGTGGCTTCATGCCGACCCGTAGCACAAGACACTGCCTTAGACGGCTTCTTGTGGCCCTAGTCCAGCATCATCTATTGCCTCCTGACTTAACCCTGCTTTTCATTGATTTTGAAAATGCTTTGAGTGGGCTGGGGCTACCTTCAGCTGGTGCTGGCATGGGCCGGCATCAGACCTCACTTCAGTGGAATGGTCAAGGCTCTTTATTTAATCCTATGGCGAAGATTCAGAGTAATGAAGTCCTCTCCCACGCTTTCCCCATCAGTCGAGGGACCAAACAGGGTTGTTCTGTCTCATCTCCTCTTCGTACTTGCTATCGAGCCACTGGCTCAACTCATCCGCATTGATGCACAGGAAATGGAGTGACGGCTGTTAAGATCATATAGCCTTATACGCAGACAATGTCCTGCTTTACTTGGCAAATCCCGCAGTGACTGACCCTCATTGTCTCCACCTCCTGCATTGCTTTGGGGAAGCATCGGGTCCTCAAGGCGAACCCCTCCAAATCAGTACTGGTGCCCCTGGCCCCCGCTTGTGACTGTTTCAGTTGGCTAGAAACCATACCCATCCATCATCTTACCTTCAAATATTTGGGCATCTGGGCAGCCGCTGCAGGTAAGAGCGGTGGGGGGGATTTCGAGGGAAGACCACGAGGGTAAATAAATAATTTATTTAATTTTTCCTCGTGGTCATCTTTCAAATCCCCCCCCGGGCCCTACCGCCCCACTGCTCTTACCTGTAGCGACCGCGGCTGCATCTGGGTTGCACTACACCCTGAACTTACCTGGTGCCTTAACATAGAGCATCAGGCACAAAAGCTAAAACTGACCTTGCTAAATGGCAATCCCTCCCACTGTACGTAATGGGTTGCATAGCCCTATTTAAAATGATGATAATGCCTCACTTTCTTTATGCCTTTCAGAACTTGCCACGCCTCATACTATGGACATGGTTTTGGGCCCTGGATAGAGTATCGGCCTCCTGCTCCAGAGCTCGTCTGGCATATTCACACTGCTAACGTGGCCCTTAGGAGAGTGGCCGGGGAATGGTCAACCTCTACCTATATTATTTAACTTCACATCTCTTAGCCATCCATGACTGGTTTAACGAGGGATGGTCGGACCCCGCCTACTGCTTGGAGCTATCCCTTCTGGGATTCTGTCCATGTACTATGTCTCACCCAACCCTAACTCCACCTTGTTGGTGACAAAAACGGCCCTTCAGGCTTGGAGAGCAGCTTTGCGACACACTCTTTGGAACACCAAACTCATGCAACAAATGTCTTTTTTGCAGGGTACATGTTTTTTTTTGTTGTTGTTGATTTTGTTTTTTAAACTTTATTTTCAGTTTTACCAAAAAAATACAACCGTCAGTCTTAAGAAACCACACATGTTCATATCATTAAAAAGCATACAGATTTGGCAATAGGAAGATTCTGGGTGATCCTGCCCATCCCAGGGTCTGATTCCGTATCTGAGTCCTCATCATCATCATAAAGCTTTATTCGATCTTAAGCAAAGCAAAGGTCATAAAAGCACAATACATCCGTAATAAAAACATAAAATTCATCAAATAGTACAGTTTATAACCCATAAAATTCCAAGTACATCTCAATATTACTATAAATGGCTAAACATTTTCCTTTTCTTCATACCTCGGTCAGAGGCCTGCACTCTCCCGGCAGCTCCATCCGCTCCGACGTCGCCGCTGAACCCCCAGCCTGGGGTTCTAGGCTGCTGTCTGCCCTGAGTGCCGCATCGCGGTAATCGTTGACCTCCTGGTATTTTTTTCTGTACTTGTTCTCCTTATTTGTGCATTGTGTCCCATTTACTGTGTTTTATTATTCTGTTCCCATTCACTGTCACTGTTTTTTGTGATTCCGTCATTCTCCTTGTTCACGGCCCTCTCGCAGCCCCTCGCTGTTCCCTTCTCCCTGTTCACGCCGCTGCTGACCCGCCCCCCTGCCCACGCCCGTTTCCCGCCTCCCAGCTCAGCGTCCCTCCCCTCCCCTACATATGCCGACCGCTGCGGGGGGGCGCTTGTAAGACCTTGACCTCGGTCAGAGGCCAGCACTCTCCCCGGCAGCTCCATCCGCTCCGAAGTCGCCGCTGAACCCCGAGCCTGGGGTTCTAGGCTGCTGTCTGCCCTGCGTGCCGCATCGCGGTAATCGTTGACCTTATGGTATTTTTTTCTGTACTTGTTCTACTTATTTGTGCATTGTGTCCCATTTACTGTGTTTTATTATTCTGTTCCCATTCACTGTCACTGTTTTTTGTGATTCCGTCATTCTCCTTTTCACGGCCCCTCTCGCAGCCCCTCGCTGTTCCCTTCTCCCTGTTCACGCCGCTGCTGACCCGCGGCCCTGCCCCCCTGCCCTCGCCCATTTCCTGCCTCCCAGCTCAGCCTCGCGCCCCTCCCCTACATATGCCGACCGCTGCGCGGTCGCGCCGCTGGCGCACCGAAGGCAAGCCCGTCTGCGCCCGTCCGCGACCCGCGCCAGGAACCTTGGCTCTCCAGGTCCCCACCGATCTGACGCCACCACCCTCCATGCTCTCAACCCCGGAAGACACCCGGACTGCCAGAGCTCCTCACCGAACACCACCCACGGACCTTTCTCCTGCAGACTCTGCCAACGGTTCTTCACCATCTGCAGCGCCCTGCGTCCGCCGCAGGCTCACGGGACACCGAAGACCTGACGTGCATCCTCCTCAACGCGCGCTCCCTCCACAGACACGCCGTAGAGATCTGGGACCTGATCAACACCCTCGCGCCCGACGTCGCCTTCTTCACGGAAACCTGGACCAACGCCACCGCTGGTCCCGACATCGCCACCGCAATCCCCGACGGTTACAAGATCCAGAGGAGGGACCACCCAGGAGGAGGACTCGCCATCGCACACAAGACCTCCCTCCGACTCTCCACCTCCAGCACGAGTGACCCCCACTCCAGCACAGAACACCTCCACTTCCAGATCCAGACCTCCCCCAGGACCACGCTCCGCGGCACCCTCGCCTACAGACCCCGGGACCTCACTCCCTGGCCACAACAGCAATCACCGACCTCGTCGAACCCCATGCCATCAACTGCATGGACTACATCCTTCTCGAAGACCTGAATTTACACCTCGACAACCGCAGTGACCCCGACTCCACCGCCCTCCTCGACAACCTCTCCAACCTCTGACTGAAGCAGCTCATCAACACCTCCACGCACAGAGCAGGTCACACCCTCGACCCCATCTTCGCAGGAGGATCAAACGTCCACTTCAGCCACACCACGCAGCCCCCTGGACCAACCACCACTGCGTACATTTCAACTTCAACACCACCACCGCACCCAAACCGCCCCCATCCACCACGAAGGAACTGGAGCAAAATCACAGAGGAACACCTCAACTCCACCCTCCTCCTTGACCCCCACCACCACGACCGACCCCAACTCCGCAGCCAAAGAACTCCATCGATGGATCTCCAGATGCGCCGACAAGATCGCCCCCTCCGCCACCCTGCCAAACAACGCCCCCTGAAGGCCACCTGGTTCACCACCGAACTCCAAGTCGCCAGACTTACCCACAGATGCCTCGAGAAAATATGGTGAAGCCGGAAAACCACAGAAGACCTAAACAACCATAGGAGTGCCCTGAAGGACTACCACCAGCTCATAAGGGACACCGAACGGACCTTCATCAAGAACAAAATCGACACCAATGCAACGAACGCCAAAGAACTCTTCAACGTCATACAGCAACTCACCAAACCCCCAGCGAGGCCACGGATGTCACACCATCCCAGGAACTCTGCAACAAGCTCAGCGCCTACTTCCATCAGAAGATCAAGACCCTCTACGACCACTTCAGCGACCAGACACCGTTCACCACTCCTTCCCCCTCCGCTGACCACCAGCCGACCATCACCACCTGGACCCCCGCCACAGTGGAACTCATCACCACGACCATGATGAAAACCCGGTCTGGAGCCCCCACGGACCCCTGCCCACCACACATCTACCAGAAGGCCGCCATCGCTCCCCAAACTAGGACGGACCATCAACACCTCCCTCCAATCCGGCACCTTCCCTGACAACTGGAAGCAGGCAGAAGTCAAGCCCCTCCTCAAGAAGCCCATGGCCGACCCTACGGACCTGAAGAACTACCGGCCCAGCTCTCTGCTCCCGTCCACCGCCAAAATCGCCAAAGAGTCGTACACGCCCAGCTGACCGCATTCATCGAAGAGCACTCCATCCTAGACGCCTCCCAGTCCGGATTCCGCAGCAACCACAGCACCCAGACCGCCCTCCTCGCCGCCACTGACGACATCCGCATGCTACTCGACCAGGGACACACCGCAACCCTCATCCTACTAGACCTCTCTGCGGCCTTCGACACCGTCTCACACCACACCCTCGCAGCCAGACTGCACGACGCCGGAATATAAGGGACCGCCCTCAACTGGATCCGATCCTTTCTCTTCAGCAGAACCCAGAGGATCAGACTCCCCCCTTTCATCTCCGAACCCACAGAGATCAACTGCAGAGTACCACAGGGATCATCGCTCAGCCCCACGCTCTTCAGCATCTACATGGCCCCCTCGCCGCCATCGTCAGACAGCATGGGCTCAACATAGTATCTTACGCCGATGACACCCAACTCATCCTCTCCCTCACAAAGGATCCCGAAGACACCAGGCTCAGCTTCCAGGAAGGAATGAGGGACGTCGCGGCCTGGATGAAGGACAGCTGCCTGAAGCTCAACACTGAGAAAACTGAGGTCCTCATCCTGGGACCCTCGACCTCCGCCTGGGACGACACATGGTGGCCCTCCACCATCGGGAGTCCTCCCACCCCGACAGACCACGCTCGGAACCTCGGCATCATCCTTGACTCCTCTCTCACCATGACCCACCAGATCAACGCCGTCGCCTCCACCACTTTCAACTGCCTCCACATCCTCCGAAAGACCTTCAAATGGATCCCCCTGAACACAGAAAAACCGTCACCCACACACTCATAACCAGCAGACTGGACTACGGAAACGCCCTCTACACCGGCATCAACAGGACCCTTCTACACAAGCTCCAAACCATCCAGAATGCTGCGGCCAGACTCGTCCTCGGGACCCCACGGCACGAACGCATGACTCAACACCTTCGAGACCTACACTGGCTCCCCGTCGAGAAGAGAATAACCTACAAGCTTCTCACCCACACCTACAAATCCCTCCACAACATCGGACCCAAATACCTCAGCGATAGAGTCTGTTTCCACGCACCCAAAAGAACTCTCCGATCCGTCGACCTCGCCCTAGCGGAGACCCCCGCATCCGCAGAAGCAGAGCAGGAGGAAGGGCCTTCTCCTACATCGCAGCCAAAACCTGAAACGAGCTCCCGGTCAGCATCAGACGCTCCCCAAACCTGCACATCTTCAGGAAGGACCTCAAGACCTTGCTCTTCGACTGAGCCGGAGCTGCCTACTTCCCCCTCCCCCAGCACCTTGAGACCCTCACGGGTGAGTAGCACGCTTTATAAACCCCTGATTGATTGATTGATTGATACAAGCCCAAAGGAAGTTGGCTACTACAAAGCAAATAAAGGGGTTACCGAGTATTTTAAGAAATCTGAGGGCTACTCTACATTGTCTGAAGTTGTATTGTCTCAGGGCTGGTAAGATCTATCTAGCTTTTTCCATTTTATACAATTCACAGAAAAGGATGATATGGAGGTCTGATTGTTCCGAGACTCCATCACATGGGATGCGGTCAGGTCACAAAGCTTATGTTCTCCCGCCGGATAACCCACCATTAGGGAAAAAGATTTATACGAAATCTCACTAGGATGAATCTGTGCTCTAAGTTCTGAATTTCCTCTAGATAGTGGTAGTCGCCCTCTGCTAGAGTCGGGAGGTTTCGATATATCCTCACTGTTGGTTTGACTTTGTTTATTCCATGCTTTCTCGTACCAACATAGCCAAAAAATTCTTTTAAAACCTTCTTAGATATTTGGAGGCATTCACTAGGGTTTCTGTACAAATCCTCCAGACCCAAAGTGCTCAGGGTCGACCTTACATAATGCAGTCATCCTATTTTATGCACATTATCTAACTCAAGGCAATCCTTTATAATATGTTGTGTTAAGAATAGCGTGTTCTTCCTCCAAATTGAAAGCCATAAAACTAAAGGGGCTAACTTTACCAAGCCGCTAATATAAGGGAAATCCCATTCCACATGGCAATTGAAGTTGGGAGCATGGTGCCGGGAGGAAAATCAGCCGCTTCAGGAATTTATCCTCTGTAATCTGCAACTGTTCGATCTGAGACATGCCCCACACCCCGCTCCGTAGATAGTTGCCGAAACTGTCTTAGCCTTATAGATGCTCTTTATGACTTTTATAGGTTTGGTTCCCAGTTTCTTGGCAAATTTAATAATGGCTGCCATGCTACTCTCCATCTCTAATACCCTATTTTTGACCATATGGGCCCAGGTGTGACCTTTATTAAACATGACTCCCAGGTAAGGGAAAGAATCTACTACCGCTAATTTGCGAGTCCCTAAGTGGAAGGATGGTGCTTTCCCACGCCCTGTGGGGTTTGCTATTAAAATAAACGATTTTGATTTGTTAACACTTAAATCAAGGAAGTCATAAAGGAGGCATAAGACGTTATTGTGTGTTGCAAGGCCCTGCCTGTTCTGGCCACTAGGACAGTGTCATCTGCGTATGCGAGTAGTGGCAGAGTTAAAGACACAAATTTCGGGATATCTGGAGTCGTGCCCTGCAATGCTGCCTCAACCCCATTCGTGTATAATGAAAACAGGAATGGAGCGTGGACGCATCCTTGCCTAACCCCCCGTAAGATCCAGAATGAGCGGGTGCAAGCCCCTTCCTTACCATACCGCACCGAAGCGGTGGTCTGGGAATAGAGCTGTCTGATGATGTAAGAGCTGTCTGATGATGTAAGAATGGGGGAGTCCACCCCCATGGCCTCCATTATCTCCCATAGCTTACTGTGGTTTACGTAATCAAATGCGGCTGAGAGATCCAATAAGGCCATGTAGATTATTTCCCCTTTAGCCCTGGTGTATTTCTCAATGACAAGGCTCAGGTTCAAGCACTGATCGATCGTGCCCCTTCCCCCTGGAAGCCATATTGGGCCGGAATCAATATATTTTTATCACAGGCCCATTCTTCCAGCCGATGTAATAGTAGCCGTTCCATTAGTTTTGAGGTGGTATCTAACAAAGACATGGGCCTATAATTGCCTGGGTCACCTCTGGCTCCCTTTTTATAGATCTGGACAATGATGCTTGTGCTCCACGATGTCGGGGGGCCAGCCTTAACCATAGCATTAAATACGTTCTGCAATAAAGGGGCCCATAAAACATGATCTTCGAGAAAAGGTCTATTCGGACCCCATCTGGGCCTGGGGCCTTCGCCCTGCTGCACCTTTCCAGACCCTTTATAATTTCCTCAACAGTAAACACAAGGGGGTCTAAATGGACCTGAGGGGCTGAAAACTGCTCAGTCATCCGAGTTTCCCCTGACCCAAAGATTGTCTCAAAGTGAGCCACCCAGGCGTCCTCTCCCACATGGGATTCCAGAGTTGGATCGCTGGCGTCCTTAAAATAGGGCTTGTTTACCACCCTCCAGAAATCCCTGCTATTATTAGTTAGAGCTGCCCTTTCTAATTGTTTCCAGGCCTCTTCTTTCAGGGCCTTTTCTCTCTGTTGCCTGGATTCTTTGTATGCCTTACGGAGTAGCTTTATCCTCCCTTGGTCTCTAGGGGCTTCTTTTAGGGCCTCATGGAGAGCTTTTAACACGTGAGAACAGGCACGATCAAACCACAGCCCAGCCGGAGCCTTGTTTGAGCTTTTATTACGAAACAGGGCCTTTTTTACTGCCTCTAATAGTTTAGTGAAATCACAAATGAGGAGGTCATCGGAAAGATTTGTATCCAAACAGTTTTGTATACAGTCCATGTTCTTTGTTACTATTTCATGAATTATATGTAACTTATCTATGCTAGCCCATTTTAATTGATAGACTTTCTTTCTTCCTAGGACCTGTGTCTCAATGATTTTAATTTGCCGCTCACACGAGAGACCTAGTGCTATAGAGAGGGAGAGGATGGCGTGATTGCTAAAAGTGGTTAATGTTGACTCCACTTGTGTCAATTTCCCGCCAAGGATTTCGGAGGTCAATACGAAGTCAATGGTTGACTCGTAGTCTTTGCGTATAAAGGTCTTTATGAACTCCCTGGAAGACTCAGTCTGACTATTCCTTATCTCCAGGTTTCTGATGGAGAGTATTCTGTTCAGGCTCTGGCCGTATTCATGGTGAGTGAAATGGATTGCCGGGGCCCCATCCACATCCACAATACCACAAACAGGGTTGGTGGAATGTTTACACAATTGTGTGTTAAAATCGTCCACCCACACGATATTAAAGTTCTCTCTAGTTCCAGACCCCATTTTATCGAGCTCATTCTCCAATTGTGTCACCACCAAGTGCATATTAGCTCCAAAGTTGTTATTGTAAAAATGTATCAATAACCAGTCCTGTCCCCCTGGACCTTCTAGTAACAAAAAATGAAAAAATGGAGACACCTTCAAGAATTTCTTTAGGCTTATTGGGAGGGTATTAGATATTAACGTTAAAAGACCTCGCCTCGCTCGGCCTGCACATGCAGGTACTGCCTCTGTTTGGAAAGAACGATACCCATCTATGGCAGTTTGATCGGTTGCCCAGGTCTCCTGTAGGCAAATTATGTCGTACTTTTGCCAAACATCTAACCAGTGCATATTGGCTGCCTTCCCCTTAATGCCTGCGACATTCCAGGAAGCTAGTTTTATCCAATTACCATCACCCCCATCTGTAACCCCTGGGCGAGTTACCTCCTTGTTTGTTATGTTCTCCGGATGTTCTGCGGTTTGACTAGATAGATCCGCTATAGGTAGTCAGTCATAACTATCAAGCCCTTCTAAAGGAGCAAATCTTTTTCCTGTTTCCCATTTAGAGGTTCCCAAGTTACCCAAGGGGTTCATGATCGTTTGATGGTGTCTATGCCTTCCATATGCACGTATATATGGGTCTGGTTTCCCCAGAGCAATCGGGGCATAAAAGAAATCCAACAACAGGGCTAAAATCTGAGTGCCAGGGAGTGGTGCGTCACATAGTCGACGTTTCAAAAGGCTCACCACCTCGGGGTTGTTAAAATTAACAACACTGCAATCTCCTTTTAAATTTTTGTGTGTGGTACCCACCCAACCCACTCTTCTTGCCATTATGATATTATGGGCTGGGCCCTCGTTACTTTCTAAACCCAAACCTCCGTACTTATTCAACCAGAACAGTGATTTATCCATAAGTTGCACTGTGGATTCCTTCTGGTCCTCCCTCAGTTCTGGGACATTTGCTAAAACCAGGACTAAAGGTAGGGCCGTAGCAGGAGGGAGATCTACCGGTAGGTACGGCTGATGGCCTTTATTAAATCTTGTATCTCCCATATGAGATGTTGCCCTCGCCCCATGTACTGCGTCCCTCTCATCAGTATAAGGAGTATAAGATAATATTCTGTCTGGCTGTGATGACCCCCTATAGCTGGTCCCTTGAGAGAGCCCTGGGGGGCTTGCTCGAGGCTGGTAGGACATAAGGCAGAAAGTGTGGGTACCTTTGGAAGGGGCAGCTCTGGGTCCATAAGGATATTTCCCTTTCCTTGTGCTCCCAAACAAATTGGGCCTTTAGGATTTCCCGGTTTTATTGCTGCCTTTTCTCCCCCTGTAGTGTCCAGTGACCTGAGTAGACCTAAATGTTCTTCTATCTTAGTGAGTCTATGTATTAACGGCTGTAGAAAAAGAGACACAACATTCTCCAGTCTATTCCATCCCTCTTTGTTGATCGTTACAGGGGTTGATTTAGCGGAAGAAGAATGTAGCAAACTTGGCACTCCTTCACTCGCTATCTGGAGTCTCTTTGATTTTGAGTTTTTTATTGGATGTGGTTTTGCTCTTCTCCCGCATTTTTTCCTTTTAGCAGCTGGTTCAGTGTTGAACTCTTCACTGGGGGCTTGGTTAGCTGCAGAGGCCGAAGCCAAATGCGACTGATCGCAGGTTTGGGGTTCAAAGGAAGATGTTTTGCGCAGTTCTGGACCAGTCACAGTTAACAAAGGTAGTGGGGCTGGGAGACCTTTCGTTTCTTCCAGGGAAAGTCAAAGCTCCGTAAGCTCTATCTCATGCGACAGTGTGCTAGCAGCCCTTAGCAAAAAGGCATCGAGTGTATTCACTACCCCCTCCCTCTGGGCTTCACTTGTTGCCTTTCTCTTACCCATTATAGGGGGCACTCCTTACCGCGGAGAAACGGTACTGGAACCCTCTCGGAAGATGGTCGTTAGAAGGGTGGCCCAGACCATCCTCCTCCGGACTCTGACGGGTGCGGCCCGGGCACGTCCCGTGCCACGTGAGCGCAGCGTTCTTTTGAAGGTCCTGGGAGGGGAAGCAGAAACCCTAAATGATGTCAGGGGAGATGAGAGTTGTAGTCCACTCCCCAGCAGTGCTTCGTGAAGCAAAGCACTCCCCTCTGCTCCCCTCAGCGCGGTAGATGGTGCACAAGTCTACCCTCTGCTCCCTTCTGCACAGCAAGTGAGTGACCAGAAAGAGTCATTGTCAGAAGGAGAAACTAGGAGATTGGCTGTCAATGCCTGCCCCGTGCTTATAGCGTTTCGAGTTTGTCATCTTTCCCCCTTAAACGTATGTGCATTTCCTCCGCTAGGGCCTACTCAGCCACATCTTTATGCCACATGTCTATTGTTTGGGAGCGCTGCGATTGCCATGTAATGGCTACCCTACGCCCTAGCTATAGTGTCTCACTCGCTCTCCTAAACAATCATGAAGATGCAAATGATTAGACACCCCAGAACACAACACTCCCGACTCTCTCAGGAATCGCGGTAACAAGACGTGCATTTTCGCTCACTCACTCGTACTTGTCCACAATAAGAATTGACAGAGTCACTGGTATAGTTTAAAATGTGTATTTTAACTATCGTGCTCTATAACGCAGTAGACGAGCCACTAACAGCAGCAAAACGCTTAAACCTAAAACAGTAAGCATTGTAGCAAGTCCATATATCATAAAGGGAGATGTCATCTTATAAAGACAGTGGATAAAGGACTATAAGGTCTACCCACCCTCCCCTTGGTAAGAAGATGTATTACTATATAATAGAAGATCTCCAGGCTTTGTCAGCAGACCCCATACATTAGTGCCTAGATGGTATATCTACATCATAGGAACAGCATGTCTCTTCTCCCTGGAAAGGTCCCTCTCCAAGTGTGTCCCAACCAAACATGCATTCTCATAATATCAAAGCAGGAGTCTTCAGCAGCCGCAGCCGTGTTAGCGTGTTTTGTCTAGGTGCTAGGGACTGACCAGAACAGAAAAACAAGGGGCATTGTTTATTGACCTTGCTCACCGTGTTCAGACTAAACTCCAGGAACAGACAGAGAACGCACAAAGCAGACGGTTCTCATGTGAAAGGCATAAACTGAGTCTTGCAAAAATAAAGTCATGTAGTAACGTGCGCAAAAGCGGCATTATGGCAGCAGAGCTCATGCTAACTTAGCGATGTTGTCAATGTCCCTATCGGCCATATGACACTAGAATTTAGCACTTATTGCGCGGGGTGCTGCTTACATGGGCTCCGTAGCTGCCTTTGAGTGATTTGTTCGACATGTGGAAAGAGCAGCTGGATTTATGAAGGATTGTGCATTGGGTTAGCTGGGTGCTCTGGGGCTAGCGTCCTGTTGACCATGTTGCTTGGCCATGCCCTCCGGCAGGGTACATGGTTGAGGGAGGTGGCGTCACTACATGACTTTGGGCACTGGGACCTTATTGGGATTTCACAATTCGGGGAGACACATGCGATCATTTCAAGAACTCCAAGTCACCTTCACGCTAGCCCGTACTTAGGTCTATAAGTACCTTGAATCGCGCCACGCCCTTCAATCTCAACTCCCACACACTGACTCTATTCCCGAGTTTAGAACATTGGAGTCCAAGCTTTTCATGGACGATTAGGGCAAAGGAAGAATTTTCCAAATCGATCATATCTTGTTTGTTAATTCCCCAGGCACTCTAGACCATCTCAGAACCCGATGGGAGGGTTGGTTGGGATACCTCGAAGATGATGACTGGTGCAACACGGGGTTGATTCAAACATATTACCTCAATACTGCTTATCTCTCCCTACTCGGCGCCACTGAGCGAGACTCCCCTCTGAGCCAGTCTGTCCTGGCTGTGGTGGCGCTTCTGACGATTTCCATCACATGATTTGGTTGTGCCCTAATGGTCACCAAATAGGACATTCCCACCGGCTGGAAGTCCTCTTTACCTCTCTTTTATACTGGCGCCGAGGGGTGGACTGGTGTGCCCAGCAAGAAAAACCGGTTTTTAAGGCAAGGGGGTGTCCCCTTGATAATAAGCGCATGTGTGGGGGAAATGGTTGGGCCAATAAGTTGGTGGTTTTGACTAAGCCAGGACTGCTGATGTTGCTGGTGGTTTGTATTACCCTACTGTATCAAATGAATGCCAATGGCCTGAGCAGTTGCATTGTAATTAACTCAAACGTGCTCATTGTGTGTCCTATGTTATTATTTTCTTCTGCACTAAATTCAATAAAATCTATTTATAAAATATATATATATATCCCCCCCAAGATAATATTAAAAGGCAAGTTGAGGGTGGTACATCTTCTCCTAAGAATGTTTAGAACATGGTTTAGGAGACTTAAGCTACCTAATTTAGAACATGCACCTACGTCATTTTAAAAATTAACTAAGAAAAAATAAAAATGCCTGGAATCAATAACCCAAAAATTTGAATCCCTGATGTGAGAAATGGATGGATATCACCCTATCAATCTTGGAAACCTTAAAAAGGTCAAAAGACTGTCCCTTGCTCTGCCAGAAGAAGATGGAGGTGCCAACAGGGTAATACTGCAGTAGCCATCTAAAAAAATCATATCCTTGGTCCGGGTCTCCTACAGGATGATAATAAAATATATTTATAACATGTAACAGATTTTTCTATTCCAGTCTTTGTGGCTAGCCCTGAAATATTCCATCTATCAAAATGTAATAGCATGAGATGGATGTTCTTCAGGGGGTACTCACAGGTGGCACTGGCCCCGGCATTAGCACCTAAAGTGGGCTCTACCTCGTTTTCTGCTAACCTGCTGGCCCTCAGAAACAGCCGGTCAGACAATCTTAGTTGGGTTGGCCAACTCCTGAAAATGGTTATAGACTGGAAGGGGGGCTACAGGGGCAAGGAGGCTGACTTGCACAGTTGGTGCAGGGCTTACGTCTGGCGGGCATCTAATGACTATAAAAGGAGCTCAGCTGTAGAATCCTGACGCTATTGAGACCACTGAGCCTACAGTGGCCCTGTTGTAACAGACATCTAGCCAATGCTGGCTGTTTACAGGTGATCACAGCACAGTCCCCTTTGAACCTCCTAGGCGATGCACCTACCTAGGCTATTCTGCTTGTGAACAGAATAATATAATCAGCTAAGTTAACGTTGGTATGACGTGAGAGCCAGAGACAGACTTTGTTCTTAAGTCGTACCGAGGATTCAGTACGCTTCTTTGTCAGCACCGGGTCCGGAACATTTGCTCCAACCACCACATAAGGACTGGCCTCTGGGGGTAGATTATGGGAGGACTTGGCCTGTAGTTGACCTTAGGAATGACGAGGTGCAACCCGGGAGACCATTCGACCTCCTAGGTGGCTTGGATGTAGCAAGTACAGTTTTAGAATGGGTTCTCTGTGAATACAGGGATCCCGGTAGGAGCTGGGATGGACTAGGGGCAGTGTGCGCTGATGCAGCGTTAGAATAATGTGCTAGCCTAAGCGCGGAAGTGACTGGAAGCACTAGGGAAGACTCAAGCGCATGCCTCAGTGTGGGTGAAGAAATATATTCCTCCCTGTGGATATAAAGCCCAGGCAGTTAAGATAAATTAGAATTAATAGACTTTTCCATAGCAGTTAAACGTTCTAGGATCCCATTCAAACTGCTGGCCATAGGTAATTGAAGACTACCATAAAAGATGTCCCAAGTGTGGATATTTTCCTCCAGTTCTGATGATATGTGGAGGGGGTCTAACCTTCGGGGAAACGTTTTGGGGGCATGTACCTTCTTGTGGGAGACCCTGCCCCTAAAGCCTCTTTTTTTAATTTGGCAGCAGGCTGAGTGGTTAGGATGGGGAAGCAACCATATGCCCAGTCTCATCTGAAGGGGCCAGGGCCGAATCTGATCCCAGTGCTGAATATCATTATTGTGTATAATATTGGTAAATTCAATGCGCCATTGTGGCAAAAGAAATTAAGACATCTGGCATCAGAAACGAAAATAGTTTTGTTTTTTGAACTATGTTACTGGTACCAGAGCAATAGTGCAAGATGGGCCAAAGTTGTTAGCGGAGAAGCAAGATTGAATGCACCTAGCACATGTTTAAAAAAATGTGGAGAGAGGGGCATTGTGTGGAGAAGGGAGGGCTCGGAGGGGAGGTGATAAAACATACAAAGAGCGAACAGGGAGCCATCAGATTGATATTTCTTCTGTCCTACATTTTGCATGCAAGGATGACCCATTAATAAACAGAAACTATTTTCTATTCTTGTAGGTCCCTAATGCGGTGAATGGCTCTATATCACAACAGGTAAAGTGGGTGCGACTACATAAACATATTTTCTGTACTTTATCGCTATGAAGATCACTGATGTGGTTAAACATATTTTAAAGGTTATAGTCACTGTCCATTTGTTTAATATACCTTAAAGCAGAAGGAAAATACTTATTTGTGATCCTAATTCTTTATTTTGGTTTGTTCTTTAAATTCGTAAATGGAAAGCCATTTGCCTCCTAAATGCTGACACTGGAATGTTTCTTGTGAAGTGAAATATTTTCTAAAATGCTTCTCTGGGCATTTAATTTTTTTTTGTATCATTTAGATTTGCCCATAGGGTCTAACAACAACTGAGCTGCGCAAGACCTCTAAAAACAGGAACAGATTGGCAGCAGCCTGATAGTCATTTGACCCTGTCAGTGAGGCAGGACTGCCACATCACCCCCAAAATAAACCATTTAGTGAAGTTGGCCCTTGTTTCATTCTGACAGCTGGGATGGTGAAAGGATCTTAGTCCCAATTTCCATTTTCATTCTCCTGGTTTTAGAAGGGAGGCATGTGTGTTGTTTGTTTAGACCGACAACTGAGAACCAGTAAATAACATTTTCTTCTGGATTGCACCATGTTTACTAATGGACACAAAACTAGAATCGCAAGCTCACTGCTGAAAATTGGTAGTGGGAAGTCAGGAAAATTGGAAAACAGGAGCAATTAGCCACCAGGACCATCTAGAAGTAACAAACAGTAGGAGGGATGCCAAGTGGGAGGCAGTGAGTTCTTCACCCAATGTAGGTATGGATCTATATTTAATTCTTGCCACCCACATGGAATGTATGTTAGTTATCTTGGGGAACAATGCATCAATTTTAGTTGAGCACAATGTAGTGTTTTCAAAGTTAAGGGATCTTTTCACCAAGGAAGCTTTGGGGAGACCCAAACTAACTGCCCCCAAAGGGCTAGTTTAAAAGAGCCTGTAAAATTGCTAAGACGAAGTTCCTGGAAGCAATAAAAAAAGGGAGTCATTTGGGATATTGGGGAAAACAGGGCTGCCTACCGAGCTAACTTAAAGGAAGCGAAAGCAAAATGTGAAAATGGTATTTGCCTGAATCTTTTGGATGCAGCAAGAACCAATAACTAGAAGAAATTCTGGTCTATAGTCAGTCTAGGTAAATGTAAGTCAGTTTTTATATAGCGCAGCTACTCACCCTTACGGGTCTCAAGGCGCTGGGGGCCGTAGTGGAAATTAAGTGAGCTATTGCCCAGAGTCACATGGTGCTGAGCTGAGCTGCCGCCGGAGCCAGGGATCGAACCGTGAACCCTGTGCTCCGAAGTCAGCTGCCCTGGCCGCTGCACCACACCTCTCCACTAGGTGGCGGGAAATTGGGTAAACCAGCCGATTCTTCAATCTTACTCCGTGAATGGATTGCCCATTTTAGAAAATTATATTCACCATCTCACGAAATAGAGAGAGCTGTCCCCCCCCAGGGATGCTAGCTGTCCGCTGAATCACAACCTGCCTCCAGTAGCTTTCTCCTTGGAGGAAACTGTTTGGGCTGTGGCCTCATTTAGACAATGGAAAGTACTGGGGCTTCATAAGATCCCTGCAGATCTCTTCAAGTCTGACAATGCTGTTTGGGTGCCCTACATAAACGCCATCTCAAATGCAATCATGACGGAGGGGTTCATTCCTACATCCTGGAGGGCTGCTGAGATTGCGCCTATTTTTAAAAAGGGGGAACCCAGGTGTTTGCCCAATCAGCATCATAGATAACTTGCCAAAGGTTTTTTGTAAACAGGTCTTGGAGCTGCTTCTAGTTTGGTGTGAGGAGAACCATATCCTCTCAAACCTGCAGGAAGGCTTTAGGCACAAGACTAGTGCCGTTGATCAGGCCTTCAGTTTCCTTGTTGCAAAGTGGAGGATGGTAGACCTGGCTAAGGGTGAACTTTTTGTGACATTCATCGTTCTTCATGCCGCATTTGAGCTGGTGCCTAGGGGGAACTGTGGGAGGTGCTTCGAGGGATGGGCTCCTCCCTAATCTATTGCACATAATTATGCTACTCCACGAGGACAACTTTGTCAAAGTTCGGTGTGGCATGAGTGGGGATTTGACTGAGGCCTTCCCAGTTGAACAAGGTGTGCACCAAGGTTGTGTTCTCGTGCCAACACTCTTTATCTTATCTATTGATAACTGTGTCAGCTACTTGCTGAACTGTGTTAATGACACCCCCCTTTGTCTTTACATTAATGACTTAGAAAGTTATATTAATCAATGGCATGTTGATGTCCCCAAGATAGGCACTAGAAATCCCACGGCATTACTCTATGTAGACGACTGTGTGTTAATGTCCAGAACCAGTGTGGGCGTGCAGAAGCTTGTTTCTAGATTCAATGATTTTATGACCGAACTGGGCCTAAAGACTAACACGGCTAAGTCATACACCATGGTGGCAGGTACATTCCCCTCCCCCCTTTTTAAATCATGTTTTATTAATAATGAAAGGTTGTCTTATGTCCCAACTTTTTCGTACTTGGGAATCCCTTTTGACCAGAAAAGCACTTGGCACCATCTAGTTGAAACAAGAGTCAGAAGTTTTAATCAAAACCTGGAGGCGCTATTTAGGTTTACAAAGAAATTAGGCTCAAGACCGATTAACTCAATAATTAATATTTAAAAGGCCTGCTCGTGTTCTGTAATTTTTTATGGGGCTGGAGTGTCGGGATCTTGCAATCCGGCTCGCCTCCAAGCATCTGAGAACAATTTTCTGAGACGTTTATTAACAGTTCCAGGTAGTCTCCCCGCTACCCTTTGTCATAATGAACTTGGTTTGACTCCTTTAACCCATCGCATACAAACTGCACCAATTTTATTATGGCTTTCAATTTGGGCAAAAGATGAGCCAGCCCTTAATCGTGCAATCATTTTAGACTGTTTTAAACTTGATCACATGTTGAAGATACCATGGTTTAGATACATAAAAAAACAGTTGGAGACATTGGGGATGGTGGACTGTTTTCACAACCCAGAGCGCATTGTAAAGATCCCAGAAATCCAGCTGAAAAAGGACTTTTTATCCTGTCTAAGGTTGTCCAGTGAGCGCTTGGAGATGGGAAAAAAAGAGTCTCTAAACACTTGCTTCTAGTACGCTCTCCAAGCGTTGAGCCTTATCTCTTTTTTTATTTTTGTCATGTCAAAATGTTTTATCAGATTCAGGTTTGGCATTGCGCACCTTCTGGTCTCCTATCCTCGCAAAGCTTACTGTGATGCTAAACTGGAACTTTGCCCTTGTGACTCCAAATCTACACAAAATATGCTGCATTTCCTGTTTTTCTGTCAACTTTATTCCAAGCCGAGGCAGGATTTTATCATCCCCCTTTTAAAATTTGTATATATTAGGAAGCGTCGGCCAGCCCTATATCACCTTCAGCTTTTAAATGATGAATATACTTGTTTAATGGTCTACAGATACATTTCCACAGCTGTCCGTTTATGAAATGTGGTTGGGAAATGACTCTTTTGCACTTGGCTTTTAATGAACGATTTTGGGATTTTTATGGGTTTATGGGATGCGGGTTTGCCGTAAAGCCCAATATACGTTGTCTGTATGTCATGCTGCTATTTTGTTGAAACATTGACTTAATTATCATTGTTACATTTCTGATTATGAATTACCACTGTCATGAAGTTTATCATACATTGTCTGTATCATATTTTAATTGCTTTTAAATAATTTTTATGATGTACTCTTTTATGGCTGCAAGTCAGCTGAATAAAGATACTTGACTGACTCCCTGGCAGAGCACAAAATCCCTGCGCTCCTTTTTTCGGATGACACACTTTTGTTGTCTAAAACCAGGAGGGGCCTGAAAAATCTGATTGATAGATTCAATCAGTTTTGTGTTGAGTTTGTTCTTGAGAGAGGCAGCGCGAGGGGGCCATCACAGTGCGGAATGAACCATTAGGAAGAGTACGGGAGTTTGACTGCCTTTGCATCAGACTAGCTGAAACAGGGTCTTGGGAACCGCAGATTTTAAAACGTTCAATGACAGTGAAGCACAGAGCTGGGGCAATATGTAAATTTGCAAAAAATGCCAACTGGAACCCTATCTTACCAGCTGTGGAAATTTATTAGGCTCATGCAAGGAGAGCAGCTCTCTACTGTGCAGAACTATGGGCCTGCATCAACACAGACTCCTTGAGTGTTGCGGAAAATAATTTCCTTAGAGCCCTTACTGGTCTAGGGAAGGGAACACCACTTGTACCAATATGTTTGGACCTAGATATTCATGAAATAGCCGTGTTGGCTGCATTAACACCTTTGCTATATTAGATATGCATTTGGAGCACTAATGAACTGTGCCACTTTAGAAAGGGGCTGGCAGACATCTTGAAAACGAATTTGGCGGCAAAAATAAAATGGCTGGGATTCATGAAAAAGGCATTTACCAACCGGGGCTTGCAAAAATTTGGGGAAGAGCTCTGCTGCTGCCACACAGGAGATGTACAAATAGTGAAAAAGCTGGTTTATGAGAAAGCTTCCACTTAAAGAGAGCATCAAAATAACACAGGCAGTTTAGCAAGTTCTTTCTTACTCCATAAATCCACAAGCAAGGTCGAGGATTTTTTTAGATTTTATAAGCCCGGCGTGTGCACGATCACTGTTTTTTACACTTCAGGTATGGGACACTTCCAGTAGCAGCTTTCACCGCCTCATGGGGGGTATGAAGCAGGGGTCATTCTACGGTTTCTATTGCAAAACTATCACAGAAGCAGATGAACATTTGTTATTCTTCTGCCCCCCACATGCTAAAGCCAGAAGTAGGTAGGGACTGAGGGATTGAGGGACTGAGGGATCGGCCTCTGTGCCGATCCCTCAGTCTAGCAGAGAGAGGCGAATCCTATAGAATTTGGAAAAGTGGCACATCTGCAATAGTGGCGGTGTCAAAGTTTTTGCACACACCCTGAATAACAAGGGAAAAGTTATTAGGTAACATGCCAGGTTAAGTTTACAGTGTGGCTGAGGTGATGAATATTGGCTGGATTTCTGTATACAAGTGCTTTTAAATTTTGTATTTACTACTGTTTTTATGTCTGTGCCTACCTGACCTACTTTTGCCTTATCGTTTTAAATTCTTTTACTCGTGATTGTCTTATGTATTGATGATGACATTTTTATTTCGACCTATCAATAAACTTGGAAAACAGAAAAAATGTAAATGAGCATAGGATGTTAACGTCATTCTGTAGAACATTCTGACCAGTGTGTGTTACAGAGCATGAATCCAACCAGTAATGTTTGACAGAGGTGTTATGTTATAACCACGAGACTGCTCGCAAATTCTGTTTATGAATCATTTTTCAAATAAGGGCAGATGTGACTTTGTTTCCAATGGTACAATAAGTTCTTGGTATCTGGGGAATGGATCTGTTAGCCTTCTGATAACAGGTGGTGATAGATGAAACTGTCTCCATGACTTTACATTGCTTGGAATTCGCTAGGCCTGTGTCTCGGCAATAAAATGCTTAGAGTGATTTTTCTGATGAAGACCATATATATCGGCCGGACAGAGTTGGGGCTATTGTTTGCTTTATGTGAAAATCCTATATAATGTGTAGTATGAGAGCACAGGGGATGGCTGGAACCCGTCTTCCCCGGCCGTAAGTGTTCAGCTTCTTGGAGGACCCTTCACTTTGGGGTTGCCTTACAGAGGGAGAAAGCTAAGCTGGAAGCGCAAAAATCTCTCAATGCGGCGGAGCAGCAGCGAGTTTATTATGCGACTGCAAGCCAGCACCATAAGCTTTATTGAAAGGAGAATGACCGTGATGAAGACGCAGTCAGAGGGAGTGCCAGACGCAGAGGTTTTACCGGCGCGCTGGCTCTTTGTTCAGACGTGCTTGTTCATGCTCACATGCAGTGCCCAGTGGTGGCTGGTGACATTTGAAAGTGGTGGGGCGTAAAATTATTGGCATACTGCACCTTAGCGAGCGAGCGTAGCGAGCGAGCCCGAACAACCTAAGGGGGGTTCGGGGGGTTTGAAAAAAGAGTGGACAAATGGTGCATTTTCAAGCAAATTTGAGAAAGCAGGATGGTTAATAAAGCAATTGTGAAAGTGCAGTTATTACATTAATAAAGAGATGTCATATAACATAGGTAGCTGCTTATTCAAGCTTTCTTTCACCCCATAGTCCAGCAGGGTCTTGATACAAGACAGATAAGAGAAAAGCAGTGTGGTCCTCGACCAGGAAGACACTCATATTTCGTTGGTAAGAAGTCAAAGGATTGGTCAAATTGAAAACCTGAAATGCAATCAAACAATTTGCAAGTACATCTCATCTATGTTCAACAAGCCATGTTTTACCCATGATTGGAATTGTGAATCACCAAATAAACTGAGCCACTGCAATCAAAAGCAGAGGGCCTCCTCAAAAGTATGCCCTTAAGAGAGTTCTCATCTCATGTCCTCTCTATATTTTCTCTGGAAGTTGAAAACTCATCACATTCTACTGCACAAACCTGAACCCTTCTGCATATTCCAACACCAGAACTCATTCTTGGCCATTTAGTTTGGAGTCATTCATACCAGGAATACAGAAAATACCTTTAAATAGAGTAGAAGATTTATGAATACAAGCACTTAGCAATTGTACATGTACTATGAATGAGAGCCAAAGGAAACAAAAAGGAATAAAGAAGGAAGCAACACTCAAACACAACTCATGCTCCGGAACGCCATAAAATTCTCTATGTGGCAAGTTCATCACCTATAGCAGAACACAGTACATTTAATGTATCCCTCAGTTTAGCATATTAAACAATAGCAGGCAGGCTGGGTACCACACTCCAGACACACCCCAACCTCTACTAGGGTTTCGAGGCGCCTGGACTAAATACAGCTAACAAAATATAATATTTCATGGAAAAACTAAAATATGCCTTATTCTTAGTGCCAGTGCACTTAAGAGTGACAGGATGGAATTGATGCAGTGAGTAATTGCCAGCGCCGCACTTGATGTAGTGACTTGACATGGACGACTGACAGCAAAGACAGACGTGCTGTAATAAATACATCTCAGCGACAGAGCTAGATTCATTCTAGTGAACGACAGTAAAGTGCGATTGTGCGATGGTTCGCTGCAGTGAATGCACACCTGCGACAGTGACAGAAGAGACAGATTAACGGCTGTGAATGCGCCTGACAAACTGACAGCAGACAGGCTCACTGTGATGAATGCACTTAGTACAGTGACATTAGAGCCAGGTAAATTGTAGTGAGTTCGCCTGACAAACTGACCGCAGAGACAGGTTGACTGTAGTGCGCGCACCTGGTACAGAGGCGTAAGAGAAACGCCTACTGCAGGAACTACACCTGAACGTGGCAGTAGACACACCCACTCAGGCGAATGAAACTTAGTAGTGCAGAGAAGCGCTAAATGTAGCTACGCTTGAATGTGACAGCTACACTTGTGGGCTTGTACACTTCAGAGAGGCTTGCTCTAGTGACTGCACATGAAAGAGCGACAACACATGCCGAGTACTGCAGTGACTGCACCTGAGAGGGGCACGGCATGTTTACAGTAGTGAGCTGAGCTCGTCTGGGAGAGTGACGGAGTGACACACTCCCTGCAGTGACGTGCATGCACCAGAGCGACTGGCAACAGAGACAGTCTTGGTGCGGTGACTGCAGGAGAGAGACTGCAAGTTAACAGTTCCTCTAGGGACTCTCCTTGCCAATTACAAAGTTAAACTCGTTCTGACGAAGGCTTTCACAGCGACACATTTGCCGCAAACAGCACACCCCAGTGAAAGCAAGACAACCACGGGACAAGTGTCACAACTGGTGTATGATGCAGAGATCTAAGCCCACATGCTGAATTGAGTCGACTTCTGCTAGCCTATGCTATTCCGCACCTTATGAAGCATGAATCGCTCCAAGACGGGTTTCCCGCACTGTGGCCCTAGGAGATGCCCTTTGAAGAGAGCGTTCAGTCTCGTGGAAGGCTTCCCAAAAGGCACATCCTTGCGCGTCCCTTGTAGTTAGCTTCTAAAGACATGAGAAGCTGTCTCACAGGTAGGGCCGGGGAAACAGTCTCTCCCGGTGGTGTAAAGCCACGTGGCATTGGAAACGCACTGTGTGCCATCTGCCATACTCTAAACACCTGCCTCCGGGACCTTCCGTGAAACATAGCGCCTAGGTGTGCCTCTGTAAAGCAGGACAACCGAATCCCCCCTTTCAGGCCCTCGCAATAAAACAAACAATTGACGGATTTACCAAACCGTTTTTAAATTGCAGTGTCACCACGGCACTCTCTGAAAGATTTACAGCCCAAGACCCTCTAACCACAGTGCACACCTGCCGGTCCACCAACGAAGATGTGTGACCAGCGCTATACAATACTCTTCAATGTTTATTCGTCCATTCATCCAGATTTGACCACCCTTTCTCTTCCAATGAAATGCAGCGCTCTGGCACTGATCTGCACTTCGCTGCTGTGTCAACTAGTTTTTCCACTGTACAACTCGGCATCGTAAAGGAAAGCGCCCTGAGGCCGTTTCTAGCCTGCTGTGCTGTGCAAAGCCATTAAATAAATGGATACGTGAATGTGTGTTTCTACCCGTGTCGTGTTTGTGCGTGCATGTTTGCATGTGTGTGCGTTTGTATATGTATACATGTATGTGAGAACACGAGTGCATGCCTTTCTGCGTGAACATTCTCCATCATGCATATGTGCATTTATATGACTGTGTACATGTGTGTATCCACAATTTGTGTATATGCACGCTTGTGTATATGTGTGCGTACGTGATACTGTGTTCGTTTCCTTCTATGTCTGTGTGATCATTTGAGTGCATGTGTGCACGCCTTTACGTTTGGGAGTATGCATCTGTGTTTGTGCACCTATGTGCATCAATGTTTATTTGTAATTGCGCAGTTGCACGTGTATGAATGCGTGTGTGAACAGTAGTGTGTTTACTTGTGTACTTGTTGTCTATCTATGTCTCTGTGTGTGGCATGGTAATTCCGGAGGCACCATATTAGGTATAGACGAGGTTAGCGTTTGTCCTCTCTTTTCGATCGAAAATGGAATAGAACGTCTGTTTTAGCTACACCCAATATGGCCACGGTTTCCATGCCAAACACTTTCAGCCTCACTCACTGACTGTCTTCTGACTGGGATACCTGTAAAAAGAACGATTCCTTCTGTTGCGTTCATTCAACTGAACTGAGTAGCAGTTAATTACCAAGCAAAACTACATATAGGTCGCATGGGGCTAACACGGGTCACACAGACAGTTAGTTGTCGAGTTGCTACTGCCACAGGGCTGTAAGCGGCGCGGGATGAAAAAGTTGTGTGTGAAGGGACTGAGGGGCTCGAGGCACTATGACATTTTTCCCAAGACGCGTGGCCTATGTAATTAAGGTTTTAAAACATGTAAACAAAATTCTTTGCTTTAGATAGCGTGCCACTGCCTGGGATGTCACGCTCCAAGCAAATTAGAGGGTCCTTGTATAATCTCTTGTGCCCCAAAAAGACCAGCACTGGTGATTGATGCTAACGGGTGTGAATTCATGCATTTAAGAAATGCAAAAAGGTTCAACAAATACATGCAGGTTTAAGAATCATGCAGGTAACCTATGGGCTCAATATTTGTTAATACCTAATGTAATAACTCGCAAACTCTAGGAAGGTATAGTACACATTTGGAATAAGTCTAAGATCCAGCGATCCGTGTCTACACATATTTTGAGCAGCGGCCAGGTTCGTGTTTATGAAGGATGAGGTAAGTGAAGAAATATCTGTATTGTTTTTATTTTTTAATCTCCGTATTGAATTATATGCTTGTACAGTTGGTTGCTTTGAGCAAACAAGCATTTTCTGGCACGCTCTCGGTTCACTGGTGCTGGGAAGCCAGGCGGAAAGGCACAGGTTGCAAATACACTGCAGCTTTGTTCGCCGTCCACTCAAGTTCTCCCCTTGTGCATTTTATCGAGATTCCGTTAATTTCCACTTCTTGTGTTTATGCTCCTGGCATGATATAACCTGACCTGTAATAAATGCTTACAGGTGTCTCAACATAAGGGCACAGATGTGCTTTTGTTCTTGGTAGAAGCACAAAAGAAATCGAGTTCTGAAATGCTCTGTGAAAAAAAAATCTAATTAAAAGAGCAGAAAGATTTAGCTGCCATCTGGTGGACCAGGGTTGTAATGTTTCATAATTGAGGAGACAGCAGAATGCGCTTTATTAAAACTGTTTCAATCAATTCTGATTACATGAAATGTATGAAGTCGTTCGAATATATCTCTCATCAAGCGTATGAGGAAAGGAATAAAGCGCGAAAAACTTCTCAGCGAGTCGTTAGCAATATTATTAAGACAACAGGAATCCAAAAGATTTGCAGGGCTGGGCACGCGCAATTTGTCACAGACGCGGCTCGCGGGGGGGGGGGGGCTAGCGGGGGGATGGGTTGTGCCGGGGGCCGCCCGGGGGATTTTTTAAATAAAAAAAAGAAAATCCTACCTGTGAGGAGGTCCTGGTCCGCCGTCCGCGCCGCCTCGGGTCCGACTCCGTTTGGCCGCACAGCCCCTCTCAGCCAATCCTGGCGCTGGATTGGCTTAGGGCACGGTTACCTCCGCCCGCCTGCCCATTAGGAGACCGAGGTTTGAGCCTTTGCTCAACCCTCGCTCTCCTAATGGGCATGCGCAAGCCAGTGCACACACAAGTGCGCATGACTGGGCACGGCGCGAAAATTCGGTGCCCTTGCCCACTCATGCGCACTTGTGCTGCAGTGCTGCCTGCTGCCCCTGGTCCCTCTGACAGTCAATCATGTCAGTCAACATGACGCAGGATCGCCTCACCCCTTCAGACTCTGAAGGGGGTGGGCGGTCCGACGTCATGCTGACTGACATGATTATCAGTTCTCCTCGGCTCTTGAACTTAAGTAAACTGATTCAGTTTACTTAGGTTCAAAGACGCCGAGGGAGCTGCGGGCGGGGGGGCTACGCCCCAACGCCCCAGTGGACGCACCGCCCCTGGCAGTGCCTGTACAGTGCTGGTGCAGATCACGGAGAAGTGAGATCGCTGTAAAACTTCTGCGAATGGACTGTTGGATTGCTTAATTCGAGCGTCGTGTTTAGCATCAAGTTCAAGGCGGAAATAGGGGGAGGACTTGTGTGCTTGCTGCTTCCAGGTGGTCGGAATAGTGACAGAGCTGGCTGATTGAGAATTCAAGGCATCAAATCTGCAGCAAAACTTCAAGGTCCAAGAAATCGATGAGGCGAAGCTCTGCACCTGAAACCTAGTGAAGATGGCCTGGTGGTGTAAGCAATAAGGCTGACTTAGAATATAGAGGTGAGTGCTTCTCATGCCTGAAGGAGTTGGGGCAAGTAGTTGCTCTTGCACCATGTTTCTTTGGCACTTTCCAGGCTTTTTACCCTAGGTGAAGTCTGCTTGGTGGGTCCAATTGATTTTCTTGTCTGGAACAGAGACTATAATAATATAACGGTGACTGTATAAATAGTATCTTAATCAATGAGGTCTCATCATTCGTGTGGGTCCCCTCAGACTATTTCTGGCCTCCTCCTCAGGGACATCGAAGAAAAAACGCCCTGGTTCAAAAAGGTGTCTCTTGCAGGAAAAGTCTACATATAAGAAGGATTTTTGGTTTCCCAAAAAATAACTATATCAAATCCGGATATGGACAAAACCAATGAAACAGCTATTAAAAGTTGAATGATGTCTTTAACCATACCGCCTCCAAAAGGTATATCTGCCTCTCAGGTTGCTGGATTAGTACATTTTTCAGAGGCCAAAGTAGTAAATGACTCAAGTACTACTATCTTAGGTATGGGAGTAAGCAATGAAATGCAGCCTAATGACCAGCTTCAAAGTATTGAGCCCAAAAGCTATCCTCTATTTGGTAAACAATAGAGAATTAAGACCACTATGATTGAGAATGTTATAGCTCAACCAGCAATGGTGGTTGATCAGTTTCTTTAGAAGCAAGGAGAGGGCATCAATTTGGCACAAAAAATATTCTGCAGTGTTTCAGATATGTTACCAACTCCTGGTTCCACCCCCTTCCAAGGCGATCTATTAGTGTACCCAGAGAACATACAACATCTTGGAGGAAGAATTTTTTTCCCTAAATAATAAGTTGTCCAAAATTGAGTCTTTCTCAGATCTCAGACAGATTTCAAGCAGTAGAGCAAATAGTATCAGACCTTGAGGATGGGCTACGGCTGCCTCAGAATACTATAATAGCAATGCAGAGGGATGTTGCTTTTCTACAGAATGAAATAGAGGTTTTGGAATTTATTTCCCACAGATCCAATTTGCACTTTGTTGGTATTCCTGAGGAAACTGAAAATCAGGGTGGTCCAATCGAACTTGTTGAAAGACTGATAAAATCCCATATACTTAAAATCATTGCTAACGTTCTTTCAATAATGAGAGCATGTAGGGTTCCAAGTCAAATATGTTAAAGTGCAATATATCTAGGTACCCTCTTAGTGAAATTTGCAGATTATCGTGTTAATTTCACTAGCTGTTCAACAGAAATCATGTGCATTAGCCAATGGAATGAAATTTCAACTATTTTCAGATATGTCTATAACTGCAGATCATTGCCGAAAAGAGTTCAAGGGAGTTTGGATAATTTTAAGCCTGCAGGTCCACAGGCTTCCTTAATCAAATATTCTAATTTGAAGGTACTGTGTGTAGGAAAGTAGGATCTGCTTCTTATGGTTACCCCCACTTTTTGCTTGATGTCTCACTGTTTATGACTAGTTTGACTGGGATCCTGCTAATCAGGACACCAGTCTATCTGCTTTCTCCCTTAAATTGACATACATGTACTTTGGTACACTCCAGATTGGATACTGGGGTACCCTTATAAGTCCCTAGTATATGGTACACCATGTACCCAGGGCATAGGTACCCCAGAGGCCTCCCATGGGCTGAAGCATGTATTATGCCACCCATGAGAGGCCATGCAAAATGGAACTCGAGGTCTGCTACTGCAGCCTGTGTAAGATGGTGCTTGCACCACTTAAATTAGATAAAGGTTCACTATATCTAATTGTTACTACACTTAAAACTTATAAGTCACCCCTACAGCAGGCCTTAACAATCCTGAAGGCAGGGTGCTGGGTTTTATGTGAGACGGTGCCCCTGCATGAGCAGAGCCTCTCTGAAGCCTTTGGAGACCATGGGGCGCGACCACAACCCCAAGTCGTGCTCCGACTGCCGGGCCATGGCGCCAAAGACTTTGCGGGAGCGGTCCCGAAAGTTGCTGGAAGCCTGGCAGTTGGTTCCGCGCCGTTCGAAGTCCCGATCCAGAGGGAGGTCGAGGGACCGTGCGCGGAGTCATCATCATCTGTCTTCGGGATGCAAGTCTTCGCGCTCGGGGTCAGGTAAGATGAAGCACAAGAAGTCGAAGAAACGCCATTGTTCTTCGACTTCCCCTCGCCGGTCGCGCGACGCGGTTGAGGGTATGGGTGGTGCCAGCCCCACGGCTCTGGCGGAGCCTATGCAGTCGCCGCCCGACTACCCGCCCTTTCCGGGGTCGTCGGCGACTCCGGCCCAGATATAGGAGTTCCTGTCGGCCATGGCTCACCTCTTTGGGCCGTCGGGTCCCGCCGGTGCGCCTTCGGGCCCCGTGGTCCCGCATGGGTGTCCTCGCATTTTCCTCGCCGGCAGCTCTGGCCCCGGCGTCAGTGTCGGCTCCGGCCCCAGTACACCCTTGGATCCAGGCCTGGATCCCAGTCGACGCCGGTTGACCTTGTTACGCCTCCACCGACGGCATCGATTCTGACGACGCCCGCACCTCGGGATGACGTCGACCTCAGTTTCAGCCCCGAAGTGGACGCGGCGTCGAGCCGGCGTCGATCGATGCCGTTCTTGACGCTGCTTGGGGATTTCTATCTCCATGTTCCTGCTCCTTATTTTAGACCTGTTGAACAGCCTGAGGAGCAAGGGGAGGACTGGGAGGGGTCTGAGGACCCTCTCGCTGCAGTCTGAGGAATTGGGGGACGCCAGTGGTCTGGATACCTCACCAGACCTTGGCATGCTGTCTCCTCCTACCGTGGCTACAGAGCAGGGCGCTAGTTATGCAGTGGTGTTGCGTAGGGTGGCCGAGGCCCTACAAGTCGAGCTCCCTACTGTGGCCGTCAGGACTAACCTCCTGACAGAGGTGCTTCAGCCAGCAGCTACTTCTGCGGAGCCGCTGCTTCCTTTCAATGAAGCCCTCTCTGACGTTCTTTTGGGCACTTGGTCCAGGCCCACCACAGGGGCTCCTGTGGATAGGAACGTGGCCCGACGCCATCGCCCGGCTCCGGGTGACCCCATTTTCCTCTCCCAACACCCCACCCCGAGAGCTTGGTTGTCCAAGCCTCTGCTTCCCCTACCGCCTTCCCTTCCGCACCACCGGATAGGGAATCCAAGAAGCTGGATCAGTTTGCAAGGAAGATTTTTCTTCCACCAGCTCTGCGCTGCGGTCCGTGAACACCGCATGCCTCTTGGGCCGTTATTCCCACTCTCTGTGGGATACGGTGGCAAACGTGCTGCCCCAGTGTCTGGAGGAGGCCCGGCCTGCTCTCTCCCAGGCTGTTGCAGAGGGAGAAACGCAGCAAAGTTCATGATTCGGTGTGGCCTAGACACCGCCGACTCACTGGGCAGATTGATTGCAACGACGGTGGCGGTTCTCCGTCACGCCTGGTTGAGTGCCACTGGATTTTCGGGGGATGTCCAAAATACCCTTATGGACATGCCCTTTGATGGCCGTTGCCTTTTCGGCGACAAAGCGGACAGCGCGTTGGAAAGGTTTAAGGACTCACAGGCTATGGCCAAGTCCTTGGGACTCTCGGCAGTCCGCCCTCCTCTGCTTTTTGCTC
Organism: Calotriton arnoldi; assembly: GCA_963921515.1. Classification (NCBI taxonomy): domain Eukaryota; kingdom Metazoa; phylum Chordata; class Amphibia; order Caudata; family Salamandridae; genus Calotriton; species Calotriton arnoldi. The sequence continues at coordinate 242,329 of CAWUFW010014827.1, read as the reverse complement.
CTTTCGTGTCAGAGGAAGAGGCGCCCCGCAGCGTTCGCAACAGAGCCACAGGCCGGTGCAGCAATCATCCCAACACGGACGCGGGTTCCGACGTGGCGGACCAAGGGGCCAGCGGGCGGGTCAGTCCACCACCACCCCGGCCACCACTGCCTCCAAACCTTCCTAGTCCGAACTTTCAGGCCCATCAATCGCCAGTGGGCGGCAGGCTTCGCCATCACCTCCCCCACTGACGCACCATCACTTCGGACAGGTGGGTTTTAGAGATAGTCCGGAGGGGCTACTCCCTCCCCTTCAAGACTACCCCCCCAGCCATGCCACCTCAATACCACCGCATATCGGGGGATCACTTGGTGCTTCTTCAGCAGGAAGTTGCGGCCCTCTTGGCCAAGGGGGCCATTGAGCGCGTTCCGACGCCCGAAGTAGGTCGTGTTTGTTTTTCCCACTACTTTGTGATGCCCAAGAAGGACAAAGGCCTTCGTCCTATCTTAGACCTCCGGAACGTCAATCGCTTCCTCCGCAAAGAGAAGTTCAAGATGCTCACTCTAGCTCAGGTCTTATCTGCTCTCGACCCACAAGACTGGATGGTGGCGCTGGACTTGCAGGACGCCTATTTTCACATCCCCGTCCTGCGAGCCCACCGGTGTTACCTACGGTTCACGGTAGGCCACAAGCACTTTCAGTTCACCATGCTCCCCTTTGGCCTTACCAGCGCCCCTCGGGTGTTCACCAAGGTGATGGCGGTGGTCGCAGCTCATCTGCGCAGATCAGGGGTGTCAGTCTTCCCCTATCTCGACGACTGGTTGTTGAAGGCGGGCTCGCCCCAGGCAGTCATCTTCCACCTCCAGACTACGGCCGACCTCCTGCACTTGCTGGGGTTCTCCATCAACGTGCCAAAGTCGCACCTGATCCCCTCTCAGAAGCTCCTCTTTATCGGAGCGGTTCTGGACACGGCGCAGTTTCGGGTCTATCCTCCCGAACAGCGAGTCCGGGATATTCGGGCTCTGAATCCCATCTTTCAGCCCTTGTCCCGGGTTTCGGTCAGAGTGACTCTGAGGCTGCTGGGCCTCATGGCCTCCTGCTGGTCAATCATGCCAGATGGCATATGCGGGCTCTGCAGTGGGACCTGAAGTTCCAGTGGGCGCAGCATCAGGGGAACCTGTCCGATCACGTCCAGATCTCGGAGGGTACTGCAAGACAGTTGCAGTGGTGGCTCACGAACCGGCATTGGGTCCACGGCAGATCCCTCTCCCTTCCCCAACCGGAGTTTACAGTGGTGACAGATGCGTCCCTCCTGGGATGTGGCGGCCACATGGGAGAGGCGGAGATAAGAGGCCTCTGGTCTCCGGTGGAGTCCCGGTTCCATATCAACCTTTTGGAGCTGCGGGCGATCAGGCTTGCACTAAAGGCATTCCTCCCCTCTGTCAAGGGGAGAGTAGTGCAGGTGTTCACAGACAACACCACCGCCATGTGGTACTGCAACAAACAAGGCGGGGTGGGGTCGTGGACCCCCTGTCAGGAGGCTCTGCGTCTCTGGACATGGCTGGAACATCAGGGCATGTCCCTGGTGGTTCAACACCTGGCAGGTTCTCTGAACACAAGGGTGGACGAACTCAGCCGCAGGTGCATGCTCGATCACGAATGGCGTCTTCACTCGGAGGTGGCGCAAGGTCTCTTTCAGCAGTGGTGAGAGCCTTGGTTAGATCTATTCGCCACCGAAGAGAACGCACAATGTCATCAGTTCTGCGCGTTGTAATTTCCAAGGCGGCACTCGCTCGGCGATGCTTTTCGTCGCGAGTGGAGTTGCGGTCTGTTGTACGCCTTTCCGCCTATACCACTTCTACCCAGAGTGCTGAAGAAGATCAGGCGCGACCGAGCCCAAGTCATTCTTGTGGCTCCGGACTGGGCTCGAAGAGTATGGTATCCCGAGCTACTCAGTATGAGCATCAATCCTCCGATCAGACTGCCTCTTCGGGAGGATCTTCTGTCGCAGCAGCAGGGGACGGTCCTCCACCCGAACCTGTCCAGCCTCCACCTCTTTGCGTGGAGATTGAGCAGCGGCAGTTGATTCCCTTCGTCTTGCCTCCTGAAGTTTGTGACGTTATTCTGGCAGCCAGGCGTCCCTCTACTAAAGTGGTATACGCCTGCAGGTGGAACAAATTTGTGGCATGGTGCACAGCAAAGGCTGTGGATCCCCTTTCTGCCCCTCTTTCTGAAGTACTACTGTTCCTTCTTTCTTTGGCCCAGCAGGGCTCTGCTCTGGGCACTATCAAGGGCTACCTTTCTGCTATTTTGGCCTTTCTCAGGCTTCCTAATCAGCCCTCTCTTTTCAAGTCCCTTGTTGTAAATAGATTTCTCAAAGGCATTACACACCTTTTTCTCCTATTCCTTTCGTGATGCCTCAGTGGGACTTGAATCTGGTTCTGACATACTTGATGTGCGCTCCGTTTGAGCCCCTTCACAACTGTCCTCTTCGTCTTTTGACATTAAAGACTGCCTTCCTGGTGGCCATCACGTCCGCTAGGCGGGTGAGTGAGCTCCAGGCTCTTTCTTGTAAGCCTCCTTTCCTTTCAGTCCATCCGGACAAGGTTGTGCTCGGGCACCGTCCTTCCTTTTTGCCAAAAGTGGTTACGGCCTTTCACATTGGGCAGACTATTACCTTGCCAACCTTCTTTCCGCCTCCGCATCCTTCCAGAGAGGAAGAGAGGCTCCACCGGCTGGACCCAAAACGTGTGCTCTCTTTTTATCTCAACCGCACACAGCAGTTCCGGGTGGACGACCAGCTTTTTGTTGGCTACGTTGGCACCAAGAAAGGTCGGACGGTCCATAAGAGAACCATCTCCCGCTGGGTTGTCTTATGTATCAAAGCCTGTTACTCTTTGGCTAAAAAAGAACTTCCGGTGGGGCTGGGGGGCGCTAGGTGGCACACAACTGTAATGGCCGCTCCTCTGTGAGGCTCCGGTAACTCGGCCTCATCATCCTGCAATAATCCGCTTCATCTCAGGAGAAAATAGCCTAAGAACCTGGCGAGCGCAGAGTGAGATGCCCTCCTGCTCTGGAGGAAATTACAGCCCCAACGGACCCCTGGAACACACTCCCGGGAGGCTGCCTTGCGGCAGCGGGAGGTAAGCGTGGAGCTGCCTGGTGACATCTGCCACTGTCGCCACCACGCAGGCCCCGGGTCGCGCACGAGGCGCTGGGCCGCATCGCTGAACTGCGCGCTGACGGGGCTCGGCCCGCGCGTCCTGCGGCTGGGGAGGTGAGAGACTGCCGGTGACGCTGTCGGCCTCTGCAACACGGAACCGGGTAAAATTCAGTAAAGTCGGCCTGGACATTACGGAGGGTGGGTGAGACGCCCGCATTGGCCTGTGCTGACCCGGCCGCGTTGGTGAACCTCCGGTGCTTTCCTGCTACCCACTGCTCACCAATGTGTCATGGGCTGACCTTTGTTGGGCGATTCCTGGGAATATTAATGTACCACCGCACAGTGTAGCCTTCAATTCTCTTGGCGGGCATCTGGGAGTGGCAATTGACTGGGGCCCTTATCTGCTGTGGAGACACGCTGTGAGCTGATTGTGCCGCCTCTCTTGATTCCCTCCCGGACCAGTGGTGGTACATGCAGTGGGACATATCTGTCGCCCTGGGCAGTGGAGGCCGCGTAGGGGGCTCGCACTGCTTTATATACACACACGTTCGGCGCCATTGAAGTGATGCTGCTGCGGATTGCCGGAGATCTCCGGGTGTGACGGACTGTGCCTGCCGCTGACCGCCTTACCTGACGGGTGCGTTCTGCGCCCGTGTGTGCAGTGGAGCGCCGGAGGAGCTCCGACACCTAGGGCCCCGGCACAGTGTGCTAACTGTGGCTTGCCATTCACGTCCTCCACGGGGATCGGAGAAGGGAACTGTGCGTATCCTTGACTGGGACCTTCTCCATAGCTCGCAGAGACGACTGGCCTGGCCGAGGAACTGACGTCGTAACGAGGGCAAAGCGCAGAAGACCTCGCATAGCCATCATACGGAGACCGCGCTTCTCCAATTAAGTCCTGGAAATTTCAGGTCCGGGAGCGATGCTGCAACGCGACACGGCCGACATCCTCTCTACTTTCACCACTCACTATTCCGCATTATACACCTCGCAGCGGAGGGAGCGTTTAGAGCTTGATGGCTTCCTTGGGAACGTAGCGCTTGGTTGGTTGGGTGACTCCCAGAGGGAGTTTCTCAGTGCCCCCTTTCAACTTGATAAAATTAGAGAGGCTATCATGCAAATGAAGTCCGGAAAGGCCCCTGGCCTGGACGGGCTTCCTGCTGAATTCTATATAACCTATGTGGATCTGATGGCCCCGATCCTTAAGGAGGTATATGAGGAATCACTAGAGGGTGGAGCGCTCCCCCCTTCTATGAGAGAAGCACTAATTACATCTCTGCTCAAGCCTGGAAAGTCGCCTCTTCATTGCGACTCCTATAGGCCGCTATCCCTCATCAATTGCGATACGAAAATTTTATCGAAGATTATCGCTAATCGGCTTGCCCTACTGATGCGTGAGTTGGTTCTCCCTGATCAGTCGGGTTTTGTTCCAGGCAGAGCCACCACCCATAATCTTCGTACGCTATTCTCTAGCCTACAAAACGTCGCACCAGAACTGCCACTGGCGGCTGTTTTTTTGACGCTACTAAGGCGTTTGACACGGTTGAGTGGGACTATCTATTCGGGGTGTTGCAGCGTATGGGGTTCCCTCCTGCCTTCCTATCCTGGATAAGGTTATTGTATCAGCTCCCGAAAGCAAGAGTTTTAATTAATGGGCATCTCTCAGACGCATTTCCCGTATCTAGAGGCACACGACAGGGGTGCCCACTCTCACCCCTGCTGTTTGCACTCGCAGTGGAGCTTTTGGCGTCCAGGCTGCGGCAGCATCACCAAGACAAAGCTCTGCGGTGTAACCTTCGACAGATCCTCATATCCTTATATGCGGATGATATTACCCTTTATGTGCGAGACCCGCAGTATAACCTGAACCCATTATTGCGAGAGTTTCTAGTCTTCGGAAAGCTATCAGGGGTTCACATCAACTGGGGGAAATCACAGATATTTCCCCTGACACCTGCGGCCTCTCAGTTCCCCCTGGATTTCCCATTGGAATGGTGCACCTCTGACCTACGCTATCTTGGGGTTAGAATAGCTAGGGATCGGGAGGAGCTGATGCGCCTCAATTACGGCACAGCCATGGATCGAGTTACGGAACAGGTCACTCGATGGATATCGCTGCCTCTCTCCCTGGCGGGGAGGGCAGCATTGATAAAGATGGTGGTCCTGCCGCGAATATTATACTTATTCTTAAACATCCCTTATTACCCCGGTCAACACTTCTTTAGGTCACTCCGGTCAGAAATGATAAGGCTGATATGGGGGGAAAAACAACCACGCCTACAATGGAAGGTACTTATACAACCATATACCCGGGGTGGTCTTGATGTCCCGGATTTCGAACTATACTATACATGTGCTCAGGCCCACTATGCCTCCTATTGGTTCCATCCCCCCAGGTACATGCCGCAGATCGCAGCGGAGCACTGGTTGGCGGACCCTGTCCCCGAGTGGGATGTTGCACGCTGTCCCCCGCACACGCGACACTACTCCCACCACGATCACATGTACAGTAGAGGCATGGCACCGCATTCAGACTCTTTTGCAATGCCCATTGTTATACTCACCGCTTCTTCCTCTCTCATACCATCCCCGTATGCCACTGTTGCAGGAAACAGGATTTCTTAGACTGTATGAGCGCACAAAAATTACCACATGGGGAGATCTCTATCAAAATGGGACATTTAGGTCTCCTGAGCACCTCTTCCATGGGTTGCAGCCATCTTCGCTGGACATATTTCTTTATGTCCGCTTACGCCAGGGTCTGCGTTCTCTCTCTCCAGAATTCCCTCAGGAACCTCCCACACTTGCCCCCTTACACATGATGCTGCATAACGCGTCGCTAGGGCACCTGGTTTCCTCGCTGTACCACACTATACACACTCAACAGACAGGGCCTTCAAGCTCTTCCCGGGCGAAGTGGAATTTGGAGCTGGGGTATGAACTGACGGACGATCAGTGGACATTTTGCTGCCTGCAAACAGAACAGATAACCGGCAGTGGTAGATTGCGGGTCACACACTACAAATTTCTGCAACGCCTATATTATACACCCGTTAAAATGTTACGCTTTAATTTAAAAAATACAGATAGCTGTGAGAGGTGTGGCAGCCCAGGCGCTGATTTCCTGCATCTGTCTTGGGACTGTTCGCAAGTGGGGAATACTGGAATCTAGTCTTTAATGCACTGGAACAGATGACGTCCATTGCTTTAGAGCGAACACCTCTACTAGCATTGCTGGGATACACCAAACTCATCCCTAAGTCATGTCGCAAATTTCTTGCCATTGCACTGCTACTAGCCAAGCGACGGGTGGCCTGTCGGTGGGGTAGGAGACGGGTGCCGAAGTTCAAGGAATGGCTTAATGATTTAATATACTGCCAGGAACAATTGACTCTTTATGCCGAAACGCTGCCCCTTGCATCGAGGCCAAGAGATATTTGGAGCGCTCTGCAAGGATACCTTCTCGCATGCTCAATGGCATCCCAGACTGACATGCCGGAGACATTGTAGCTTTGTCAGCCCTTGCACTCCTGGGGGATGCACTGTGATGTGTAGTCATGCCGAATTTATCGCTTTACATGCGATTGATTGATGTGCCGAGTCTGGAGTGTTACGCGCTCGATGATGTGTGCTTCCTTTAGTGATGTAGACACTTTCTGGTGAGATATCGTAGAACCTTGTATGCTTTTGTAACCAGCCTAGTGTGGTATGTATTCACTTTCTTGCAAGTGCCTCTACTAAATATATGGAGCGCAGTAAAAGCGCCCGCCCGTTGTACCGACACTGCATTTTACCTAACCATATTACATACTATGTATTTACTTACCTATGTGTAGTCAATCATGCTTATATTTCACTCCCATATGTCTGACGAATTCTACTAAGAATTGGTATGTAACCATTGTTTTTTTTTGTCTTAAACGAACAAAAATAAAGTGTTATAATAACTTCCGTGGGGCTGCGTGCTCATTCCACCAGAGCTACTGCAGCCACTACTGCATTGGAACGTGGTGTCCCCCTGCAAGACATCTGTCAGACAGCCACGTGGGCCTTGCTGCACACATTTACCAAGCATTATTGCCTAGACAGCCAAGTCCGGAGAGACGGCTTCTTTGGCCGTTCTGTTCTCCGTGACTTTCTGGTGTGATCTTAGTTCGCAGACCCACCACCGGGGTTGGTATTGCTGGGGTATCTATTCTAAGGTAAGGAATCTATCACTATGTGTTTCTTTCAGATGAACAAGTTACTTACCTTTGGTAACGATATATCTGTAAGAAACATTAGTAGTGATAGATTCCTTACCGCCCCACCCATCCTCCCCGTTCTGCGAACTGACTACTAGTGTTAAGGTCATCCCTTTCAGGGCCCTAGTTTCAATGCACCAGTGGTCAGTATCTTGCATGGCTCTGCGTTCCTGGCGCGGAAAGTCGTGTACAGAACTGACGTCAGCGCGCGTGGGCGTCGTCTAAGTAGTGCCCGCGACGTCATCTCGGTGACCACGACGCCAACGACAGACGCGGAGCCGCACGACGCCACCTACCGACAGGCAGGGGTACTGCTGACTAAAACTTTCCGGATCCAGTCTGATGCCTGGGGATATTCTAAGGTAAGGAATCTATCACTATTAATGTTTCTTACAGATATATCGTTACCGAAGGTAAGTAACTTGTTCATCATGGACTGGGTTGCTCCAACTACCCAGACTCAGGTCAGAGCTTTCTTGGGCCTGACTGGGTACTATAGGAGGTTTGTCAAAGGATATGGATCCATAGTGACCCCTTTGAATGATCTGACCTCTAAAAGAATGCCTAAGAAAGTTCAGTGGACATTTAGCTGGCAAAAGGCATTTGATGACCTGAAGCAGGCCATGCGCACTGCTCCCATTCTGCAAAGTCCTGACTATTCCAAACAATTCATTGTTCAAACTGATGCATCTGAGTTGGGGGTAGGGGCTGTGTTATCACAACTGAATGAAGAGGGTCAGGATCAGCCAGTAGCTTTTATAAGCAGAAGGCTGACCCCCAGAGAGAAACGTTGGTCAGCTATTGAGAGGGAAGCCTTTGCTGTGGTTTGGGCTCTGAAGAAGCTGAGGCCATACTTGTTTGGTACTCACTTTATTGTTCAGACAGACCATAAGCCCCTCTTATGGCTTAAACAGATGAAGGGTGAAAACCCCAAACTTTTGAGGTGGTCCATTTCCCTACAGGGGATGGACTATACAGTGGAACATAGACCTGGGAGTAACCATGCCAATGCAGATGGACTCTCCAGATATTTCCACTTAGAAAATGAAGACTCAACTGGTCTAGGTTAGTCTCATGTCCTTTCATTTGGGGGGTTATGTAGGAAAGTAGGATCTGCTTCTTATGGTTACCCCCACTTTTTGCTTGATGTCTCACTGATTTTGACTAGTCTGACTGGGATCCTGCTAATCAGGACCCCAGTCTATCTGCTTTCTCCCTTAAATTGACATACATGTACTTTGGTACACTCCAGATTGGATACTGGGGTACCCTTATAAGTCCCTAGTATATAGTTCACCATGTACCCAGGGCATTTGTACCCCAGAGGCCTCCCATGGGCTGAAGCATGTATTATGCCACCCATGAGAGGCCATGCAAAATGGAATTCGAGGTCTGCTACTTCAGCCTGTGTAAGATGGTGCTTGCACCACTTACATTAGATATAGGTTCACTATATCTAACTGCTACTACACTTAAAACTTATAAGTCACCCCTATAGCAGGCCTTAACAATCCTGAAGGCAGGGTGCTGGGTTTTATGTGAGAGGGTGCCCCTGCATGAGCAGAGCCTCTCTGCAGCCGTCGGAGACCATTCTCCCGGGTTGTTTGTGACTCAGCCAGACATATAGGTAGAGGTGCATTATAACCTCGTGGTAAATGGTATCTCGAAAACGGCTGCATAAAAACATATCGTGTTTGGTATCAAACACCTTGGAATCATACCTCCACACCAGTAACTGGTGTGGGAGGTATGATTCCACCCTTCTGAAGCGAGCTTCGTGGGTTCACTGGTCTTACCGGTGCCAGCCTTCTCGACCCGGACAGCACAGAGTGGATGCTGCCGAACAGAGACACATGTTTGCCCTCCTGCTGCTGAGCCAAGCTCGAGCAGAGGAAGGCAGCACAATAGGCATCCTGTCACAGGGAGGTGTGACCACCTCCCAGACAGGATTTAGTGTATTGGGGCTGGGTGGGTGCACTCTGAGAGTGCCTGAAAGTCTGCACTGGGGGCACATTTGGTGTCCCTGTGCATAGTCCAGCTCAAACCAGTTCTGGGAGCCATTGGCTCCTGCTCTGGCACGAAACTGGACAAAGGACATGGGTGTAGCCACCCCTCTGTCCTGCCCCTCCCCTAGGAGGGTCCCCTGAATCTGTCCAACCCTCTCCCATGGGTACAAAAGGGCTTACCTGGCTGTAAGTCTTTAGATTTTACGTGGACAAGATTCTACGAGAAGAAACCACTGACCTTCGCTGGACCTCGACTGGGCTCAACTTCGTCCCCCTTTCCGTCCGAAGCTTAGTTTGTGCCTTTGCTCCATACAGGCTCCATGCAGAACCTGTGGTGCACTTAAGACAACAAAAGAATCTCCCTTGGAGTGAAGGAGTCACTCCCCTGCTTCGCAGGCACCTAACTGCAACTGACCGGTCTGCTGATCCTGAGCTCCTGCAGACTCCGAAGATTTCAGCAACACAGGAGGTGGGTTTCCAAAGGTCCCTGAGGTCGATCTGCCCTCTCACCGAGTTTGAGGCCAGTATCCCTCATGGGGACTGCATAACCCGAACCCCTGTGCATCGCGTCCATTTGCAGTTGCATATGCTTGTTGGCGATTCCCGAGCTTGTGCATTGGACTCCGTGTAGTCCTGACCCTGAGCAGTATTTGCACCAAAGAACTCCGGCCTCCTCGCACCGTGTGCTTCGTGGGCTGGTACTTTGCAATCTTGCTCAAGGTCCCCTTGTGACTCCTGGTCATTCGGCCTGTGGGTCCTCCTGAGGGTCATCTTGATTTGTCGTGGGCTTTCCTGGTTGCACCGTAACCTGCTTGACCTACCTGCATGGGTTGCTTTTGCCAAGGCTTGTTGGTGCTCCCGCCGGACACCGACCCCAGAGCACTCGACATCCTTCGTGGGACAGCTCACCTCCGGCTCCTGGTCATCCTCGACGTCTCCTGGTCCTCGTGGCTGCAGAGTCAAGCATCCCTTCTTCGCACCTGAAGCACCCGACATCGGTGGGCATTCGTCTATCGAGCCCCTGGTCACTCTGAAGTGACCCAGACTCTGTCCCCTCTGCTTTCAGGTTCCTTCCTTCCAGAATCCAGGCTTGGATTCCACCGGACCCTTTTCACCTTCACGGTGATAGGTAGCTCGGGTACTTCGGTATCCACGGGTGGGGTGGCTCTTCAAACTCTTAAGTTCCAAAGGATTCGCTCGAAGTCCTCCTAGAAGGATCCTTAAACTTTAAAGTGTAACCGCGACTTCCCATAGAATTGTACAGAGCCCGCGGTCGTGTTCCCACTCTGCACCCGGCCTCCGTGGGGTCCCTGTCTACTCACTCTGGGTGGTTCCTTGGGGTCCCAGCGATTCTATGTGCTCTATACCTTGTCTTGATCTCAGTCGTGACTGTTATACCACTATTTTAGTATATGGTTTGGGCTCCCCCTGGAGCCCACTGTGTATTGTGCTACTTACAGTCGTACTATTGCTCTTTTATTGTGTGCTTTGTGTTCTATCCTCGTGTAGAGGATAGTAGAGAGTGTTATATTAATAAATACATATTTTTATATAACTACTATGTGGTTCTCCTTCATTTAGTCATTCAGGAGGTGATATTCTGGTAAAACAAGCTGCTTTACATTCCTTCAAGATTAAGCCTGAAGGCTGCTCTCCACAGCTACCACCAGGATAGCTTTCTAAAGGTTATCTTTGACCTCCTACATCATAAGGGTCGTTTGGACTGGTGCAAGGTGCCCACTTAAATTAGTGGACAGCATATACCAGGCCAACTTCTCACATTGGTGTGCAGTGGTTGGGATTCAAGCTTGCTATTGTTTACCAGATAAATCTCATTGAGTGAGTAACTGAAAACCACTAAAGCATTAGGCACATATAATACTTCAAGATTAGAATAAGTAAGTTCTACTGAACTTGGGGTTGGGTAAGTCAAGGGTCTAGCACACCCTTTCTCCAACCTAAGAGAGCTTATTTCCCACTAGGTTAGGTAGGTGCATACACCACCACACTTAGTATGTCTTCTAAAGGAGAAGCCAGTGGCTCTCTGCCTTCTAGATACAATGGTCTCTTACTTCAGGATTTGAAAGCCATGTGTGCTTCTAGGAAGGTGAAGACAGGGAGAAATGCAAACACCCAACGTCTCATAGAGGTGTTACTCTTAGATGACCTTAGGAAGACCCCAGGGTCTGATGAGGTAGATAGAGTGGGTGGGACAGGGAATGAGGACAGGCCAGGAAGTGAAACCTTCCATGTCCTTGAATCAAACCCTGACCAGGAGGTAAAAAATGAATCCCCCCTGGACAACCTAGATCTTCCAGGAGGTGGGGGAGAAGGCCCCAGTGGCCCTCTCTTCACTCCACCAGGAAGAGTACAGAGTTTACCCAGGAGATCTAGATCGCCCTCTGTAGAATCTCACCATTCAGGAACTTCTGTAGGGACTTCCATATCCAATAAGAAAGATAACTCTTATGATAGACAATGCCAATTTCTAGAGCTTGAGAAAGTTAAGCTTAGGCTCAGGCAAGAGCAATTGCCACTAGATAAGGAGTCCTTAGAGCTCCAGAAGGCTAGAAAGAGATTGGGACTAGAGTCTCATGGTGGCAGCAACAGTGTCCCTAGGGTTAGGGAGTACACTTATGACCATAGGAACCTAAGCAAGATAGTCCCTCCCTATCATGATGGGGATGACATCCACAAATGGATAACTGCTTTAGACATGGCCTGTAAAGTACAGAAGGTCCCCCAAGAGCAGTGGGCAGCTATCTTGTGGCTCTCCTTTGCTGACAAAGGTAGAGATAAGCTCCTCACTGTTAGAGAAGAGGATGCTGACAATAATTCAGTTTTGAAGAGTGCTCTCATTGATGGGTTTGGCTTAACCACTGAACAATACAGGATTAAGTTCAGAGTCACCCAGAAGGCACAGACTCAGGACTGGGTAGACTCTGTAGATTGTGCTACTAAGGCTCTGGAAGGCTGGTTGCTTGGCAGCAAAGTGAATGATTTGAATGGATTGTACAATTTGATTATGAGGGAGCAGATCCTTAATAGTTGCCAAAACCAGTTGTTGCATCAGTACTTGGTTGACTCTGATCTGACTTCTGCCCAAGAATTGGGAAAGAAGGCAGATAGATGGGTCAGAACCAGGGTGAAGCAGAAAAATCATCAGAACCAAGGTGGTGACCAAAAGAAGCAAGATGCTAAACCTGCAGATAAGGGTGGGGAGAAGGGTAAAGACCAGAAGTCTTCTTCAGGGCCCCAAAAACCTGCATCTGAGGGTGGGTCACAATCTAACAAGGGAAAAGGCAGAAAGAAGCCTTGGTGTTTCCTGTGTAAGGAAAAGACACATTGGCCTAGGGATGCCAATTGTGCCAAAGCCAAGGATCCTCCTACTACCACCAGGCAACTGTTCCCCCTAGTTCAGCTCCAAGTGGTGGTACAGGGAACAAGGGTATAGTAGGGTTAACCCTGGGTTCTGAGATGGGTTCTGGCCTAGTCAGAACTCCAGCTCAGGCTGTTTTAGTCTGTGATGGAGGCATGGATATTGCCTCCCCTATTTGTCAGTCCCAGTAATCTGAGCAAATACAGACAACAGCCCTTAATCAATGGTAAGGAGGCCATGGCTTATAGGGACACAGGAGCCAGTGTCACAATGGTGACTAAGGACCTTGTGAGCCCTGACCAGATCATACTTGGTGAGATGTACCAAGTGACCAATGCTAGCAATGTCAGAACAGACCATTCCTTGGCAGTTGTTAATTTCAGCTGGGGAGGGGTAACTGGCCCTAAGAAGGTTGTGGTTAGCTCAGACCTCCCTGTGGAATGCTTGTTGGGCAATGATTTGGAAACTTCAGCTTGGGCTGAGGTGGAACTCTGGACACATGCAGCAATGTTGGGCATCTCTGCAGATGTCTTTGCTGTGACCAGGTCACAGGCAAAAATGTCTTCCACTGAACAGGCCCTGGATCCTGGAAAAATGGACCAGGTGCCTTCCAAGAGAAGGAGCAGTAGGGGTAAGGCAGTGTCTTCCCCCCAGACTCAGAGTGAGGATCAATCTCCTGAGGAAGATGATGTAGGAAACTGGCTCTATATATACTACACCAAAATGAGGTATAGTGTGTATAGAGTCCAGGTGACCCCAGAGGTAGGCAGAGGTTAAAGTTAGATAGAACCTTACTCTCTATTTGTGGTAGAGGGGTTGAGCAGTAAGGCAGTATCAGAGGACAGTGATCAGTAGTCTGGCAAAAAGTGGGGGGGGGTTACTGCAACGGAAAACCACTTTCCTACACAAGCCCCACCCCCCAGCCCAAAGGCCAGGAGACTCAGCCAAAGCTGGGAGAGTCTTCCTAGTCTTTCAGGCGAGGAAGAGTTAGAGGAAGTGGTTTGAAAGTTGCAGGGCCTACTCTGCCTTACATCCTTTCTATCAGGTCAGTCCCTTTGGGGAGCTGGCCTACCTCAACAGTTTCAGGACCTAATTCCCAATGCTCATTTCCTAGCTCTTTAGTGTCTTCACCCCATCTTTTTAGTTTGGGTTCAGATGTGCCTACCTCTGCAAATTCTAACTTAGCTAGGGCAAAGCCCAGCTTACCCACAGAGGTCACCCACAGCTTGAGCAACCCCACCATGACCAAGAGGGTCAGGGGCCTAACTTGCTATTTGGCAGGGGCTAGGCCACCATGCCAAGGACAGTGCTGCCATGAAGGCTAACACCCAACAGAGGCTACTGACAGCTGTCAGTGCCCAGAACCACACCTTTAGCTCTTTAATGGTAGGTGAAGTAGCCAACTTACAGGCTTCTTTGGGTTTGGGGGCCTGTCTGTTATTTTAGGGTAGGGGGTCACTACACTTGGTAGTGAACACCCTTCTTCCACTCTCTGTTCTGCCAGGTGAGGAGCCACCAATTCAGGCTGGACAGTTGCCTGAAGAGTCGGGTCCTTTTTGTTGGCTAGGGGGACTTCACCAGTGCCAATTTTGGAGTTCTCCCTTACTGGGATAGAATCTCTCTGGTCCACTGGAACTGTGGCTAACAGTTTCCCACCTTTCCTACACTGTTTCTTCTTTTTCTTTTGGGGCTTAGCTGCACTAACTGCAGGTTGAGCCCCCCCAGGTTTCTTGGGTGAGGTCTGGCTTTGGACCAGTACCTCTCTTTGGCTCAGGCCAACCTCTGGGTGGTCATTCCCAAGGAGACAATCAAGGGAGAGGTCCTTACTGACTACCACCTTTCTCCATCTAAGGGACCCAGCTATTTCTTGGAGCACTACAGCCACAGGCCTAACAGTGACATCCCCTGGGACAGTCCTTACTCTCTTTGTTTCCCCTGGGACATACTGGTTTGAGAGAACCAACCTGTCATGCACCACAGTGTGACTGGCACATGTATCTCTCAGGGCAGTGGCTGGGATTCCATTCACCAGTAGGTGGTGGAAGTGTCTATTCCCCTTTGGAATTTCCAGCTCACCTTTTGGGCCCATTTTCCAGTTGAAGGCTAGGAAGACTTCCTTATCTGAAGAACCATCCTCCAAAGCTACACTGGCAACCCCTGGAGCTACACTAGCAATACCTGGAGCTGCACTAGGGGCTTTGTGTTTAGGACAGCTAGGGTCCTTGGTGTGGTGTCCTGCCTTTTGACAGTTGTGACACCATACTCTGTTGGGATCCCAATTCTTACCTTGGTACCCTGTTTTAGTTTGTGAGGTGTCTTTGGGCCCACCCTCCTGGACAGGTTTTGGGGGGGGGGGCTACCTGGGACTCCTTACTTTTATCTTTAAGGGGTTCACTGTCTTTCCTCTGGGGAGGCTTTGTAACCCCTTTCTTTTGGTCACCCCGAGTGATCGTCCTAGTTACCCTTGTTTTGACCCAGTGGTCTGCCTTCTTTCCCAATTCTTGGGGAGAAAGTGGACCTAGGTCTACCAGGTACTGATGCAACTTTTCATCAATGCAATTACTTAATATGTGTTCCTTCATAAACAGGTTGTAAATTCCAGTAAAGTCATGCACATTGTTTTCAGTTAACCAGCCACCTAGTGTTTTTACTGAGTAGTCTGCAAAATCAATCCAGGACTGGTTTTGGGTTTTGTGAGCCCCCCCTGAATCTAATTCTGTACTCCTCAGTTGTGAGTCCCAATCCCTCAATCAGAGTTCTCTTCATGAGGTCATAGGACCCAGCATCTGCCCCAGAAAGGGTCAGGAGTCTGTCTCTGCAGTTACCAGAGAACAGTTCCCAAAGGAGTGCCCCCCAGAAAGTCTTCTTCACCCTTCTGGCTTCACAAGCCCTCTCAAAGGTTGTGAACCATTTGGTGATATCATCACCCTCCTCATATTTAGGGACAATCCCTTTGGGGATTTTAGGATCATAAGATTGCTTTCTATCCTGATTATTATGATTGCTGCCACCATGGATGGGTGCTAATCCCATCTCCTTTCTTTCTTTCTCTAGAGCCAGGAGTCTGGTCTCTAGGTCCAGTCTTTTGTTTGGTCAGCCTTGCTAAAAGGCTGTCCTCCTCATTGAGGCTGTCCTCACCAGAACCTGAGCCACATGTGTGGCCTCTAGGTACTGAGAGGTTGATTCTTGGAGTCAGGGCTATTGGTGCCCTTTTCTCCCTAAGCAGTGGAGGAGGTAGATCTACCTGGTCATCCTCTTCCACTACTTTCCATCTGACTGGTCATCACCTTGCTCAGAGGGGTGGTCCTTTGCATACTCAGCCAACAGCTCCTGGAGCTTTTGTTTGGTTGGATGGGGACCCATTGGTATGTTTTTATTTTTACACAAGGACCTTACTTCCTTGAAAGACAAGTGAAGGTAAGGGGTGAGGTCAAGCTCCTCAACCATGTCCTGTATGTCATTATGGTTGTCTTCACTAGTAGCTGGGTTCTTATTTTGAGACATTCTAACAAAAAAGTTCTAACCCCTCTACCCTTGACTACCCTTGACTACAGTGACTTTTTATTTTCTAAAATTCTAAAAGGACTTAAGCAAGGCCCTAACAACACTATTAGTAATTTTGCAAAAATGCCAATTTTGCAAAAATCAGAATTCTAAAGGCAATTTAAGAGTTCTGTCGTGTGATCAGGTGGTAACCACGTAGTCCAACAAATGCAAAGTTGTGTATCCCACCGCTGATCCACCAATGTAGGAAACTGGCTCTATATATACTACACCAAAATGAGGTATAGTGTGTATAGAGTCCAGGTGACCCCAGAGGTAGGCAGAGGTTAAAGTTAGATAGAACCTTACTCTCTATTTGTGGTAGAGTGGTCGAGCAGTAAGGCAGTATCAGAGGACAGTGTTAAGCATTTGATGTACCCACTCAGTCAGCAAATGAATTCACACACTCAAAGACTGAACTCTAGACCAATTGTTCTTGTATAAAAAATATACTGTTGTTTTATTTTTAGAACCAAGCAAGCCTGGCACAGGTAAGCATTAAATACTTTACAGTAATAAGTTGCTGATTGTAGAACAGTTTGAAAATGCAATAGGAATTGTACTTTGTTTGATTTACAGGGGATGCAGTAGGTTGCAATACTTAGCAAATACAGTACATTGAAATGAATAGGCTTTTTCAGTAAATTACAGATAAGTTACTTTTCACGTTACTTTTCTAACTCAGTGCTGGATACCTAGATTCAGCACTGGGACATTTCCTGCAAACAGGTAAGTAAATACGTTTTGGTTATTCGTGCGATTTTTAAAGAATATTTTTAGATTTCAAAACTCCACACTTAGAAACTTTTTGGAGAAAAAGTGTCCGTGTTATCCTATGGAGGAAAAACAGGTTATCGGTTCACAGGTAAGTTATCGACTGTGGGAGTTAAGGTTCTGGGGTTAGACTCAGGGGTCCCCCAGGGTCAGTGATGCACTCTTGTTACACCCTCAGCGGCACTAGGGAGGTCAGGGGGCAGAGTGTTGAGGCCCAATGTTATCCTATGGAGGATAGGGGGTCTCCGGTTGGTGGCTGCTGGCAAGCAGGCCACTGGGTTGTGGGAGCAAAGCTCCTAGACTTTAGCTCAGAGCAGCAAATGGGGCAACAGCTTAGCACAAAAGGTGCACCCTCAGCGGCACTAGGGCGGCCTGGTGCATGGTGCTGTTTCGACGTCGGAAGCCCTGCTGTTTCCAATGGAGAACCTCCGGTTAGCAAAAGCACTGCAGGCAGGCAGACGGAGGACTTCTGGGTGCGACCACCACTTCGAGAGGTAAGTTGGGAAGTTAGGCGTTGGTGAGGCACCGTTGGTTTGGGCACACATGGCCGTGGGGCGTCAGGTGCAGGGGTGCCTTTTGGGGTCGGATCGGCTTACCAGCTCCGGGTCGCGGTTAGGGGGGCCTTCTGGATTTCGACTGCAGGTGTCGGCTTGAGGCAGGTCAGGGGTCGCCGGATCTCTGTTCAGGATCGCCGGGGTGACCTCCTCATGGTGCTTGCCCACTTGAGCTCGGGCATTGGACGGCGGGCGCAGAGTGGGGCAGGTTCGCGGTCTCCGGCGGCTGCCAGAGGTTGCAGTTTGAACAAATCCGGTGTTCACGGGAGAAGCAGTCTTTGGAAGTGAAGGCAGGCAGGTCCTCCGAGGTTTTTGAGGTTGCTGGCTGCAGGACACACCGGGATTTCGCAGGAGCAGGTTCGAGGGGAGACAGGCCGGTAGGGCTGGGGCCAAGTCAGTGGGCGTCTTCCTCTTGTTAGCTGGCTGCACGGCTGTTCGGTCCTTCTTCTTTTCTTCTTGTTTCTTGGCTGGATCTGAGGAAGCAAGGTTCAGGGTGGCCCCTAAATACTAGATTTAGGGGCGTTACAGGTAGGTAGAGGGCAGGGACCAATGGGTCCCTTCCCTGGGGTGGGTACACCCCCTATTGCGCCACCCTCCAGTGGGAGGGGGGCATGAGCCTGACCCTGGTTGGTTGGGTCCCCCCATCCTCAAGATGGCAGGGACTTGGAGTTGTGCTTCACCTCGCCTCCCCCACCTGAGGGGTGGAGTTGGCAGAGGTGGGCACACCTCTCTCCCTCACTTGTTTTTCCCGCCGGTTCTCCCGCCCAAAGTGGGGGGCAGAACCAGTGGGGACCAGTTGCTGAAAGCAGCAAGTGGTCTGGGGAATCTCACAAAGGCGGCATGCCTTTGAAGCTTCCCCTTCATGAACCCTGCCCATCCTGGGGGAGGAGACTTGGCACCTCGTCCCAGGATGTGCATTGTTTCAGGCCCCCGAGAGCAGCAGGCTCTCGACCCAGGGGTCCAGAAACATGTCTGTTGATGGCAGGATAAGCAGCCACTCAGTCGGGACACTAGAGGTGGGTTCGTTTTCAGGGGGCATCTCCGAGATGCCCTCTGTGTGCATTTTTCATTAAATCCCACACTGGCATCAGTGTGGGTTTAATGTGCTGAGAAGTTTGATACCAAACTTCTCAGTTTTCAGTGTAGCCATTATGGTGCTGTGGAGTTCGTAATGACAAACTCCCAGCACCATATACTCTTAATGGCAGCACTGCACTTACAATGTCTAAAAATGGACGTAGACACTGTAGGGGTACAGGGCTCATGCACCTGTACCCTCACCACTGGTATAGTGCACCCAACTAGAGGGGTGACTGATCTATGCCAGGGCAGTGGGTTGTAGGCATGGTACACAGGGGTGTTTGCCATGTCGACTCTTCACTTTGTTCTGCACCGAAACACGCAGCCTGCAAAGGCAGTGTGTGAGTGTAGTGGTACAGGACCTCTAACGGTGGCACAATAAGTGCTGCAGCCCTTAGAGGCCTTCTCTGGTCATAGTGCCCTGGGTACCTGTGGTACCATTTACCAGGGACTGACCTGTGGCCAGAGATGCCAATTGGGTTAGTTTTGGGGAAAGAACATAGGGCCTGGGAACCTGATTGGCAGGGACCCAGGGCACACCAAATAAAAGTGCATCAGTAGTCTGGCAAGAAGTGGGGGGGGTTACTGCAACAGGAACCCACTTTCCTACAGATGATTCCAGCCCCTGTGAAGGAACTGTCTCAGAGAACTTGAACCTGATCAGGTTCAGTTCTTGGGGACAGGGGGCCCTTCCAGGGCAGAACTGAGTCAGGAGCAGCACAACTGCCCCTCTTGAACCCCTCAGACAGCAAGCTGCTGCTGAGGCTTCTGGTAGTCCCACAGGATCTACTGGGATGAAGGACTCCTTTACTCAGAGGGTAGAGACCCGAAGCCTGGTGCCACCAGGAGGTTGGTTATACCTCTGAAGTTTAGGGGCTTCCTACTGACAATGGCACATGATATCCCTTTAGCAGGACACCTAGGCCAAAGTAAGACCTGGGACAGGCTTGTCCCTCACTTTCACTGGCCTCACATGTCAGAGGACACAAAGGAGTTTTGTCGCTCCTGTACCACCTGTCAAGCCAGTGGTAAGGCAGGTGGTACTACAAAGGCCCCCCTTATACCACTACCTGTGGTGGGGGTTCCCTTTGAGAGGGTTTGGATTGACATAATTGGTTCCATGGATCCTCCAACTGCATCTGGGCACAGATTCATACTAGTGGTGGTGGACCATGCCACTAGGTATCCAGAGGCAATACCCCTTAGAACCACCACAGCTCCTGTGGTGGCCAGGGCCCTCCTGGGAATTTTTTCCAGAGTGGGTTTCCCTAAGGAGGTCTTAACTGACAGAGGTGCAAACTTCATGTCAAGTTACATAACTGCTATGTGGAAGTAGTGTGGAGTGAATTACAAATTCCCACACCCTATCACCCACAATGCAATGGGTTAGTATAGAGATTCAACAAAACCCTGAAGGGCATGATCATGGGCCTCCCAGAAAAGCTTAGGCAAAAATGGGATGTTCTGTTGTCTTGCCTTCTCTTTGCCTACAGAGAGGTTCCTCAGAAGGGGGTTGGTTACAGCCCTTTTGAACTTCTGTTTGGACATCCAGTTAGGGGTCCCTTGTGTCTAGTGAAAGAAGGATGGGAGTTACCTCTCAAACCACCTAAGCAAGACATAGTGGACTATGTACTTGGTCTCCGCTCCAGGTTGGCTGAATACATGAAGAAGGCATCCAAAAACCTTGAGGCTAGCCAAGAATTACAGAAAGCTTGGCATGACCAAAAGGCTGTTCTGACTGTGTACCAGCCAGGACAGAAGGTATGGGAGTTGGAGCCTGTGGCCCCAGCAGCTCTCCAGGACAAGTGGAGTGGACCCCATACCATTCTTGAGCAGAATGTGAGAGGTTACCTACCAGGTGGACCTTAGAACTCCCAGGAGCCCCCACAGGGTGCTCCATGTGAACAGGCTCAAGCCATATGTTGACAGGGCAGACATGGGCTTGCTCATTGCTACTGATGAGGGACAGGAGGAAGAGCGTGACCCACTCTCTGACCTCCTCTCACAGAACCCTGATGATGGTTCAGTTGTTGGTGTAGCCTTGGCAGGCAGCCTCACTGAACAGCAACAGACTGATTGCAGGAAAGTCCTCAATCAGTATAGACATATGTTTTCCCTGACTCCTAGTCAGACCACTTGGTGTACCCATGAAGTGTACACAGGTGAACGTCTGCCTGTTAAAAATAAGATTTACAGGCAACCTGACCATGTCAGGGACTGCATCAGGACTGAGGTCCAAAAGATGCTGGAATTTGGAGTAATTGAATTCTCAGATAGCCCTTGGGCTAGTCCAGTAGTCCTGGTACCCAAACCTCACACCCAGGGTGGTAAAAGAGAGATGAGGTTTTGTGTAGACAACAGGGGGCTCAATGCAGTCACTAGGACTGATACTCATCCTATTCCCAGGGCAGATGAACTTATAGATACTTTTGCCTCAGCCAAGTTTCTGAGTACATTTGACCTCACTGCTGGCTACTGGCAAATCAGACTAGCTGAGGATGCCAAGCCCAAAACAGCATTCTCAACCCCTAGTGGGCATTATCATTTTGTGGTGATGCCTTTTGGTTTCTAGAATGCACATTTCAAAAGTTGGTGAATAAAGTTCTCAGAGGCCTGGAAGACTATAGTGCAGCCTATCTTGATGATATTGCTGTCTTTAGTTCCACCTGGTAGGATCACCTGGTCCACCTGAGAAATGTTCTGGAGGCCCTGCAAAAGGCAGGCCTCACTATCAAGGCCACTAAGTGCCAGATAGGGCAGAGTCAGGTTGTGTACCTGGGCCACCTTGTGGGTGGAGGCCAGGTTCAACCATTGCAGAGCAAAATCCAGACCATCATGGACTGGGTTGCTCCAACTACCCAGACTCAGGTCAGAGCTTTCTTGGGCCTGACTGGACACTACAGGAGGTTTGTCAAAGGATATGGATCCATAGTGACCCCTTTGAATGATCTGACCTCTAAAAGAATGCCTAAGAAAGTTCAGTGGACAGTTAGCTGTCAAAAGGCATTTGATGACCTGAAGCAGACCATGTGCACTGCTCCCATTCTGCAAAGTCCTGACAATTCCAAACAATTCATTGTTCAAACTGATGCATCTGAGTTGGGGGTAGGGGCTGTGTTATCACAACTGAATGAAGAGGGTCAGGATCAGCCAGTAGCTTTTATAAGCAGAAGGCTGACCCCCCAGAGAGAAACGTTGGTCAGCTATTGAGAGGGAAGCCTTTGCTGTGGTTTGGGCTCTGAAGAAGCTGAGTCCATAGTTGTTTGGCACTCACTTTATTGTTCAGACAGACTATAAGCCCCTCTTATGGCTTAAACAGATAAAGGGTGAAAACCCCAAACTTTTGAGGTGGTCCATTTCCCTACAGGAGATGGACTATACAGTGAAACATAGACCTGGGAGTAACCATGCCAATGCAGATGGACTCTCCAGATATTTCCACTTAGAAAATG
Organism: Calotriton arnoldi; assembly: GCA_963921515.1. NCBI lineage: Eukaryota > Metazoa > Chordata > Amphibia > Caudata > Salamandridae > Calotriton > Calotriton arnoldi. The sequence goes on along the minus strand of CAWUFW010014827.1, from coordinate 220,155 downwards.
AAGACTCAACTGGTCTAGGTTAGTCTCATGTCCTTTCGTTTGGGGGGGGGTTGTGTAGGAAAGTAGGATCTGCTTCTTATGGTTACCCCCACTTTTTGCCTGATGGCTCACTGTTTTTGACTTGTCTGACTGGGATCCTGCTAATCAGGACCCCAGTCTATCTGCTTTCACCCTTAAATTGACATACATGTACTTTGGTACACTCCAGATTGGATACTGGGGTACCCTTATAAGTCCCTAGTATATGGTACACCATGTACCCAGGGCACAGGTACCCCAGAGGCCTCCCATGGGCTGAAGCATGTATTATGCCACCCATGAGAGGCCATGCAAAATGGAACTTGAGGTCTGCTACTGCAGCCTGTGTAAGATGGTGCTTGCACCACTTACATTAGATATAGGTTCACTATATCTAATTGTCACTACACTTAAAACTTATAAGTCACCCCTATAGCAGGCCTTAACAATCCTGAAGGCAGGGTGCTGGGTTTTATATGAGAGGGTGCCCCTGCATGAGCAGAGCCTCTCTGCAGCCTTCAGAGACCATTCTCCTGGGTTGTCTGTGACTCAGCCGGGCGTAGAGGTGCATTTTAACCTCGCGGTAAATGGTATCTCAAAAACATCTGCATAGAAACATATCGTGTTTGGTATCAAACACCTTGGAATCATACCTCCACACCAGTAACTGGTGTGGGAGGTATGATTCCACCCTTCTGAAGCGAGCTTCGTGCGGTCACTGGTCTTACCGGTGCCAGCCTTCTCGACCCTGACAGCACAAAATGGATGCTGCTGACCAGAGACACATTTCTGCCCTCCTGCTGCTGAGCCAAACTCGAGCAGAGGAAGGCAGCACAATAGGCATCCTGTCACAGGGAGGTGTGACCACGTCCCAGACAGGATTTAGTGTATTGGGGCTGGGTGGGTGCACTCTGAGAGTGCCTGAAAGTCTGCACTGGGGTCACATTTGGTGTCCCTGTGCATAGTCCAGCTCAAACCAGTTCTGGGAGCCATTGGCTCCTGCTCTGGCGCGAAACTGGACAAAGGACATGGGTGTAGCCACCCCTCTGTCCTGCCCCTCCCCTAGGAGGGTCCCCTGAATCTGTCCAAACCTCTCCCGTGGGTACAAAAGGGCTTACCTGGCTGTCAGACTTTAGATTTTACGTGGACAAGATTCTACTAGAAGAAACCACTGACCTTCGACCGTCTGGACACCTTGGACTTCGCTGGACCTAGACTGTTCTCGACTTCATTCCCTTTTCCGTCCGAAGCTTAGTTTGTGCCTTTGCTCCATACAGGCTCCGTGCAGGACCTGTGGTGCACTTAAGACAACAGAAGAATCTCCCTTGGAGTGAAGGAGTCACTCACCTGCTTCGCAGGCACCTAACCGCAACTGACCGGTCTACTGCTCCTGAGCTTCTGCGGACTCTGAAGATTTCAGCAACACAGGAGGTGGGTTTCCGAAGGTCCCTGAGGTCGATCTGCCCTCTCACTGAGTTTGAGGCCAGTATCCCTCGTGGGGACTGCATAACCCGAACCCCTGTGCACCGCGTCCATTTGCAAGTGCACATGCTTGTTGGCGATTCCCGAGCTTGTGCATTGGACTCCGTGTAGTCCTGACCCTGAGCAGTATTTGCACCAAAGAACTCCGGCCTCCTCGCACCATGTGCTTCGTGGGCTGGTACTTTGCAATCTTGCTCGAGGTCCCCTCGCGACTCCTAGTCATTTGGCCTGTGGGTCCTCCTGAGGGTCATCTTGATTTCTCGTGGGCTTTCCTGGTTGCTCCAGACGTGCCCTGACTCCCCATTGCTTGGTGAGTCTCCTGGACCTTGCTGGTCCACACCGTAACCTGCTTGACCTTCCTGCGTGGGTTGCTTTTCCCAAGGCTTGTTGGTGCTCCCGCCGGAGACGACCTCTCAGCACTAGACATCCTTCATGGGACAGATCACCTCCGGCTTCTGGTCGTCCTCGACGTCTCCTGGTCCTCATGGCTGCAGAGTCAAGCATCCCTTCTTCGCACCTGAAGCACCCGACATCGGTGGGCATTAGTCTATCGAGCCCCTGGTCACTCTGAAGTGACCCAGACTCTGTCCCCTCTGCTTTCAGGTTCCTTTCTTCCAGAATCCAGGCTTGGATTCCACCGGACCCTTTTCACCTTCACGGCAGCAGTACTTCTTCACAGCCTTCCATTGAGAACGACAAGAGTTTCCGACGCCACTTCAGACCTATGCACCCGGCTCCTCTGGGATAGGTAACTCGGGTACTTCGGTATCCACGGGTGGGGTGGCTCTTCAAACTCTTAAGTTCCAAAGGGTTAGCTCGAAGTCCTCCTAGAAGGGTCCTTAAACTTTAAAAGTGTAACCACGACTTCCCCATAGAATTGTACGGAGCCCACGGTTGTGTTCCCATACTGCACCCGGCCTCCGTGGGGTCCCTGTCTACTCACCTTGGGTGGTTCCTTGGGGTCCCAGCGATTCTACGTGCTGTAGACCTTGTCTTGATCTCAGTCGTGACTGTTATACCACTATTTTAGTATATGGTTTAGTCTCCCCCTGGAGCCCACTGTATATTGTGCTACTTACAATCCTTCTATTGATCTTTTATTGTGTGCTTTGTGTTCTATCCTCGTATAGAGGATAGTAGAGAGTGTTATATTAATAAATACATATTTTTATATAACTACTGTGTGGTTCGCATTCATTTAGTCATTCAGGAGGTGATATTCTGGTAAAACAAGCTGCTTTACATTGCTTCAAGATTAAGCTTGAAGGCTGCTCTCCACAGCTACCACAAGGATAGCTTTCTAAAGGTTATCTTTGACCTCATACATCATAAGAGTCGTTTGGACTGGTGCAAGGTGCCCACTTTAATTAGTGGACAGCATATACCAGGCCAACTTCTCACTCTGTTTAAAGGATCATTTCACATCTTGACTTTTACATGAGAAGCATATGCATTTTTTTAAAGAACTTGAGAAAACTTCAGAATGATTCAATGCTTATATTATTCAGGTTTTCCCTTTTTATTTTTCTCTAAACTATCTTTTATTAAATTTTAAATCTTTTTATTTGGGTTTTCACATTCAATTGTAAAATGAGTACATTTGTAGTTATACTGTTTTGTAAAGCATTGTTTCTTTGTCAACACAGTGCGTATACTATCGGAAACATGTATATTCTGTTCTGGTGCAATATCAAACAGAAGACAGAAAGAGAGAGGGGAAAATGGAAGAAAAAACTTTTCAGTTCACATCTCAGTCTATTTCATACTGACTATCCCATAGATCAATGCCATCATTGCGAGCTCGAGGTATCTCTTCGGTTATCAAATGGTGAACTAATTTTACCTTGTCTGTTTCAGTGATTATACTGGGTTATTCAGGAGATATGTTTTTAGTGGGTCCCAGATATCTTTTGGCCTTGACATTAGTGGGAGTAATTCTGCATATGTTAAGGACTGTTCCTGCCAAAATATCAAGTCCTGAAGCTATTCTTTAAATTTAGGAGCACTCCCTCTTCCCCATCTGTAGGCTACCTTTCGTTTGGCTAGCAAAAAACCTAGCGCCGCATATTTCCTGTCTGCCTTTGGCATTTCTTCTGTATATCCCAATATGGCAATGATAGATGAGACTGCCATCTGGAAGGATATAATTTGAGTCATTGCATTAAACACCTCATCCAGTATTTGTTGATAACAGTACATTCCCAGGCCAAATGCAGAAAATCCGCTGCTTCACTTCTGCATCCGTCACATTTGTCATTATCTCGTAAGTGGAATCTGTGCATTTTTACTGGCGTGTAGTATAATCAATGCAGACATTTATAATGAATTATTCGCAGTCTGCTACTACCAGAAATGCAGCTAGTCTGTTGGCAGCAGTATTCCCATTGTTTGTCCCGTAGGGTGACCCCTAGCTCTGTTTCCCATTGTGTGTGGGCTTTTGTCTGATTTCGTATTAAGGATTCTCTAAACTATCTTTATGATTATTTTTCTGGGCAGTGTTGAGATATTGGAGCCATTTTTACACAGTATTTCATGCTTTTGGCTTTCTTATTTAGTTGATGGTAAGTGATTGAAGGGTCCTTTTTCTCCTGGGGAATTGCTGAACCCTACGTACAACACCATGGCACAAGTTATTTGGAGGTTACATGGTGGCCTGGGGTTATGGCGTGCAATACCCCTTTGAGGGCCTCATAGCAGAGGGAAGGTGTTTTGGTTTGAGATGGGTGGTCACAGGAGGTGGAACATCAGAACAAAGGTAGTTTGCACAGTTTGTAGACCAGAAATATTTCCCTAGGGTGGTACTTTAGGATCAATAATTTAGTTTGAGCAAAAATGTTGTGTTTTGATGTATTCTGATGTCTCAATTAATTAAGATCATAACATGCACTGTTCAAGGCTTAACAAACAATGGGTCCATTTTGAAGTAGTTGAAAACTTTAAATCCAAATGTGATTTATTTTCAGGAAACTCATTTAAAATCTAATAATCCAAAGTTGGTAATTCCTGGGTATTTTTCTCATACTTTTTTCTCTTCACCTGCCGCAGCCATGAGGGGTGTAGCTTTCTATTTTTCTTCAAGCTTAAATTGTCAAATAGGGGAGATCCAGCGTGATGATGTAGGTAAATTGATTTGGGTCTCCGTGTCATTGGTTGGGAATCAGTATCCTTTGTTTACCTGACTTCTGATCTTTCACAGCATCCATTTGAAAATGTTCTGTATTAACTTATTTTCTATACTATATATGCAGTGCACAAACCGAAAGCTTCTATTGTGTACATGTGAATTCATAAGCACACAGTTCTTCAGAACACACTTATTCTGTACTCAGTTTTACCAATGGTTCTTTAATAAACGTTGCCCAGGAAGAAAATCGGAGATTGGGTCGCATGGCTGTCTACTGGGAGCAGAAGAGCCAACCAAGGGTCGCCTGAAGCCTTTGAGGCACAGTACAGTTAATTTTTCCTCAACTCCAGCTTGAGTGTCTGCCTTATGTCCTAGTATTGAAAGATGTGCTAGGTTGAGTACCCGATGTGAGAGAAACTTACCCCACTCTGAAAAACAAAGTGCTAAAGGGGTAAAACCGGCTGGCTGATTGATTATTCTAGAGAAATTTGATGATTAGAAGAACATCCTGGATTGGGTCCTGAAAGAAGTAAACCTATGGGGATTGCCTCATCATCATTTTTAAGTCACCTGACTTGGTAGAATCTTTTTTGAAGTTTTTCAGTTCCCAAGGCCGAGTCTCGGGCTCCATTTTAAGTGCTTCCATTGGGTTATATTTTCCGACAAATGGCTATTCCCTCTATATTAAGACGAGGGAGTCCTTCCAGCCGGGAGGTATGAATCAAGAATTTAATGTTGAAATCCAGAACTCTTTTGTGTCACTTGCCGCTTTAGAAGATCAGGACTGACTTTCCCACAGATTGGAGGGGGCCATGCAGTCTGGAATTTATCAGGGCACAATTGGGTGGAGGGTTCATGTGTCCGAGAGGTTGGAGGGGCTCTTGGAGGCATGTCCTAGTTTGTCATCAGGGGTTTCTATACCCATTTTAGATAACCCTGGTTGTTCTGGGGCAGAAAGGCAGGGATTAAGGCTCCTGTCATGGAGCATAGCTGGTACCCGTTATAAGCTTACAAATTGTATTGCCTTTCCGAAATAAAAAAACAGATATTTTAATGCAGGAAACGTGGTCCTAGGATGACTTTAGTGAGGATGGGTATTACTCCTTCTGTAGCAGAGCTTCACCATCTAGTTCAGGGCACGCTAAAGGGGGGGGGGGGAGAGGGGGGGGGGTTAGCTATTTTAATTTCTGTCAAACGCCCAGGCATTTCATCTAAAATCATTACCCATTCAACCCAGTTTCAGTTCATTTTCTTTCAGACCCTGTACTCACTTGATCTAATTTTGATAAACTTGTATAATGTATTTGACACCAGAGTAATGGAGGTAATTGAGGGCCTGGAGATTGGTCTAGAATCCTTCACTAAAGGTTATAATAGAGACGCTCATAGTTTGGGCAGGTGATTGTAACATTGAGCTATGTGGTTCTAATGAACCCTCACCCTGTGGAGCTAAAGATAAGGATGGAGGTGGCACCCCGCATTTTCAACATTCGCCAATTGGGGACCTCATGGACAGGTTTATGGTATCTAAAAATGTGGTCTTCGTAAAAGAATTTAGGGTGGATGGGCTCCCGTTACTCTCCTTCTTTACAGGAGCCTCCAAGGGAAGTGAGATTGATTTCTTCATCCTTTCCTTGGATTTGGCTGCAAATATATTGGGTCATGAGGTTAAGGCCTCTGGTATTAGTGATCATAACGCTTTGTTACTGGCTTTTGATTTGCGCTTGGGGAGTAAGGAAGGGAATCAGGAGACCTTACCACTATCCAATTTAGATAATAAAGGTATGAGAATTAAATGGGAGACAATAAATAAGGGGACCTTTTTGGTTAATCTGGTTAAGGAACATTTTCAATATTGACCTTGGTGGAGAAATCCCCAAAATCGATTATAGATGCCCTTAGTTCCCTTTGTGTGGCAGTTGATAATGGATTGAGGTGTAATAGAGCAGTTAAACCATCACCCCCTCTTAGTTGGTTTAATCATGAGTGCACTATGGCTCATAAGTAAAAAGTAGTTCTATCTAAAACTCCTCGCGTTAGAGAAGAAATTTTGGAAGCACAAAGGTCTTACAAAGCTATTTTGGAAGCCTTGAGAACTGAGTTGAGGAGGACTGCCTGGAAAGAACTGGGTAAGGCCGCCAGATTGAGGGATAGTGCCTCTTTTTGGAACGTGGTTAACTAACCTGTATTTTACTGGATATAATAAACCAACATTAGACACAGTGATTTCAGCTGAAGCATGGGTCGATCATTTTAGCAATATATATATTTTTTGATAAACAACTTTATTATTTTCGTTGCGAGAAATAAAACAAGTCACCGAAATGGTCCTGAATAGGACACCAACCACATCCCATGCCATCAGGATGAGAGCAAATACTGCAGAGAACACATTACGTAATAAGGGGTCAAGGGTCGCACAACCAACAAAATCACAATAACTCCGTGCCCCGTCCCAAACCCCCCAGTCTATATGCCCCAAATCTTGTTGTATGTGGTCGGACATCCACATGCCTCATAAACAGTTTTTTCTTGTTGAACGCACCAATCCACTCCGGATCGCCACTTCGACAACTTTGGTGCTGTAGTTGCCTTCCAGTGGTAGGCAATGTCACTTTTAGCGACCAACAGGGCAGTGCCCAGGGATACCTTGTCTGCTCGAGAGCCACCCACCCCATAGTATACTTCCAATAAACCAGATGGGGAGAAAGCTCTATTGACAGGTCTAAAACATCAGCTATTACTTTCTCCCAATATCATGCTATATTCGGACAAGACCAAACCATGGAGAAATATGTGGGACTTAATGAAACAGAAATTCCTATTTTAAATATACACAATTGGCTGTTTGAAGATTTGCAAAGGGTTTTTTATAAGGATGTACTTTATGCGAAACCTAATTCTGTTAAGGAGACAAAGTGGTTTGACCAAGCGTGCAAATCAGCCAAGTCGTTACTAAGAATGGCCTTCATAGATGGGATTGGTCTAAAATTAGTGCAGCAAGACGCACTTATAAGGCACTTTTGAATAAGGCAAAAAGGAATAGGGCCGAAACACTCTGGCAGGATCTGTTAGCCCCCAGTAAAACAAATGATGCTAGGTTGTTTTGGCGTCTTGTGGCTCAAACCAAGTCTGAAAATGATAAGTCACATCATTATAGTATCATGCCTGAAAAATGGGTGGCACATTTTTCTACCCTTTATGCCGCAGGAGACCGTAATGTCCTGGGGAGTAATAACAACTCAGATGCCTCTACGAATTTGCATATTACAACCCCCACAGAAGCTAATGTCCCTGTTGTCTTTAGCCTTGATGATACAAATAGAGCTATTGATTCCTTAAAATCTGCTAAGGCCCCAGGTCCGGATAAATATCCTGGAGACTTATATAAAACAGAGCCCTTGATCTGGACATCCTATTCAAACTTATTATCAAATAAAATAGCGGCTGGGGGCAAGGTGCCCGATTCTTGTCTCGGGGCAGAGATTATAACAATACACAAAAAGGGAGATGCAAGTTCTCCCTCAAATTATAGGCCGTTCAGCCTGATTGATAACGCAAAAAAAATCTTCGCAAAACAAATCTTAGAGAAACTCAGTGATTGGGTTGATGCAAACAAAATTTTGTCCCCTCTTCAAGCAGGTTTTAGAGCAAAGATTAGCACAACTGATCAGATTTTTAGGTTTACAATTTTGTATTGGAAATATGTTTTAATACAAAACCAAAAGCTTTATGTAGCTTTTATTGATTTAAGAGCCGCGTTTGATCTTATTCCACGTTCAAGCTTATGGTGAGTTTTGACAAATATGGGGGCTCCAGGTAATCTTGTTCAACTAATTAGCAAATTGTATGAGAAAAATTATGCTCAAGTTTGCTGGGGTCACAATGGAGAATTAACCGTGCGTATTCCCATTGAGCGAGGTGTACTCCAGGGCTGTGTTCTTGCACCTACGCTGTTCTCCTTATATATAAACTATGTCATAGAGGCCTTGGAGCAATGCAGAAATGATTCTCCAGTTCTGAACGATAGGAAGTTACCAATTCTTCTCTTTGCTGACGATTCCCTTCTTATTTCAAAGACTCCTATGGCGCTCCAAATTTTAATTGATACATTTCTTTGTTTTACCAATTCTAGGGGCCTGGAGTTAAACGTGAATAAAACCAAATATATGGTGCTTTGTAAAGGCAAGTGGAAGAATTCCATTGTTCATGTAGGCAGTGAAATTTTAGAAAGAGTACAACATTTTGATAATTTAGGTGTTAAACTGATGGACAACTACAGGTGGACAAGTCAACTGAATAAGAGCAGCCTAGTAATAGAGCATCGATTTAATGCCATTATCAGATTATATAAGCAAACAACTTCGTGTGTTGTTTCACCTGCCCTGGAAATCTATTGTGCTAAAGCTCAGGGAGCGGCGCTTTATGGTGCAGAGATCTGGGGCTGTGTTGATACTCACTTACTGTCAATTGCAGAAAACAATTTTATTAGGAAATTGCTTTCTGTCCCATCCAGTACACGTCTTACTTCATTATATTTTGATGTGGGGTTGAAAAGAATTGCTGATCTGGCTGTTTTTGTGTAGGGGCGTGGCTAAGCCACGAATGGAGTAGGACGTGAATCACCACGTCTCCGCTCTGCTGCGGCCTATTAACAAGCATCTGCCGCTTCTCTAGCACCCGCTCCGACCCACGAACACTCGCCTACCTTCCAGGGCGGAGCAGGGGTTTCCGGGAGCGCTGGGACGACCTGCCGGCGAGGATTGAAGTCCCGGCTTCGAGCCCACTGCGGCGCCTGGAGCGGCCATCTTGACTCTTCGGCCCGGGGACCCGGCTCCGGATCCACCTCCCCCTTCCCACTGGGTTTAAGGCCAGCCACCCTGGACTCGATCTCCACCCCCGAGTAGGCGACTGCCCTGGGCTTGGGCCCTGCATCTCACGCCTCCCGACCGATCGGAGTGCTCAGTGGGGCCTTCCCGGGACAGGCCTCCTGTTGAAACTGGTGCGGCTTGCCCCAGGACTTTGTCACCGTCGGGGCCTGAAGGAGGCTGATGCGGATGCTCGCCTTGACGGGGGACCGTGGCTGAGGTCCCGCCTGACTGCCTGCTGCGTGGATCGGAGGCTGGTGGATGTGGCCTCCGCGGCGGCCTGGAGAGCCAAGACCGGACCAATCTCCCATGGCTCCTGATCCCCGCGTCTGCCTTGAGCCCTGACCGGGCCATCCCCGCCCGGCGAGGTAGCGGTGTCTCTCTCCTCTGTGTGAGCCTGACAGTCTGTAGTGGCGAAGGAGGTAAGGGGGATCGGCTGCAGGACGCAATCAGCGGGGCCTCTCTCCCCCCGACTCCCCCCTCCATTACAGTCTACCAGCCCTGAGCCTCACCCTCGATCTTGGGGCTCAGCTTGCTGATTTGAGTGCGAGGTGTGCCGGCGCCCTGGGCCTCACCCCTGTGCTCTGCCTCTCCACTAGGGCCAAGAGGCATTTCATTGGGATCCCTTTACCCAGCCCAGTCTGTAGGTCTTCAATGTTGGCATAGGCCGCTGGTCTCCTGCTTGGGCCTCTCGCTTTCCTCCTCTGCCTTAGCGCTGACTCCTTGCTCTCCAGTGAGCTTTGACAACTGGTTAGGTATCAGGGGCTTTGTATGCTGGATGGTTTGACTCACGTGGGGCTCCCCCCCCCTTGTAGACACCGCCTGAACCTGCGAGGTGCCCACTGCTTTGTTCGCTGTACCCTTTAAAATCAGCGAGGGAATACACACACCTCTGAACTTTTCTCCTTTGGAGACAGATAGGCCAAATCTCCACGATACCAGTTGAGGACTTCCTGACCCAGCCTTGAACAGCCTGTTACTACCTCCTTTGAGACACTTAGATCATCTCAGCCCCGCAGGCCATCACTATCGTGACCACTGCTGGACCCCTTTTCTTCCTCCGCCCGCATACGGTGCAGCTGGTTGGTGGCCCTACCTTACAGACACTATATAACTGACGTCATTGATTCGGCCATGCCACGGGCAAAAGCTGGTAAAGATTCCCTCCCCACCCCGGTTAAAGTTATACCAGTGACCTCTCTCTGGATGAAACCCAATGCTGCGCTGACACCTGTCCCTGAACCTCCCAAAACTATGGCTTAGGAGACTTCCACAGCGGTTCCAGTCACGCAGGCTTTTATGACCACTTTCCTGCAAGAAATTAAAACTGAAATTGACTCCATCAAAACAGAGTTCAAGACCTGTGTCAGAGAGATTCAACGGGACATCACAGAGATCGGGCGGAGAGTAGACGACCTCGAACGCACAATGGATGCACAGTCAGAAGACCACGAGAACTTATAGCACAGAATGGCAGCGCTTGAAGACCAGCATATTGACCTTCAATTAAAGCAGGAGGACTTGGAGAACAGGAGCTGGCTCAATAATCTTCGCATTAGAGGCGTTCCACACAGAGCGGAGGGGCAGGACATCATGGCCTTCACAGTGGAACTTCTACACACCATCAGATGTAAAGCGCTCTGATATCCTTCGGGATCAAGTTCGCGCTATATAAAACTTTATAAATAAAATATAAATAAATAAATCAGAGCTGATAACGACACGTCTCCCCCACTCTAGACAGAGCCCACCTGGTGGCTGGCCCGCGAGGGCGCTCGGACTTCATTCCAGACATCCTGACACGAGTCCACTTTTTTGTCGAAAAAGAAACCATCTTGCAGAAAGTTTGAGGAACTCCTAACTTATCATATAACGGATATTCGATCCATATTTTCCAGGATATCGCACCCGTAACCCTGCACAGCTGCAAAGACTTCAAACTTGTGACCGACAAACTGCGCGATCTCAGCATCAAATACCAATGGGGCCATCCTTTCGCCCTAATCTTTTCCTGGGAGGGCAAATGACTGGCTCTTCAGTCACTGCGAGAGGCGAAGCAACTTCTCCAGCTCCCGTTTGAGTCCACAGATGCTAGCCCTTCCTCTCCTCGGGCCTCTTGAAGGGTACCAACCCGGCCAGAATGGGCCACGATACCCCCCTCAGCGCATGTCCGACCCTAAGGCACAGGAATCCTCACAAGATAAACAGGACATCATCCAGCACATCCATGCCATGAGCGAGTCCCACTCACCAGCCCGCTCATCAGCAATTTCGGAATAGTAACGATTTAACTTTGTGAAAGACGAGTTTGGAATCTCTTGCATATCACCCATAGACTTGGGAACACTACAGACTTTATTACATGGTCTATAAATCAGACCCTGATGGGATGCTTATATGTTCTCCCTCCCCCCACAGGAATCACTGGAGAGTTTAGTCCAACACTGTACAGATAGGGACCTATCATCACCCTCATACCTTTTAGACATAGGAGGATCAATAGCTGGCTTATCTCCTCCAATCCTGAGCCGGCCGCGGTCGGCGGAGACAGATCCATCAGAACTTGCATTACTGCACCCCCATACCCATTATGCCCTTCAGAAGAGTGACATCTTTGAAATGTCTCCTGTTTCGACTTCTGGGCCTTTCCAGAATGGCAATACACCCCACAGGCCCTGTTTGCTGCTCTTTGTTACAACTGTTGTTCCTTCTCCCTCTTTCCTCTATCCCTTCACCGGAGAGCGAATGCGCCCATCAGGGGGACCACTTTGCAACCGGCTTCGTACACTCTGTCCATTGGGGACACTCAACACACTCCCTCCACTCTCCCACCCTGGAGTAATACAGCCCTTCCATACATAGACCAAGCACTACTTGTCACCACCTCTCCTACCATCATGACCACGGTACCACTTATTAAACTCTCCCTCAATGTCAGAGGGCTTAACTCGCCCAGAAAAAGGTGCCAGATTTGGCGATATTTGCCTATTGAGGACCCTGACATCATTTGCTTACAAGAATCACACTTATTACTCACAGACACACACCTCATGGCTCACCCCAGATACCCCTGCCAATACTGGGCATCGTCTGCCCCTAAAACAGCAGGAGTGGCAATACTAACTAAAGCCAAGCTAGGGAAAACATCCCCTCGGGTGATTAGAGACGTGGAAGGCCGCTACTTAAAAATTCAAACACAGTTAGGCGCACCCCTTAACTCTCTTCAATGTTTATGCACCCAACCAGGCACAAGACGCCTTCTTGAGGGACCAACTGCGTTCCCTTGAGGGATCAGTAATGCTTGGGGGGGATTTTAACATGATCTGGGATCCAGAGAGGGATCACAGTACTGCTACCTATCAAGGTACATGGACAATGTCATCTGCCCTTAAGAGGGCCCTTACGGACCTGGGCGTGGTGGACGCCTGGAGATATCGATCACCAGACTCCCGGGATTACTCCTTCTACTCATACGTCCATTACTCCTATTCGCGTATTGACTATTGCTTTCTTTCCCATTCTCTGATAAGATCCCTGGAAATGGCCACTATATCTGACATATCTATATCGGATCATGCTCATGTAGCCGTAACCTTCCATATACCTGATCACCGGCATTATACCCCCGTCGGTGGCACCTTCCTCCCCACACCTTACGAGACCCAGTAGACGTAGCTCAGATTCGCCAAGAGATCCTAGCCTTCTTCCATACAAATACCCCCCCCCCGACCCGCCTGAGTCCACGTGTTGGGATGCTTTTAAAGCGACAATCCAGGGGTCAGCTCCTCCATTGCCAAAGCCCGCTCTCACGAAGCCCGCCTGGTTGAAACAAACCTAGCCAAAGATATTGAAGCTTTAGAACGAGCCGACCACACGTCACCCTCGACTCAGCACAAAAAACACCTCGCCATTCTACGGGGACAGCTAAGACTGCATCAAACTAACAGAGTGGAAGGGACACTCATGACACTTAAAACAGAAATTCATTGCAGGGGGAGACAAGATGGGGCCATTGTTGGCACACCGTCTCCGGGCCCAGTCGGCCAAAGCACACATCTCCAAAGTTTTTTTTTATTTTAAAAAAAAAAAAATCTATCTCTTTTTATATTTCTCTTTTCAACGGCTGTCCAGAGAACATAAAGAACAATACATCACAATAACATATACATAGTGAAAATCACAAATCTCCCGGTGATCACATACACAAACATGAGACCTTGGAACCACAAATAATCAAAATGTCCCAAAAATGTTTTCTTCAGTGTATCCTTATGTCTTCTTTACATCTTCTTTAAACACATCTCCAAAGTTAAGCATCCGGATAATTCATGGGCAACGACGGAGCGAGACAAAGGGCAAGCTTTTTCTGCCTTCTATAAAGAGTTTTATACCCCGCTCCCCATGCGTCACAGGAGATAACTTCCTTTCTCAGCGCATGCCCTTGGGAACCTATTAATCCTCAAAACGCAAAACTCCTTGATGATCCTATTACTCTGGACGAATTACACCAGGCTCTAAAACAACTCCAGACGGGTAAAACACCGGGACCAGACGGCCTCACAGTTGGTTTCTACCGCACTTTCCTGCCCCAGATTCAAGACCACCTCCTCCACCTTTTTAATGCTTTCTCCGAAACGTCAGGCCTTACCCCTACGATGTCAGAAACTGAAGTGATTCTCATGCCTAAACCAGGTAAAGATCCCTCTCTCTGTACCTCCTATCGCCCCATTGCCCTACTCAATACAGATGCCAAGATATAAACTAAAATCCTGACGAAACAGTTGGAAACTTACCTCCCTGGCCCGATTGACGCGGATGAGGTGAGCTTTATTCAGCACTGCCAGGGTGCAGACAACATCCGTTGTGTTGCACACCTCATCGAAAAAGTTCAAAGGCGAGACATCCCTGCTTGTCTGGTGTCTCTTGATGTAGAGAAAGCTTTTGACCGCATCGACTGGCAGTTCCTACAAGCAGTCCTTCACAAGATAGGCCTAGGATCTGCAATGCTCTCCAAATTAATGGTCCCTTACGCTGATCCTACAGCTCGGATTCGTATTAACGGTCAGCTTATACCTTCTGTCTCTGCGCACAGGGGCACCAGACAGGGATGCCCACTCACTCCCCTCCTCTTTGCCCTGGCAGTGGAACCTTTAGTTATTGCCAAACGCTGGTCCCCGGATATAACAGGTATCCCTTTTGGCGGTCAGGACCACAAAGTGTCACTCTTTGTGGATGACCTTCTACTCACGCTCACAGCACCTACCACTTCTCTTCCGGCACTAGCTTCCCTGCTACACACTTACGAAATAGCTCCAGGCTTCAAGATTAACATGACATAACATAACATGTGTATTTGTAAAGCGCACGTTCACCCCTGACGGGGTATCTTGGTGCTGAATAACAGATGTTTATTGTTACCCAACTCAATGGTACTCATTTTATCGACCTCAGATGGATGAAAGGCTGAGTGGACCCGCCGGGATTTGAACCTGTGACCATGAGGTCGAACACAGGCCCCTGTAGTGGATGCATTAGTCCACTGAGCCACCAGACCCGGCATGACCAAGTCCCATGCCTTAAACCTCACCCTTTCAAATGTGGAAATTCAGCGACTCCAGTCTCTTACCCCCTTACATTGGTCTGACAGCTCAATCCGATACTTGGGCCTTAACAGCGTCATTCTCCTCCAGGACCCAGGCCAATTGGCCATCATGACAACGGGAAATCCGGGAAGACATACAATGCTTGAAAAAACTCCCAATTCCTTGGATGGGTCGCCTCGACGCGGTTAAAATGACGCTTTTACCCAAAATCTTATATCTATTTCTAACCTTGCCCACACCCATTCCGCAGATAGACATCCAGATTCTCCAATGAGACCTAACCTCTTTCATATGGGGCAATGGTCGACCCCGCTTCTCCAACAAATTGTTTATGATGCCCCGTGATCGTGGTGGCCTTGCCTGCCCTAACCTCCTGGATTATTACTCGGCGTCTCATCTTCGATATATCTCAGAGTGGGTGGTACGGGAAAGTGAGAAACACTGGTTTCACAAGGACCGGGCAGTCGCATGCAGGCCCCTTTGGGACCTGGCCTGGCTCCCCAGATTGGCGCGACCACAGAGTGCATACATAGCAACCCTAACCAAAACAGTGCTCGATATTTGGGATAAAATCGCGATTCCCAGAGGCCTTACATCCTTCCCCTCCCCCAACACGCCCATAGCTTGCAACCCCATGTTTCCTCCGGCCCTACAACCACATGCTTTTCCCTCATGGACTCAGGGAGAATGCCGCATAATCCAAGACCTATTTGAAGGGGACAATTTCAAAACCTTCGAACAATGCAAAAGATCTGTTCATGTCACGGAAGCTGATAGATTACACTACTATCAGCTGCGTCACTAGTTGCTCGCCCCTAGCTACTCCCAGGGAGCCACCAGACCGCTTACCACTTTTGAAGCCCAGGTCCGAACCTTTGACAGTACCCGCGGTTTAATCTCTCGTACGTACAAGACACTACAACACTCACAACCCAACCAACCTCACACCTATCAGAAACAGTGGGAGGCAGACACAGGGTAGGAGATTCCACCAAAAGATTGGGAACAACTATGGCGTGACATTCCCAGATTGTATAGGATCATCCCCCAACATGAGTCCACATACAAACTAATGACGCGTTGGTACTATACCCCTGCAAGACTACATAAAATACCACCTACGCTCTCCCCCTTTTGCTGGAGATGCCAAACAGAGGTGGGAGACGTTATTCACATCTGGTAGGCTGGCCCGCTTCTAGTCATGTTTTGGAAGGAAGTCCTAAGCCACATCAAAGATATGGTGGGTTTCCCCCATACCAAAATCCCCCATAGTGATCTTACTGGGTATCAGACCGACGCAACTTCCAGCCATGAGTCACTCTGATTGGTGCATCATTGCGCAGATGTTAGGAGCAGCTAGACAAACTATTGCTCTCCATTGTAAGAAAACCTCCTCCACCCCCAATCTCCGCATGGTTCCTATGCCACTGGCAGGTCATGGCAATGGAACTACTGACAAGCCCGCCTTATGCACACGGATACCAAATTCAATCATACTTGGCTACCCCTGGTCCACCACCTTTCTCAGATAGAAAACGCTTGTTATGCCCCACCCCCGACTACGAGCCCTCCAGCTCTTTGAGGACCCTCCTCTGCCATATCCCCGAGATCTCCCACAGACAGCTTCCCCTGACACTCGAACTGGACAATAAGGCCCCCTCTCTTCCACACTTGCTCTTAACTAAACAACACTTTCTCGTCCACCCTTCCGGTTACCACCCTTCCTTGCAATCTCCCCCTCTCCTCTCCCACTTTTGGTTACTTCAAGAGTTTTATTGTTTAGTCATCACTGTGGAATGCCAAGAGGGGCGTCTGGCATTGTCCTGATGTTCTCGGGGCCGACCCGGACCCCCTATTCATTTGTATCCTACAAGGTATCAGATATATTTAATGACTGTTTGACATCTTGAAAGCCCAATTTTTTTTATGCTTAGCTTCTGTGTACTCTATGATGCCTATTGATTATATGATGCCCAGCCTGCATCTACAGCGGGAGGATATGTAAGCTTACACTGCCTTGTCAGCGATTCATACAACATGTGATGACGCTTGCTTTCCTTTGTTTTTCCCTTGCTTCTCCTCAAAAATTTCAATAAACATTTGTTAAATAATGTTTTTTTTAATGTTTTGGGTCCGTCTTTGGTCTACACCTGAGTTAGGAGTATATAAAGACTCTCTTATAGATTTAGTAAAATTTCCATGAGCCAGGACTCTCTCTCTCGGGTAAACTCATCTCGGCTTGTATGGGGAAATTGGTATTACAAAGCTTTTGGGATGTTCCAATTACAATTTGCAAAGATTATCTAAATATTGTGAAAGCTCGCTATTGGGCTTATATAAATAAGGGATATATAACAAATAGCTCAAATGGTGCTTTGACAAACTCATTTTTAGATTTTAAGCTTTCACCGATCTTAGAGTAATTCCTTGATCTAATTTCCTCACCTCCAGCTAGAGGTTTGTACATACAATTTCGACATGGAACCCTTCCTTTAAGATCCTTTACCCATACATGGCACAAGAACCAAGATTCTATTATGTGTCCAGCATGTGGTTTGAATGACTAAAATAAATTACACATAATGTTTTTCTTCCCCGAGTACTACAATCCCGCAGTAAATGGATTGTGCCAATCTGCCGTGATATGGGAACTCATAGACACCAGGTAGCTTTTAGAATTTTAAAGAGTGACACTACCCCAAAAATAGTATTTGCAGTGAGCAGGTTTTTACAGGCAATCTGGTTAAGGAGGAACAAAATTTTAAAAACCGCCATTTAAGCTGTGTGAATTGCACAAGTACTTGTAGTTGCCTTTTTTTAACCTCTTTTTGTAACTTGTCCCTTTAAATTGTTCAGGGTTTGTTTCTTATATTCTCTCTTGTAGTGAGAATTTTTATTGGAATACTGTAAATTGTAATCCTTTTTGCTCTTTTACACATGACTGCTGGTCGTATTATGCACGGTCACTTGTTGGTAGTATTGCACCGTTGTTGTTTTATACTGCCCAATTGACAATGTTATATTATGAATTGGTATGATGCTGTGGATGTATTTTATTCTAGGGGGGTGATGATGAATTTGTACTCTGTTTCACTATAGAACACAATAGGATTAATCCTTTTTTATCAACTTTCTTAGAGTAGGATAAAGTACATATGGACTGTTATTTGTATTTAATTGTATTTTTTTTAAAATATTTTTTTATTGTCAGTTTCTAAAATAAACACAACATAAGTAACATTGGTTACAGTCGTCCAGCCTTTAGTGCAAGTAGTCATCATACAATACAGTAGGTTTTTGTCTGCGTTACATCTCCTCCTGCAGCGTAAGTACAAGACAGTCATTGATGGGAAACAATGCCCTGGAACCATTACCCCCCATCCCCCCAAGGCCTCGAGGGTTTAGTGAGCTGGTAAAGTGTCTGGGTGGGCTTGCCCAGGAGGATCCACTTGGGTATCATCCCCTAGTAGATCGAAACCATAATATCGTCTCCAATTGCCCCACACCTTTCGAAATTTCCTGGGGCAACCCCTCGCTTTGTAGGTGACTCTTTCAGCGGCCATATACATATCCATCCCCCCCTTCCATTCTCGCAGCCGTGGCGTGTCTGTGGCTCCCCACTTTCTTGCCACCTCTCTTTTGGCTACTACCAGTGCTAGTGCCAGGAAAATTAACTGGGGTCTGCCTAAGTCCACATCGTAGGAAATACCCAACAGTATAAGTTTGGGGTCTTGTAGTGTAGTTCCTATTTCCCTAATAGGCTCTGCGCATTGGAATAATATAACCTATAGGTTTGACATAGGACTAAGGTCGGTATGTCCCTATCGATTATACTAAACTTAATTACCTGTGCCAGCTAGCTCAGAGGCCGCTAGAAACTTCTTGAAGACAAGAAGGGAATAGTTTCTGGCAACCACATAACATAAAACCCTGATCCCTCAGGATCGTGGAAACAATATACTACTTTTCATTCAGTCACTCATCTCAGAGAAGTACATAGAAGAAACAGTCGGGTGTGTTTACAATAAAATTTATTGCACAGTTGTTGTTCTAGTACTGGTTATATGTGCTGCGACAGCTGTTGGACAATAGCAGAGAAATATGGCCAGCAGTGCAGTTAAATAAAAATGCATGGTACAGTTTTACCATTGTGCAATAGTAATGAACACATACATGAAATGCAGAATGCATTAAGATAAAGCCTATACCCCTATGATGCCTAAATAGATGTACCTAAGTGTACCTAGCATGTGTGTAGGTCTTAGAGAGCCAAGAATCCCCCTAGGATTTAGTCTAACCCCATTACCTTAGTGGGACTTCATCCTGGTGTTGAGCTGGACACCCCAGGGTGGGTGGATGGACCTCTGCCAGCTGGAGCTGTGGCATGATGCAAGTTGCAGCGTCTCACATCAGAGTGTCGGCATGGAAAGTCTCGGTCCTCTCTAGTTTGCTTGGGCAAAGGGAGGTGTATTTATACTTGATAGATGCCTTGGAATGTTAGCATTGACGTACAGTCGGTCAGAGGAAGACGTCAGGAATCAACCCTTAGGAAATAGTGGTTCATGCATATTTAATGATTCCTTGGAGAAATCGATAATCCTGTGCTAGGGAAAATCCCAAGAGCGAAGGGTCTTTGTAGGTTAGTCACTTTTGGACATGGATATGACGTATTTAGAATGGACCGTCTTCTGCACCCAGAGCACACGTCAGATAAGGGACAGACTCTGTTGCTCGTTATTTGTAAAGGGAGGGCCAATGTAGGGGAAAGGTCCTGTCTGTCTCTGTGGCTCGAAGGATTTGAGCCTCTGAAACAGCACACCTATGTTAGGGCCTCAATCCAGCACATAACACCCACTCCTATCTATGGCCAATCGTGAATAACCCATTAAAAGCATGAGAGTGTTGTTTATGAGCTGAAAAAATAGCAGCTGTTAAAATATGTAAAATTACTATAGACTCTGTGGAGACAGGAAAAATCTATAGTGTCATTAAAAAATACTCTCTTAGAGTCAGTAGTTACTTATAAAAGTTTCTGTTTATAAAATTGAAAACTCTTACAAGCTGTTCAGAAGACCATGCTTTCTTTAGAAAAAAAAAAGAAAAAGAAAGGTCATTTTAGAGGGAATGCTCCAAGCACTCGGTCAGAGTTGAAACAATAAGAGAAAAAATGTGTTTCAGGACATGTTTTAGCAAAATCGAGATAACAAGTGGCTGAGAGACATAACATTTCTTGTTGATAGTTACAGCAGCGGACGGATCTCTGTAATACCTTGCAGAATCGTTGTGGGAGCATAGAATGAGCAGTGCTGCCAGTTGCTGGTTCTGAGGCAGCCGGTGCTGTAATCGATACCTTGGTGCTAGCTAAAGGAAGCAAAAAGTCACCCTCCGGATTTTGCAAGGAATGCTTTGGTTTGATGGGAATACGCTTGGAACACAATGCCGCTGGCGTTTCCTTTGGAAGTGTCAGACAGATGATGACCGCGCATTCTTCACTGCAAAATCCAGGCATCAGAGAACAGGTATGTTGCAGTTGCAGTCTTTTCAGACTGGTCTTTCAAATATTAGAAACCATGAAAAGCATGGTTCCTGTTCACAAGGTATTCCCAAGGTGCATCACACTGCTTGTGTGTGAAAGATAAAATTTATCAAAAAGGAAAGAGGGGCAGTCTGTATTTAAGAGTGCTATTTTGCAAAAAAAAAAAAAAAAAATAAATATTTCTTTAGCTGATGTGAAAATGAAAAAATAAAAGTGCTGCACAAGCATGGTTTTCAGATTGCTCAAAGCATTTGAACTTTATAAAGGAAACTTTTGTTTCACTACTGTCAGTGTTGGGGCTTCTAGCCAAAAAGGGCAAAACTTTCCTACACTGTAGGATTTCACTACCTCTGGATGTTATCTGTACATAACGTAGGTCTGGCTTATATATACTGAGTCCCTTGGTGATGTTCAGGAATCATTTTTGTGACAGGTATTTGTGTCAAAAGGCAAAATCACCCATACTTTCCTAACTGGGTCTGTCCTGTCGTTTTGTAAATGGCATCTAATGTTGCCCCTGCTGATGTATGTCAACTATTCCACCCCCGTGCGATGGTGTTTGGTGGTGTTTGGCAACGTTCCTACTGGTGTTTAAACAACCACATTTCTAGATGCATTACAATTGTGTAGGAGTTGATAACCTTAATGAAGGTAACAGGTATAAAGCGTCACAATAAGAATAAATCTCTAACATTTCATGATCTGAAAATGTAGCAATTATTCCAAGAACAGACAGCATATTATTCACTGTATCAGTAACCCAATTTTCAGAAAAATGTACTGCAGGTAATGACATCACTGAATGAATGATAAAATGAATGAAAATGAATGAAAGTTCAAAATACATTAATCAGAATTAAAAACCGGATGATTAAATACATCATTTAGAATACAAAGGCTTGTTCAGGCCAAATACATTTACAAGTCTCTTTTGCATTTGAATTTAAAATGGATGTGGCTTCAGTTTTATGTTGAGTCTGATTTGTAGAAAAGTGTCCACTAATAGTCATACTAAAAGCTAGCTCTAAGCAAAGCTAGAACAGAAAAAGATGAACCCAGAAATACTCCATAGTTCTACCCATGGTGAAGCCAGGTCTGTATCTTTTGGAAAAAGAAAAGGTTCAAAAGTTTGTACTTGTATGTTCGTTGTTTGTTTTTGGCAGGCTTCGTTTCCTGTTCCGTGGAGCCATGGAAAACGTATCACAGTTAATGAAATAGCCAGTATGATTAATTGTTGAAATTGCATCGTGTTTAGTTGAAGTTATTTCTGCTGTTTTTGTTGAAAAACGTTTGAAATGTTGAATTTTATAGTTGATTTCTTTGCTGACAAACTTTCAGATGGTAAAGTTAATATTTTATGTTTTTGTTGAAAAACATTGAAGCAAATTATTAGTTGTTGCTTTTGTTGAAAAGCGTTGATGCATTGATTATTTGATGCTTTTGTTGAAAAACATTGAAGCTTTTATTATTTGATGCTTTTGTTGAAAAACGTTGAAGCATTTATTATTTGATGCTTTTGTTGAAAAACGTTGGTGTACACATTTGTTTTTGGCCAAATTGCAACTTGAGTGTTGTCTTGAATTTTATTTTGAATTTGAAAGGTTGTTTCAAGGAGAACTAGTTCCATTGCATAGTTGCATAGTCCCCCACTCCATGGATTTCATTTCTCAAACGTGATGAGCTTTTCAGTTTGAAGTTCTTGAATAGTAGTGAGAGGGACGTCTACTACTGTGGAGTTCACGAGGCCTACTGCTCAGTATTGGCCACATAGTGTTGTTTGATTCTTTCATTTGAAATGAATCTGTTTTCCTTTTTTACGGCAAGATGCGGCAAAAGTACAGTTCTTGTTCCTTTCACTTCAAGGAATGGCACAGGTTTTCCTGTATGTGAGGCCATATTCCTTTGTGTCCGCGATCTTTATCTCTCTCTGCCCAGATCCCCAACTTTTGGGATTCAGACAGGTCTTGCCGTGATTACCTCGACTTCCCAGTGGCGGCCTGTTTCACTTTGACAGAATCTTTGTTTGTTTCTTTGTTTCCTTTAGTTCCTGTAAAACAGCCAAACGATCATAGATACAGAATGATTTTCATCCGCCACTGTGCCTTCATATTTATGATCAGGTTCCCACATTCGTAAATGGAGTCAGACCTCCTAGAGAGCTTCATGGCTGGGTGTGTATTGCCCCCTGAATCCATATAAGTGTTTGACCTCACTAGCGCCCCGCCTAATACCCTAGCTGTTAAGGATTGCTCTATGCCCCAGTCCTTCCTTTCTTCTACCTAAATTCCCTCAGGATGGCGTTGGAGAGGAGTACCGCAATATTACGTCCATCCCTTCCATGGCCTCTTTGTCAGCCCGAGAGCTCAGCGTGGAGCCACAGTCAGGGTGTAACGTTGATTGCGTATCTCCTGTTATGGACTCGCAAATCTTTTTATAACAGTTTTGAGCGTCAGCCGAGCGCTAAGGCCATACCTATAGGAAACTTGAGCACGGATCCATTGCCACCAAGATATATTTTTAAGCCACCTCAAAATTTGAGGGGCCACAGTGGTCCTGTTACATGACACGATCAAGTGGACAGTCTGATGCTGTCTAGCAATGGGACCTGCGCGGGTCTTGCGATGGTGTAGCCTGGCATTTGTTTGCAGATTTTGAAGTTCAAGACAAAGTCAATAGTCTGACTTCTGATCCCTGGCCACCAATAGCACTGTTTGCAATGAAGAAATAGTAGCTATTACCCCTGAATGTGCGGAGCCCAAGCCCTTGTGTGCTTTAAATTATTAATTCCTGCCTACTATCCATATTTGGAAATACTCTATCCCCCACTCCAGGAATCTGAGCATATGGAATGTTGTTTGCACCTAACTTGTAGGAGTACATAAGTGGAAATTTCTTAGGCACTGCTGTGCTGCCTTTGCGTGAAGCAATTACAGCCACCATATTCTAACCGTCTATTCTCGTTGTTGAACGAGTGTGCGCTGCTACGGAAGCTATGTGAACAGCCCCCTGTGTGGCTTCTACAGCCAATGAATTCCCTGCAACGTGCACGCCATCACGTTGATGACTCAGTGTGTTAATCACGTGAGTTTTTGTTTGGTAGGTCGTATTTTTCAACTCCACTACCTGTTCCCATAATTTTTGTGTTTAATTATGCCACCTTTTTCATCTTTAAACCCATTTTGTTCCCAATGGTGTAAATATTTATTACATGATTGCACACAGTAAAAGGAATCGCACACTATAAGTGTGGGGAATTCGCGATCCGTGTTTACAAGTGCAAGTATCAGGGCTTTTAAAGCTGCCAACCGAGTCGTGCTATTACCTAGAGGTAGTTTTTTGGTGCAATGAGGACGGAACTTGCCATCCAGCATCTGTTCTTTAACAAAGGCGGCCGGTGGGGCAGACCCATCAGTGTAAATTTAAAAAAATTCATCCTGGTCTAGAGGCAAGATTTCATTTGGTAGATTATGTTCTTTCTCATATTGCAGGAATGCCTATGTTTTTAAACTTGGATCAAATCTGGATTCAAAGTCTGATGCAGCAAAAGAATTAGCCCTTTGTATCCATTCTGGATGTAAGGCTTTGGCATTAGGAATGCTAGCCCCGGTACTGGGGTGACGACAATAATGCATCATCCTATGAGCCAGTGCTCTTTCTTTTGCTACAGCAGTCTGAATGGTTGTCAGAATTTTTTCCTGTTGAATTAAAACTCATTTCTGTGTTTGTGTACAGATGAGATTTGTATGCGATTGGTACAGTTTCACCCTCATTAAAGGTTTAATAAGTGTACCTGCATTGAGCATAAATGATACTGAGTACCAAGTGGTGCAAGTTTACACGTGTGTGTATGTGTTTGGAAGCAATAATATCTTCCTGGAGTGAACAAAGAATATTGGTGTGTTCTTGTGTCCAGTGTTTGACTGAAAAGTCAGGTTTTGAAAAAGGTCGTAGAAAGGTTTTACTCTCTCTGCGAAATCAAAAATGTATGTTCTGCCAAAATCTAGGAATCCCAGTACTGATTGGAAGTTGTTTTAATGTCTTTGGAGGCTGGAGCAGCGCACACTTTTCTAAAAGGTTAGCTGCCAGGCTTTTCCCTTCACTTGAAAACTAGTATCCCAAAAATAGGACACAGAGGTGGGCAATTTTTGATTTCTCAAAATTAAATTTGTAGCCCCCAGAGGCGAATCCCATAATAATGGTGCTCAGCCTGGTCAAGTGTTTCCCCAATAGGTCGTCCGTTAGATAAATATCATCCAAATAGGACAACGCTTCTTCATCAAAGTGCTTTAGCCATTCAGTAACTCTTTCAGAAAATACCCCTGAGCTGTTCTCATACCCATGGGGGAGATGACAAAAATTGTCGCTGGGACTCTAATATACTAAATGCTGTTAGGTACCTGTTTTCAGGTGCTATAGTTTGACAGAAAAATCCATTTGAGACAACAAGTGTCGTTTTGTATTTTTCCCGCATAATGTTATTCATTAATGCGGCACTATCTGCATGTTGGACAGCATATGTCTTTGTGCAAGTGTTCAAGTGTCTGTAAATGAAAACCAGACGAAATGTATTATCATGTTTTGATAAGTGAAACAAGGGATTGTTCTTTTGTGAAGTGCATTTTTCAATGATCTCCTGGTATTCAAGTTGATCTAAGATCTCCTTGACCTGTGTTTTTCCTTCTTGCTTAATACGATATTGTCTTTGAGCATGTGGTGAAACTATTAATGGGATCACATGGTGGGTTGAGGCATCATCCCATCCAGCGTGATTTTTATACAATGCTCGAGCTTGGGCTACTGCCCACTCCCGTGCATATGTATGTTTAAGGTGAACTGGAACATGGTTGGAAAATGCAGGAAAAATATACTTTCTCCCTTTGGGCGCTCCCTGACGAATGCTGGCGGCTAATCTTGTTCTGCTAACAGTATGTCAAAACCAGACAATAGGTTCTTCGCAAAGAGACCTTTTACTTTCCTGCGTTTGTCCTCCTCCATGCGGAGTGTTATTTCATATAACTTGTGTGGGACGCTCACCCTTTGGTCTGGTGTTTCCACCGTGATGTAATCATTCACTTTTGCTGTCCAGAAATTCCTTCAGGTTCTGGCTAGCTATTGTTACTTCTGCCGCTCTGTCTAGCATTGTCTGAGCCCATTCCCCGTTCAGAAGTTGAGTCCTCAGGATTCTGTGCATGTCTAACTTTGAGACCTGCAACTTTCTTCTTTTTAAATTGAGGTTTGGATTGTGGCTTGTCTTCTGTTTTAGAAGAGTCCTGAGCGTGCTTGTCTCTGGACTGCTTGCGCTCTTCTTTGTGTGCTGACTTTCCTTCTCTCCCTGTGTTGTTTGTCGAGAAGAATGTGTATCAGTATCCTGATACCTGTCAGGTTTCCTAATATTATCCCTATTCCTAAGGTTATACCTCTTTGCAGAGGGCTCCTGTTGAGGAGACCTACCTCAGGACTGAGAATCTTTTCTGAAAAATGTTTTTTATTATTATCCCACTTCTTTTTAGAAGAAGTAGGTGTCTGCTTAGAATTGTCCTTCTCAGGACTGCCCATTAGCTGTGGTTTTAAAAGCTTTCCCACCCAAACTGTCCCTTCCCAGTTCTGCATATGCAGTTTCAATTATTTTGGGAAGTTCTTGTGGTTGGTCTATAAGACTGACCTCTCTTAGGTGTTTGGCGGATCGCCACTGAAGCTGCTTCCCCTCTAATGTTAGCTAGTATTATTTTTGTTACTTGGTCGTAGTTACCTAGTAATTTCATACCTAAGGTCAGAGCTGGTTCAGCTCCATACTTGTTCTGTATTTGTCGTAAGACAGCACGAATTACTGCCAAGGAAGGAATACCATGAGTCCTGGTATATATGGCAGCAAAGACTGTACCCCAAGTGGTGTAGTCCTCTAACTGTGGTGTGATCCCCATGGGCAAGCAGAGTGTTAGCATTATATGCTTTCAAATGGTGTGGTATTTGGAAATACTGCTTCTAACTGGGTAATTTTCTGAGCTACCCAGAAAGGAATCTGTTCACATTTTGTGGGCAGTTTGCCCATTACTGTGTGTAATGTTTGTGGAGTGATTTTAGTAGCGGTGCTCTGTGTTGGAGCTGTGTTATTTGTAGCTACTGTGGGCTGGACACCAAGTGTCCTCATGACGAGTTGCATCATGGCTCTGTAAGAGTTTTACCAACTCTTTGTGTTGTAAGAGCAGTGCATCTTGTGGCATTATATCAATGTCAGGATGTGGTGTGTAGCCAGCTAATATTGGCCTTGTAGCTCCTGGTCTACCTAGTGGACCGAACCTGGTTTTATTTATTTGTTGTAGGGCGCCTTTAAACCAGAAATTGTGGTCCTGGTCAGTGTGCGGAATCTTAATCTCCTCGAACGGAGTGTAAACCGCTGGGACTTTTTCATGTATGTAAAAATGAAAAGTCTGAGTTGTTGCATTTACTGTTGGGAATGTAACCCAAGAATAGAACACATCCGTTTGATAATCTTTGTGTGCCTCTATTAATATCACTGTACCCTCTCGGTCTGTTAAACCATGTCTGAGGGGTTTTTGTGTGAGTGTATGCCTGATTTTGGGTGCAAAATGTATTGCATTTGCTTCCTCTTCGTCGTTTGAGACCTGTGTCCCAGTGACAGGAGCAGCTGCCTCGACAGACATGGTGTTGTGAAAACAAAATGTCCTAAAAAAGATATTTTTTAAAAGGCACAATTGTTCGGGAACTTTTTCCTTCAAGCTTGATTAACCTACAGCCAATACATAGGAACATTGCCTACTCAGCTGTGGCGGAATTTTGTGCCTACCCACTCCAGACGTCTCTGGCGTTTTGTGAGTAGGGGTCTCTGAGAATAAGCATGACTGAACTACTCAGATTCTACTGTTAAATAAGTTCCAAATTCACGTTGGGCGCCATGTAGTGTAGTTCCTATTTCCCTAATAGGCTCTGCGCATTGGAATAATATAACCTATAGGTTTGACATAGGACTAAGGTCGGTATGTCCCTATCGATTATATTAAACTTAATTACCTGTGCCAGCTAGCTCAGAGGCCACTAGAAACTTCTTGAAGACAAGAAGGGAATAGTTTCTGGCAACCACATAACATAAAACCCTGATCCCTCAGGATCGTGGAAACAACATACTACTTTTCATTCAGTCACTCATCTCAGAGAAGTACATAGAAGAAACAGTTGGGTGTGTTTACAATAAAATGTATTGCACAGTTGTTGTTCTAGTACTGGTTATATGTGCTGCGACAACTGTTGGACAGTAGCAGAGAAATATGGCCAGCAGTGCAGTTAAATAGAAATGCATGGTACAGTTTTACCATTGTGCAATAGTAATGAACACATACATGAAATGCAGAATGCATTAAGATAAAGCCTATACCCCTATGATGCCTAACTAGATGTACCTAAGTGTACCTAGCATGTGTGTAGGTCTTAGAGAGCCAAGAATCCCCCTAGGATTTAGTCTAACCCCATTATCTTAGTGGGACTTCATCCTGGTGTTGAGCTGGACACCCCAGGGTGGGTGGATGGACCTCTGCCAGCTGGAGCTGTGGCATGATGCAAGTTGCAGCGTCTCACATCAGAGTGTCGGCATGGAAAGTCTCGGTCCTCTCTAGTTTGCTTGGGCAAAGGGAGGTGTATTTATACTTGATAGATGCCTAGTAATGTTAGCATTGACGTACAGTCGGTCAGAGGAAGACGTCAGGAATGAACCCTTAGGTGTGAGAAGTTGGCCTGGCATATGCTGTCCACTAATTATAGTGGGCACCTTGCACCAGTCCAAACAACCCCTTATTGGAGATAGGTTAAAGACAACCTTTATTGAAAGCTATCCTAGTGGTAGCTATGGAGAGCAGCCTTCAGGCTAAGTCTTGAAGGAATGTAAAGCAGCTTGTTTTACCAGTCTATAATCTCTTGAGTGATCAAATGAAAGAGCACCACACCAGGTATATATTCAAAATATATGTATTTATTGCTAAACACACCCCTCTAGTCTCTTTATGAGGCTAGAGTTCGAAGTACATAAGTTATAAGATATTAAATCACAGTAATAGCACAAATACACGTTTGGGCCCCAGGGGCGTACCAAACCATATACCAATAAAGTGATATGCGAACCACGACTGAACTAGACACTAGGCCTAGAGCCTCTAGAAGTGCTTGGACCACAAGGAACCACCCAAGGTAGTGACACAGGGGACCCACGGGAGACGCGTGCAGTGTAAATACACAACCGCGATACGCCGTTAACTTCTATGGAGAAAGTCGGGATCGGGAAAATAGAGGAAAGGGACACTTAAAAGAGGACTAGGACAAAACCCTTTGAGATCTAGGACTTTGAAGAGTCTCTACCCACGGGAGCACCGGAGTACTCGTGTTACCTCACCCAGGGAAGCCGGGTGCATAGGTGCCTTTCGGGGTCGGGTTTCGTCGTCGATTCGAATGGCGATCTGCTGCAAAGGGCTGCTGGCGGCCAAGAGAAAAGTGTCCGGGTGGATCCAAGAGTGGATCGGAGTTCTGGTGAACCTGAAAGCAGAGGGGACAGAGTCTGGGTCACTAGCCAGTGACCAGGAAGGCGATGGACAGATGCCCACCGATGTCGAGTGCTTCAGGTGCGTTGACGGTCGTCTTGACTCTTCAGCCACGAGGTCCAGGAGGCGTTGTCGGCGACCAGGAGCAGGATTCGGGCTGGTACACGATGTCTGTCGAGTGCTGAGGTGTCGGCGACCGGATTGGACCCAACAAGCCTTGGCAACGGCAAGTCTCGGTGAAGATGTAGATCGTCGATGGTGCAGACCAGCAAGGTCTGTGGAACTCACCCAGCGAGGGTAAGTGAGGGCAGGCCTGGAGCAACCAGGATGCCAAGTAAGAAAAGGATTGGCCTTCGTTAAGGGCTACTAGCCAACGGGCTAGCGACCGCGAAGGAGCCTCGTGACGCCGCACGTGGAGCTGGCTTACAGGACACTCGTGGAGTGGGGGCCAGTGATCTTCGGTGCAGGTGGTGCTGGAGGCTAGGGCTACTCGGAGCCCAAAGCACGACTTCTTGGGAGACCCAGAAGATGATGCACTTGCAAATGTGCTCGGTGTCCAGGGGTCACGGTCTCAAGTCACCCACGATAGCCACGGGCCTCAGCTTTGCTGGGGACTCAGGGTAGCCTCGGGGAAGTCTGAGAATCCACCTCTGGTGTTGCGATGACTTCGGCGTCCGACGGGAGCTTCAGAAATGCGAACCGGACAGATGCTTCTTTGGTGCCTGCCAAGCAGGGGAGTCACTCCTTGACCCCAAGGGAGATTCTTCAGTCCTCTAATCTTGTCGTAGAGCGTCGAAGGTCCAGGATTCAGTTTCAGAGTTTCGTCCAGGTATAATCTAAAGTCCTAAGGACTGGGTTCCTACCTTTATTCTAAAAATAGGGGTTGGACTACTCTGTGGCCCCACCTATGGGTGGGTCAGGGCAGAGGGGTGGCTACACCCCTTTCCCTTTGTCCAGTTCGCGCCAAAGCAGGGGCTGCAAGCCCCTGATCCGGTTTGAACTGGGGTATGCACAGGGACACCAAATGTGCCCCCAGTGCAGGACTTCAAAGCACCCGAAAGTGCTCCCGCCCAGCCCCAATACACATTATCCTGTCTGGGGAGGTGGTCACACCTCCCTGGGACAGGAAACCTATTGTCCAGGCCTCCCCTGCCGGAGTTTCGTCCAGCAGCAGGAGGCCAGACTCGTGTCTGTGGCAGCAGCATCCATTTTGTGATGCCAGGGCTCTGGAAAGAAGTTACCGGACTCGTCAGAGTTAACATGTCTTTCCCTCTAGAAGGGTGGAATGCTACCCCCGCCGCCAGCATTGGCGGGGGGTAGTATTCCAAGATGTTTGACACCAAACACGACATGTTTAGGTGCAGCCATTCCAAAGTTAGCATTTTACCGCGAGGATATAATGCGCTTAAGAGTATATGGTCAGGCTGCACTACAAACAGCACCAGAGATGGTCTCCGAACGCTGCAGAGGGGCCCTGCTCATGCAGGGGCACCCTCTCACATAGGAACCACGCACTCTGCCTTTAGGATTGATAAGGCCTGCCTTAGGAGTGACTTATAGGTTTATATGTGTGTATGTATTTCGTGATATAGGTAACCTATATCACAGTAAGGGGTGCATGCACCACCTTACCCAGGCTGCAGTAGCAGACCTGTGGTGTCAGTTTGGATGGCCTTCCAGGGGTGGCATAATACATGCTGCAGCCCCTGGCAGGCCTCTGAGGTACCTATGCCCTTGGTACATAGTATACCATATACTAGGGACTTATAAGGGCACTCCAGATCCCAATCAGTGATGTGCCTAAGGCACATGGAAACCATTTTAGAGAGGAAGCAGCTAGGCTGGGGTTCCGATTAGCAGGGCCCCAGCCAGACTAATGTCGAAAAACAGTGAAGCATCAGCAAAAAGTGGGGGTACCCATGTGAAGCAGATCCTACTCTCCTACATAGGAAATAGTGGTTCATGCATATTTAATGAGTCCTTGGAGAAATCAATAATCCTGTGCTAGGGAAAATCCCAAGAGCGAAGGGTCTTTGTAGGTTAGTCACTTTTGGACATGGATATGACGTATTTAGAATGGACCGTCTTCTGCACCCAGAGCACACGTCAGATAAGGGACAGACTCTGTTGCTCGTTATTTGTAAAGGGAGGGCCAATGTAGGGGAAAGGTCCTGCCTGTCTCTGTGGCACGAAGGATTTGAGCCTCTGAAACAGCGCACCTATGTTAGGGTCTCAATCCAGCACACAACAGTCTATGGGTATCGTAGTGTTCAATATTTTGCCTAATTCCCTCGTTATCTTTTCCCAGTAGACTTGTATCTGTGCGCAGTCCCAGATGGTATGATAGAAGTTGCCTTCGCTATACCCGCACCTCCGACAACTGGGATCCTCTGCTCGCCCCATCCTGTGTAGTCGGACTCTATCGAAATATATTCTATGCAGTATTTTATACTGTATGAGGCGCAGTCTGGATTTGATCGCCACCTCCCTAGGGAACATCAAAGCAGCTTCCCAGTCTATATTTTCAAGCGCACCTAGGTTACCCTCCCAGGTTGACCTCAACTTTCCCAGTCTATCTGGAGCGTTATTATTCAGGGTTTTATACGTTAGCGAAACAGCTTTAGTTATGATGCATTCTTGGAGCAGACTCCCCTCTAGTGGTGCGTAGTCCGGTAACGGTGAGTTGTCTATTTTCTCAGCCAACCAGGCGTGCCTAAGCTGCACGTATTTCAGGAATTGGGATGGGTGTAGTGAATATTCGGTCTTAAGGACATCAAAACTTTTCAGCGTTCCCTTGCAAAGGATATATCCCCTAATTTAGAAATACCGATATCGTCCCAGCCTCCAAATCCCTTCAATTTATGCAGTTCCTTCAGCCAGGTGCATTGCCACAAGGGTGTCTCTTTGGTTGCTTTATTGCCCCATCCAATGGCCTTCGTGGCCCTCACCCAGGTTTCAACTGTGACCTGAGTGGCCGGGAGAAGGTTTCCCACACCTCTACCACCATATAGATAATGCAGGAACGTGCGACTGCTCAGGGTTGCCCTTTCTAGCCTATATGTAGGGTGTGTCCCTTGTGTATGTATCCATTCATTAATAGGGGTTAGGTGCTCTGCCCAGTAGTAGGCTTCTATATCCGGCAGGGAGATTCCCCATTGTACTGATTGCGCTGTAGGGTATGGAGCGCAATCCTGGGCTGTTTCCCCAACCAAAGAAAAGAGCGTAGTTCTGCCGCTACTTCCCGGAAAAGTGACTGTGGTAGAGGTAAATATGTGTTTTGTAGGGCGTATAAAAATTGGGAGTAACGTAATCATTTTGAACATGGACGCTCTGCCTAAGATTGTAAGGGGGAGAAGTTTCCAACGCTGTGCGTCTTCCTTAAAATTCGTGAGTATGCGTTGAATGTTTCTCCTATAGCAGAGGTTTTTGTCTGTTGTAAGATAAATCCCCAAATAAGTAAACCCCGTGTCCGCAATCTGTAGATTTCAAGGGAGGGCAGGCCATGTATGCAAGGTGTCCGGACTGTAGATTACAGATTTATGCCAATTGATGGTGTATCCCGAATGTTGACCATAGTGATCTATAGTGCGAAACAGGTTGGGTATAGTTGTGTCTGGGTGAGTAATGGATAGGAGTATATCATCGGCATACAAGGAAATCTCAGCCGTGTCGTCCTCTGCGGTGATTGAAAAGCCTTGTATCCCGGATGGTGACGCACCTGACAGGCCAAAATCTCTATCGTGAGGGCAAATAAGAGTGGTGAGAGTGGGCAGCCCTGCCTCGTGCCCCTCCGTATGGGGAAGTCTTCTGATGTTCTGCCGTTTACCCGGACTCTGGCCCTGGGGTCCGTATACATAAGTCTCACCCACTTCCTGAAATTAGGACCTAGTCCAAATTTAATCAGGGTGGCTTCTAGAAAGGGCCAGTGGACTGCATCAAATGCTTTTTCTGCGTCCAGGGATAGCATCAAGTGCGGAGTGTCCCGCCCCTTGACCTCTATCATCCAGTTATGTGTCCTCCGTAGGTTCAGTCTAGTCGCCCGACCTGGCAAGAACCCTGACTGATTCTCGTGTACCAGGGTCGTGATCACTTGGCGCAATCTGGTAGCCAAGATAGTTGATAAAATCTTCACCTCCGTGTTAAGCAAGGATATCGGGCGATAGGAATCGCATTTATCCTTAGGTTTCCCTGGCTTATTGATAGGTATAATTGTAGCCATTCGTAAGTCCAGTGGGAGAACCCCGTCCACAGTTGCGTCTTTAAAAAGGGTTAGAAGGTGTGGACCGAACAGGACCGCACATTTTTTATAGAGTTCTGCCGGTATACCGTTGGGACCTGGTGTCTTTCCGGGACGCAACTGGGCTACGGCTCTCTTGATTTCCTCCATTGTGATTTCCGCATCTAGCCCCGTCCTGTTCACATCGTCCAGTACCGGGGTATCTACGGTTTGTAAGTAGGCAGTTATGTCTTGGTGAGCCTGTAAGTGGCGGGCCTCATAGAAGTCCGCGTAATAAGACGCGAAACTCCGTAAGATCTGCTCATCCCTGTCCTGCAGCACTCCCCATGGGTCTACTAGACAGTCTACCCACCGGGCCTCCATTGCCTTGCGGCCAAGCCAGGCCATGAGCTTTCCAGATTTGTCACCCACTTCATAAAGTTTATGCAGGGTCGCCTGGGCCTGAGCTTTAGCCGCTTGAGTTGCTAGGTCTTTATATTGACGCCAAGTGTCACTCAGTTGTCTCGAGAGCTGGGGGTCGGGGAGCGCTACATTACGGTCTTCCAGGGTTAGGATCAGGGCTTCTAGCCGAGTCAACTCCTCTCTAGTCTTTCTCCTGTCCCATGCTATGCGGTTCTGGCCTCTATCTCGCAGTACGGTCTTGTAGGCCTCCCATAGGACCAGCCCAGATTGGACGGACCCCACATTTTCGGCAAAGAAGACCACAGTGTCCGCTCTAATGCCTTTCAGTAGAGAGTCATTTTGGAGGTCCCACGCGTTTAAGCGCCAACCTGTGTTCCGGTCCCGCTGTCTGTCTCCTATTTGTACGTACAGTGGAGAGTGGTCTGATAGGCCCCTCGCTAGGTATTGAGCGTTGTAGATGTCTCGTACTTCTCCTTTCGATAGGAACACATAGTCAAGTCTGGAGTAAACTTTTTGTGCTCCAGAATAATAAAAGTATTGTCTCTCTTCCGGATGCAAATGCCTCCAAACGTCCAGAAACCCTAGGGTCTCAGTGAGACGCCTGATCAGTAAGACGTGAGGTGCTTGAGCGTGCCCTCCCGTCCGGTCTGTGGCCGCATGCATAACCTCGTTGAAGTCCCCTCCTATGACGTGTAGGGAGTCTGGTGTCTCTATCAAGATCTCTGTTAGCTTGTCTAGTGTGCGAGCTTGAAGTTTGGGCGGTGCGTAGATTGAGACAAAAGTTACCGTCCGTCTGCCCCATCTCCCTGTCACTCCAGCATATGTGCCCTGGGGGTCTAACCATGTGTGATGTATATGAAAGGGGGGAGATTTTTTAATGAGAATCGTTACTCCCCTGGAACCAGAGGTGTAGCCCTCGTGTGCCAATACTGTATAGGCCCCCGTGCTAGGAACCCACATTTGGTACCCCTAAGGTGAGTTTCCTGCAGCATCACCACGTCAGGGTGGCTGCGCTTAATGAAGGATGTCACTAGCCCTCTCTTGATTTTGTGCCCAAGGCCATTCACGTTCCAGGCTAGTACAGTAAAGGGAGGTTCAGAATCTAACATTGGTGTTTAGTACCAAGGAACAGTGCTGGTCTATCGCCGCAGGGTGTTTCAGCCTGACTAGATAGCTGTGTTTGGACATGCTTGCATGTAAAACCATTGGTTTAGACCGGGGTGATACCTGAAAAACAAAAACTGTGCAACCAATTGAAACCCGTCCCCTACCCCCCACCCCACCTCCTCCCTCCCCCCATCACAAGCTCCTGCAGAGTCTCTCTCGGTGTTGTGGACAGGGGTGGGAAAGGTCTGTCGCCCACCCTGCCCAAAAATCGTAACTAGGCCCCAATATCTAAAACACGACAAGGACCTTAACAAAAACAACAAATGAACAAAATAGCAGGGAAAGGGGAGGATTGGGAAGGATCGAGGGGGGGGGGGGTCAAGAGAAAAAAAGAAGGGGAAAAAACCAAGAAGGGAAAGAAAACAAGAATAATGCAATCAAAGTCTCAGGCCTGGAGTCTCTTGCTCTTGGATGCGAAGTATCTGTCTCTATGCAGAGCCAAGAGGGTGCTAACGTTGGGGGCGTGAGAGCTTCCATGGTTGCATCCCCATGTCGGGAATTTGCGGTAGGCCCTTGAATTTCTTGATCATGAGTTGGAATCGGGTACCTCTTCCTGCGTAATGGGTTTCGTTATCTCGGAGTCTTTTTCCATATCTACTATCTCGACCAGCAAGGGGTGTTGTGTCTTATCAGTGTTGTCTTCGCCAGAGGTGCTTTCTCTAGTGTCAGTTCCTGTTCCAGGGTCAGTCTGTCCAATAAGGCGGGGAGTGCGTGTGCCCGTCATTCTCTGGAGGTCCTGTGACCGCGGCATTCGTCTTCGCAGGCGCCTCGTGCCCTTCGGCGCATAGGGCGTCGCTCCCTGTATCCGGCTCCTCCGGTGACTCTGGGTCTGGACAGTTTTCTGGGGCTCGGGTGATCTCCTGATCGGTTCATGTCGATGCTGGGTCGTCCGCTGTGTGTCTTCTAGTTGTTTCGTGATGAGGCGTTCTTCTAGCCAATGCCAGGCCTCCTCCGGCGTCTGAAAGAAGTGAGTTTACCCCATAAAGACGATCTTCAGCTTCGCTGGGAACAGCAGCATATACGGTAGCTTAAGAGTTCTAAGTTTGACCTTTACGGAGTCAAAAGTGCATTGCTGTTTTTGGGCTTCCCTGCTGTAGTCCGGGAAGATCATTATGCGCATATTTTCGTGGTGGTTGTCTCCCATTTTCCTGGCTTCTCTAAGGATCAAGTCTCTATCTAAAAAGTTCCGGAATTTTGCTATAATGGGTCTAGATGGTGCTCCGGGTGGAGGTTTCGCCGATAGGGCTCTATGTGCCCGCTCGATGATAAAGCACGGTGAGAATTTGTCAGCCGGGAAGGTCTGTTTTAGCCAGGTATAGAGAAAGTCAGCCGTGTTCCCTCCTTCAACCCCCTCTCTAAAACCCACAAAGCAGAGGTTATTGCGTCTCGCACGGTTTTCTGCGTCATAAACGCGCCATTGAAGATCTTTGTTTGAGGCCTACAGGTCTGCCAGTCCCTACGGAGGTCTTGAATCATGTCCTCTAATTCCCCTATTCTTGTCTCCGACTCTGTGACTCTAGCGGACAAATTGCGGAGATCTTGGCGCAATAGCGTGACTTCCGAACCAACCCCTTCTATCGTCTCCTCCAGCGCCGACCTGGAGGCCTGGTTGGCCTGCAGTAGAGTGTCCATGTTAGTACTGGACAATGGTCGCTCTTCCAGGGACGGGGTGACCACCCTGGTGTAACGGTCCATCTTCCCCTGCTTGGAGGATTTGGGATCTTTGTCTTTGCCCATGGCGGCACCACGGAAGCGAAAAACGGATGCCTGTGGTTATTCCGCTGTGTGTTAGGGGGGGAGCAGATCGAGAGTGGCACTACCCCCAGTACCAAGAAGGCCCCCCCCATTGGGTCCCCTTTTACCTCCGGAGCGCTCTAGGCGATGTAGTTTTCGGAGCAGCCACGTTCAGGAGTCCCCCTCCTGGGGGGGGCCACGGGTCCCGGACGTGCCACGTGGGTCTCGGGGGGGACAATCTCCCTCTGATCACATAGGGCCCACAGCCCAGTCCAGGGTCATGCTCTCTTTCTAGGCCAAGTGGAGGCCCATCTGTGCCACTGGTGGGGGGCCCACAGGGTCAGTACCACCCCACTGGTCACCTTACCGTTGCGTCGGGTCCGTCGTGTCGCTCCGTGGCTCAGTGATGGGGCGCCGTCAATCCACTCAAGCGCGTGGGTCCACGGAGGAACTATCCCCAGGTGAGTGGCGCAGGCATCGAGAAGAGTTGCCGCAGTGATGGCCTGGCAGCAGAATCAGGGACAGGCAGGAGGAAAGCCTGGCAACAGAATCAGGGACAAGCAGGAGGAAGGGGCCAGATCCCAGACCCCTAGGATCCAGGCCCCCACATGTACGGTCTGCAGGTCACTTTTCAGGGCGTCAGCCGCCCGCGGCAGTCTCGGGCCCCGGTCCGCTCTTTTCACCCTCTATCGGGCAGGAATGTGCACCGGAATGCACACAGGTCTCCAGACATACGGTGTCCACAGCCGCCACCACCCCCAGCAGGGGGCCGCTGCAGCCGCACCTCCCCCCGGGAGCCTGGGGCACCAGCAGACATCGACGCCCGCGGCCTCCGGGACCGCGCCTCACCTCTCTCCGCTCAGAGGGACCAGCCGGCAGTTCACTCATGCGTCCCAGATGGGGGGGAGGAGGAGGGTCGCGGCATTCATGCTCTCCATCTCCTTGGCTCCGCTGTGTGGGACCGCCACAGGAAAGGCGCCGCCTCAGGGTCACAATGGAGCCGGCGAGGCCGCCCCTCCGATCAGCGCCATCTTGAGAAGTGCTCCGCAAAACCGGGCTGTTCCAGAGCCGCTGCTCCCCGGGTAGCTCCAGGGTATTTTTCACCCCTCGCGGCGTAGCATCAGGTGCCGGATACACTGGGGTATAAATCTGACGTTCTGGGCTGTTGAACCGCCGGATTTATGCACGGATTGTTGGTTATCGGCTGGAGCTCCGAGAAGATGCGTCCTAGCCGGCCATGCCGCTGGCCACGCCCCCATTTAATTGTATTTTTAAAGCATGTTTTAGTGTTATTGTATCTTGTTTGTGTACACTTTGATGGTCAATGATTACCAAATAAAGTACATTACTACTACTACTACTATAGAATTGAGTCTTAGATAATGCATAGGACTGTTGCAGCTCCTGAAAAGAGACAATATGGGATCCCGACCAAACGTCACCGAGTAGAGTAATACCAATAGTATCCCAACGCACAAACTCCTCCAATGTCGCCACTTCTCCCAGCCACTTGCCGTGCCGCAAGGGAGTCTGTTGGGTGATTGTTTTCCACCATCCCGTATGTCGCCGGGCCACTCTCATCCCTGTGAAGACTAGCCAAGTCACCTCAGGGAGCGCTTGGGGAACAGTGCACCAGTAAAGCCAGTCAAAAATTGGTGGGAAGTCTATTGTTGCGAGCTCATGTCTATAGGTGGAACTATCTCATAGAAGCTTAGATGCAGGCGGTAGAAGGCATGGAGCACGTCGGCCTAAACCGCTAATTTCAGACATCTTTTATATTCTTCGTGGACCTTGCCGCACCCCAACTTTCAATCTACTAATTGGGGAAAATACGCCCTAGTGCAGGCTACTTCAGTCCTTCGAAGCATTGGACGCTCTGGAAAAGTCTATTATTATATTTTTATCCAGCCTTCAAGACAAGTCTATACATATCAGGAAAGTTCGTCAGTTTTATAAGAAAGGTGCTTCCACGTATTGCTCCTCATTCAGAGACCCCTTATGCATGTCTCTACTTTATTTCGTTCAATCCAGCTAATGAGTCGCTGGATATCTTCCTTGTTCTCTGTCCCTACGATTCTTTTGTATTTAGCGCCTGATGAAGGAACGACCAGGTATTTTGGTCTACACCGAAACACGCATCGGCGCATAGTTTCAAATCAGAACGCACGGACCCTTTGTAAGAAACTGGCTCTACATATACTGCACCAAAGTGAGGTACAGTGTGCATAGAGTCCAAGGGTCTCCAGAGGTTTGGCAGATGTTAAAGTTAGATAGAACCTTACTCTCTAAAGTGGTAGCTTGGTCGAGCAGTAAGGCAGTATTAGAGGACAGTGTAAAGCATTTGATGTACACACTCAGTCAGCAAATGAATCCACACACTCAAGAACTGAACTCTAGGCCAATTGTTTTGTATACAAAATATACTGTTGTTTTATTTCTAGAACCAAGCAAGCCTGGCACAGGTAAGCATAAAAATACTTTTCAGTAGTAAATTACTTGTATGAACACAGTTCAAAATTGCAGTGTAACTTGTACTGGTTTTGGTTACAGTTTTAAGTAAGCAGTTTGCAACACATTGCAGGTATAGTACATTCAATTGAATGGGCTTTTTAAGTAAAATGCAGTTAATTACTTTTCAGATTACTTGTGCTAACACAGGACTGGATCCTAGATTCAGCCCTGGGACATTTCCTGAAAACAGGTGAGTAAATGCGTTTTGGTTAAAGGTACGATTTTTAAAGAATATTATTGCATTTCAAAAGATGACACTTAGAAACTTTTTCACATAGAATCACCAACGTTATCCTATGGGAGGAAATTCACTTAGCAGGTAAGTTAGGTTATCGATACTTTTTCTTACTCCGTGCTGGATCCTAGATTCAGCACTGGGACATTTCCTGAAAACAGTTGAGAAAATGCGTTTTGGTTATTCGGCTGATTTTTAAGGAATATTTGTAGTTTTCAAAAGTCGACACTTAGAAACTTTTTGGAAGAAAAAGTGTCAATGTGCTCCTATGAGGAAAAATGAGTTATCGATTTTGAGGTAAGTAATCGGTCTTTTGAGTTAGGGTTCTGGGGTTAGACTCAGGGGTCTCCCAGGGTCAGTGATGCACTGTTGTTGCACCCTCAGTGGCACTAGGGCGGCCGGGTGCTGAGTGTTGAGGCCCAATGTTATCCTATGGAGGATAGGGGGACTCCGGTTGGTGGCTGCTGGCAAGCAGGCCACAGGGTTGTGGGAGCAAAGCTCCTAGGGTTAAGCTCAGGGCACGTTGGGGACCAAGTTAGCACCAATGGGGCACCCTCAGCGGCACTAGGGAGGCCGGGTGCAGGGTGCTGTTTTGAGGTCGGGTGCCCTGTTGATTTCAATGGAGATTCTCCGGGACAAAAAAACACTGCAGGCTCGGGGACGAGGATCTTCCAGGAGCTACCACCACTTCGAGGAGTAAGTTGGGATGTAGAGGGTTGGTTAGGCACCGTTGGTTTGGGCACACAAGGCCGTGGGGCGTCGGGTGCAAGGATGCCTTGGGACGTCGGATTTTCTTACCCGCTCTGGTCGCGGTAGGGGGGGTCCTCTGGGTTGAGGCTGCGGGTGTCGTCAGGAGGCTTGAGGCAGGTCAGAGGTCGCCGGATACGGGTCAGGATCGCCGGGGGGACCTCCTCTGGGTATTTGCCCGCTCGAGCCGGATTCGGCGGGTGCAGAGTGTGCGGGATTCGCGGTTCCTGGCTGGCACCAGAAGCTGCAGTTCAAACACGTCCGGTGTTCACGGGCGAAACAGCTTGGAAAGTGAAGGCAGGCAGGTCCTCTGGGGTTTTTGAGGTTGCTGGCCGCTGGACACGCCGGGGTTTTGCAGGAGCAGGTTCGAGGGGAGACAGGCCTGTAAGGCTGGGGCAAAGTCAGTGGGCGTCGTCCTCTTGTTAGCTCTGCACGGCTTCTCGTCCTTCTTCTTCTTCTTCCTTTTCTTGTTGCTGGATCTGAGGAAGGAAGGTTCAGGGTGCCCCTAAATACTGAATTTAGGGGCGTTACAGGTAGGTAAAGGGCAGGGACCAATGGGTCCCTTCCCTGGGGTGGGTACACCCCCTATTCTGCCACTCTCCAGTGGGAGGGGGGCAGGAGCCTGTCCTTGGTTGGCTGGGTCCCCCCCATCCTCAAGATGGCGAGGACTCGAGGTTGTGCTTTCCCTCGCCTCCTCCACCTTAGGGGTGGAGTTGGCAGAGGTGGGCACACCTCTCTTCCTCACTTTGTTTTTCCCGCCGGGTCTCCCGCCCAAAGTGGGGGGGGTAGAACCAGTGGGGACCAGTTGCTGAGTACAGCAAGTGGTCTGGAGAGGCTCACAAAGGTGGTATGCCTCTGAAGCTTCTCCTTCGTGAACCCTGCCCATCCTGGGGGAGGAGGCTTGTCACCTTGTCCCAGGATGTGCATTGTGTCAGGCCCCCGAGAGCGGCAAGCTCTCGACCCAGGGGTTCAGAAACATGTCTGGTGGTGGCAGCCTCGGCAGCCACTCAGTCAGGTCACTGGGAGTTGGTCGAGTTTCAGGGGGCATCTCTAAGATGCCCTCTGTGGTGCATTTTACATTAAATCCCCCACTGGCATCAGTGTGGGTTTAATGTGCTGAGAAGTTTGATACCAAACTTCCCAGTCTTCAGTGTAGCCATTATGGTGCTGTGGAGTTTGTAATGACAAACTCCCAGCAACATATACTCTTAATGGCCGCACTGCACTTACAGTGCCCAGGAATGGACCTGGGTACTGTAGGGGTACAGGGCTCATGCACCTGTACCCTCACCACTGGCATAGGGCACCCAGCTAGAGGGGTGACTGATGTATGCCAGGGCAGTGGTTTGTGTCGACTCTTCACTTTGTTCTGCACCAAGACACGCAGCCTGCAAAGGCAGTGTGTGTGTGTCAGGGTACAGGGCCTCTAAGGGTGGCACAATAAGTGCTGCAGCCCTTAGAGGCCTTCTCTGGTCACAGTGCCCTGGGTACCTGTGGTACCATTTACCAGGGGCCTACCTGTGGCCAGAGATGCCAATTGGGTTTAGGCTTCAATGCAGTTTTAGGGAAGGAACACAGGCCCTGGGTACCTGATTGGCAGGAGCCCAGGGCACACTCAGTCAAAACACATCAGCAATTCAGCAAAAAGTGGGGGCATACCATGCAAGAAAGAGGGCACTTTCTCACACCCTTCCATCCAGCTTAGCATGATGTACATTCTGAATGTTTATAGTTTTCAATGAGACCTGTAAAGAAATTGACTTATATATGTTTATGTAAAAAGATACCTAATTTGTTTAGTTTCTGTTTGCTGGTCCCCACATTATGTGACGTCTAGTTTTGTTTTTGTTTTCTTAGCATGTCACTTTTGACTTTTCTAGAGTAGGAATTAAAATGGTATGCGTGTGATTTGAGCTTCATGTGTTATGGTCAGAGGAGTATGTACCAGAGCTACATTTTGTACATATGTCTGATTATATATATATTTTTTATATTTATTCCTTTGACATTTTTGATATGTGTGCATTTCTTGTTTATTCACATAGAATCAAATTGCCAGAAAATATACTAATAAAAAAATAAATGACTTGTTGCAGTAAATTATTTCAAGTGTTCTATGTGATGTTTCACTGTTGTTTATCCTTTTGTATTAATGTGTATCTCTCTATATATATATATAT
Source organism: Calotriton arnoldi (assembly GCA_963921515.1). Taxonomy (NCBI): domain Eukaryota; kingdom Metazoa; phylum Chordata; class Amphibia; order Caudata; family Salamandridae; genus Calotriton; species Calotriton arnoldi. The sequence continues at coordinate 177,768 of CAWUFW010014827.1, read as the reverse complement.
ATATATATATATATATATATATATATATATATATATATATATATATATAATCTACTGGCGGTCGCCAGTAGATAGTTATAGTTAGGACCTAGTTTCCATAGGAAAAGCGTTTTTTCTTTTCCCAATAACTTTGGCGCTGGATGACGAATCTTCGCGAAATTTTAAAAACTAGTGGGGCGCTCCGGTCAGCTCCTGTCTTGAAAGTTTCGGGGTGATTCGCCAAGCGGGGGCCGAGAAAAAAGGGGGGTCCCAAAACGTGTTTTCTCCATGTTATTTTCCATAGGAAACTTTAGACACGGCTACAGCTCAAACTGCTGAACGGAATTACACCAAATTTGGCAAAAAGGTAGCCCTTGGTTCAGAAAGAGCCCTTTTTTTTAAATGGTGTAAATTCGTTCAGTAGTTGCTGAGAAAATCAAAAAATAAAAGTTTTGATATCTAGAAGCGTGGTGGATCCGCGGACCCTCCCAACCACAAGCTTTATTCTAATTGGCTGTCAACACTCCAAACCAGGAAGTGTTGGCAGCCATCTTGTGACTTGGTAGAACCGAGTCACAAGAAAACAGTAAAACAAACGCGAAAACAAGAAAAGAGGGCAGGGTAGAAATGCCCTGACCCCCCAGGCCAGCTCAGGGGGTCCCACAAGGACCGCCAGGGACCAAAAAAGCATTTATTAAAAAATTAGCCGAAGTGCGCTGGGGTGTGATCTGCCATGTCATAGCAAACTTGCTTTGGATTTTGGGCGAGAGCAGAAACCTGCTGGCTTTAAGATCAAGCATTGCTTTCACACAAGGGAGCTGTGTGGCATCACATGTGGAAAAGCAATGCAGCTCCTGCAGGGCGTAGAGACGGTGGGACCGTGGGGTGGGAACCCACGGTCCCAGCGGATAGGACCTGCCCCAGGGGATGGGGTCCCCGGGACTAGAAGTGGCCCGGGAGGGCACGCGGCCCCCCTCCCAAAACAAAAGCAAAATTATATAATTAAAGGCCGGCCCGAAGAGATGGGGTCCCAGGGCCAGCTAAAACCTGGGAGAGGGCCATGATCACCCTATTTTAAAAAAATAAATAAATGGCAGCAATGCACAGGATGGGGTCTCCGGAGCGGAGATCATTCCGCAGGAAGGGAGCCAAGCCTCTTCCATTCAAATCACACCAAAAGTGGTCAACCTGGGGGATGGGGTCTGAGGTCCCGAAGGACCACACAGCCCCCTTCTTAAAAAAAAATTAAAATGCTGGCGTTGTGCCGAGGCCCCTGCCTCTCCCAGCAACACTCTGCAAGCGCGCCTGTGGCTGCCAAGGTGAAATTAATTCCCTTCAATGCCTGCAGAGGTCCTGGGGGCCAGCCAGCCCTGGTACCTCCAGTATGCGCCTGAGGCTGCCTTTCAGAGGGGTGGTCAGGGCGCCTTAGACACCACTCTCTTGGCAGTTCTGTGGTGCTTACTGGAGGTACCTGGTGGGCTAGTTGGACCCCAGGGACCCTCAGGATTCAAGGAGACTTAATCCCCCATCTTAAAACACACCATGGGGCGCGTTTGCACAGTGGTGAAGGGAGGGGGCGGGGCCTGATATGGCAAGTGTGCAAATGGGCCCCCTGGCACGTTGTAACTTGGGGGATTAAGTCCCCTTGAATCCTGAGGGTCCCTGGGGGCCAACTAGCCCACGAGGTACCTTCAGTTTGCGCCACAGAGCTGCTTTGCAGAGAGGAGTAAAAAACCGGCGTGGCCCCCCACCACTTCTCTGCAACGCAGCTCTGTGGCGCCAATTGAAGGTACATGGTGGGCTAGTTGACCCCCAGGGACCCTCAGGATTGAAGGGGAATTAATTCCCCAACTTACAACACGCCAGGGGGCACGTTTGCACAGTGGTGCAGGGAGGGGGAGGGCCTGATATGGCAAGTGTGCAAATGAGCCCCCTAGCGCGTAGTAACTTGGGGGATTAAGTCCCCTTCAATCCTGAGGGTCCCTGGGGGACAACTAGCCCACCAGGTACCTTCAGTTTGCGCCACAGAGCTGCGTTGCAGAGAGGTGTATAAAGGGGCATGGCCTCAGACCACCTCTCTGCAACGCAGCTCTGTGGCGCAAATTGAAGGTACATGGTGGGCTAGTTGGCCCCCAGGGACCCTCAGGATTGGAGGGGACTTAATCCCCCAATGTAGAACGCACCAGCGGGCGCGTTTGCAGAGTGCTGCAAGGAGGGGGTGGGGCCTGATATAACAAGTTAGCAATTCTGCTGTGTGGGATTTACTGGAGGTAATAAAAGGGGTAGTTGGCCACCAAGGTTGACATTGGGGGCTAACTATCCCTCCTGTTATGTCCGCTAAATCCCACACAGTGGGAATGCTAAAAGGTGTTTGAAGGCCACGCTCACCTTTCTCCACCACTCTGCAAACGCGACTGCTATGTTATAGATAGAAATTAGCATTTAAAAAACCTTTGAAATTCACTGAAAAAACCATAGGTTTCAGGCACGTTATAGTTAGAAATTAGCATTTAAAAACCTTAGAAATTCACTGAAAAAACCATAGGTTTCAGGGATGTTATAGTTAGTTGGACATTTCACTCGTATAAAGCCATAGAAATTCCCCGTTATAGTTAGTTCAGCTAAGTATAACTCGCGCCCCGCAATGCACTGCTGATGACGTCACATATTACATCATTCATGACATGGTCAGTGACATCACTGATGACATCATCCAGTGACTGTGTTTCTGTAAAGTTTAAATTTGTTTTATATTTATGCCAAGGTGTATTGAAGAATGAGTGGGTGTATAAGTGGATGAAGGATTTAGTAGGTGTGTGACTGACTGTATAAGTGAGTGATTAAATGTGTCTTACTGAATACATGCGTTAGTGACTAAACTGTCTGAATGTGTGCATCAGTATGTCTGTTGTTGTGTAAGCTGCTGCATGTGTTGGTCAGTAGCTACATGAGTGTCTATATGGGTTATTGATTGGTTGCCTGAGTATTTGTATGGGAGACTGAGTGTGTGTGTGGGAGGTGTGTGACTCTGTGCATAGATGTGTGAGTGGTTGATTCACTGGATGTATGGGTTCAAGATTGCATGTGGAAACAGCTGTATGGGCTGGTGAGTGTGTGTATGGGTGTGTTGGTGAGAGATTGGATGTCTCAGTGGTACATGTCCAAGTAACTACATATGTAAAAGGCAGTGTATGTGAGAGTTGGAGTATATAAATGACTATATGTGAGAGTTAGTGATTGTGAGAGTGGCTGTATGGATGAGTGTATACTTGTCTCAGTGATTGTATAAGAGAGTAAGTATGTGTTAGCATATGTTTGAAAAAGTGAGGTGGTGTGTGTGTATAACGGTATAGCTGAGGAAATGGGAGTGTGATTGATTCTTTGCATGACTGACTAGGTGTGTGAGTAACACCATGGGTGAGTGGCGGTGTGGGAGTGTCTGTATAGGTGTATGAGTACATATGATAGTGTATTGATGAGTGACGGTATGTATAAGTGATTGTATGGGTAAATGAGTGGATGTGTGTGTAGACCTAGAAATCAGTGAGTGCGTATGTAGTAACTGGTATTGGTGTCTCGGTTTCGAAAATGGTAGTCTGTATTTTACAGTGGGTGTATCAAAGGTTATATTAGAGTGTGAGGAGGTGCGTCAGATTTTCACGTGGATGATGTCATCAGTGATGTCATTTGAGATGTCAACAGTGATGTCACTGACCATGTCATGAATGATGTAATATGTGACGTCATCAGCAGTGCATTGCGGGGGCGCGAGTTATACTTAGCTGAACTAACTATAACGGGGGAATTTCTATTGTTTTATGCGAGTGAAATGTCCAGCTAACTATAACATCCCTGAAACCTATGTTTTTTTCAGTGAATTTCTAAGGTTTTTTAAATCTAATTTCTAACTATAACGTGCCTGAAACCTATGGTTTTTTCAGTGAATATATATATATATATATATATATATATATATATATATTACCTACTGGCGGTCGCCAGTATGTAGTTATAGTTAGGACCTATTTTCCATAGGAAAAGCATTTTTTGTTTTCCCAATAACCTTGGCGTCGTTTGATGAATCATCGCAAAATTTTCAGAACTAGTGGGGCGCTCCGGTCAGCTCCTGTCTTGAAAGTTTCGGGGTGATTCGCCAAGAGGGGGCCAAAAAGGGGGGGGGGTCCCAAAACGTGTTTTCCCATGTTATTTTCCATAGGAAACTTTAGACACGGCTACAGCCCGAACGGAATTATACCAAATTTGGCAAAAAGTTAGCCCTTAGTTCACAAAGAGTCCTTTTTTTTAAATGGTGTAAATCCGTTTAGTAGTTCCTGAGAAATTAAAAAAATAGAGGTCAGAAAATCAATTTCACATAGGAAACTTTAGACACGGCTACAGCTCGAACTGCTGAACGGAATTACACCAAATTTGGCAAAAAGGTAGCGCTTGGTTCAGAAAGAGAACTTTTTTTTTTAAATGGTGTAAATCCGTTCAGTAGTTTGAGATATTAAAGGGAAAAAATCTTTATATATCTGGGCGGGACCTAACTACACAAGCACAAGCTTGGCTCTAATTGTCTGCCAACACTTCAATCCAGGAAGTGTTGGCAGCCATCTTGGTGCAATGCTTTTTAGGTCTCGCCTAGCGACGCAGCGCATGCGCTGCTCGCTTGGCAAGATCTATTGTTCTCAATCTACCCAAACACCACTGCACTACCCTAAACCCTAAAACACTATCCCCAGCACCACCCCCTACACTACCCAAACACCAATGCACGACCCTAAACCCTAAAACACTAGCCCCAGCATGACCCCCTACACTACACAAACACCACTGCACTACCCTAAACCCTAAAACACTACCCCCAGCACGACCCCCTACACTACCCAAACACCACTGCACTACCCTAAAACACTAACCCACTACACTACACATAACACCACTGCACTACCCTAAACCACTAGAACACTACCCTCAGACACGACCACCTACACTACACAAACACCACTGCACTACCCTAAACACTAGAACACTACCCCCAGCACAACCCCTACACTACACAAACACCACTGCACTACCCTAAACACTAAAACACTACCCACAGCACAACCCCCTACACTACCCAAACACCACTGCACTACCCTAAACCCTAAAACACTACCCCCAGCATGACCCCCTACACTACCCAAACACCACTGCACTACCCTAAAACACAACCCTCTACACTAAACAAACACCACTGCACTACCCTAAACTGTAAAACACTACCCCCAGCACGACCCCCTACACTACACAAACACCACTGCACTACCATAAACGACTACCCTAAACCCTAAAACACTACTCCCAGCACGACCTCCTACACTACCCAAACACCACTGCACTACCCTAAACCCCAAAACACTACCCCCAGCACGATCCCCTATACTACCCAAACACCAGTGCACTACCCTAAAACACAACCCCAGCACGACCCCCTACACTACCCAAACACCATTGCACTACCCTAAACCCTAAATCTACCCCCAGCATGACCCCCTACACTACCCAAACACCACTGCACTACCCTAAACCCTAAAACACTACCCTCAGCAGGACCCCCTACCCTACCCAAACACCACTGCACACTACCCCCAGCACGACCCCCTATACTACACAAACACCACAGTACTACCCTAAACCCTAAATCTACCCCCAGCACGACCCCCTATATTACACAAACACCACTGCACTACCCTAAATCCTAAAACACTACCCCCAGCACAACCTCCTACACTACCCAAACACCACTGCACTACCCTAAACCCTAACACACTACCCCCAGCACGACCCCCTACACTACCCAAACACCAGTGCACTACCCTAAAACACTACCCCCAGCACAACCCCCTACACTACCCAAACACCACTGCACTACCATAAACCCTAAATCTACCCCCAGCACGACCCCTTACACTACCCAAACACCACTGCACTACTCTAAACCCTAAAACACTACCCCCAGCAGGACCCACTACACTACCCAAACACCACTGCACACTACCCCCAGCACGACCCCCTATACTACACAAACATCACTGTACTACCCTAAACCCTAAAACACTACCCCAGCACGATCCCCTACACTACCCAAACACCACTGCACTACCCTAAACCCTAAAACACTGCCCCCAGCACGACCCCCTACTCTACCCAAACATGACTGCACTACCCTAAACCCTAAAACATGACTCCCTACACTACACAAACACCACTGCACTACCCTAAACCCTAAAACACTACCCCCTACACTACCCAAACACCTCTGCGCTACCCTAAACCCTAAATCTACCCCCTACACTACCCAAACACCACTGCCCTACCCTAAACCCTAAATCTACCCCAGCACGACCCCCTACACTATCCAAACACCACTGCACTACCCTAAACCCTAAAAAACTACCCCCAGCATGACCCCCTACACTACCCAAACACCACTGCAGTGCCCTAAACCCTAAATCTACCCCAGCACGACCCCCTACACTACCCTAAAACACTACCCTAGCACGACCCCCTACACTACCCAAACACCACTGTGATACCCTAAACCCTAAAACACTACCCCAGCATGACCCCCTACACTACCCAAACACCACTGCGCTACCCTAAACCCTAAAACACTACCCCCAGCATGACCCCCTACACTACACAAACACCACTGCGCTACCCTAAACCCTAAAACACTACCCCCAGCACAACCCCCTACACTACCCAAACACCCCTGCACTACCCTAAACCTTAAACCACTACCCCCAGTACTACCCCCTACACTACACAAACACCACTGCACTAACCTAAACCCTAAAACTCTACCCCCAGCACTACACAAAAACCACTGCACTACCCTAAACCCTAAAACACTACGCCCAGCACGACCCTCTACACTACACAAACACCACTGCACTACCCTAAACCCTAAAACACTACCCCCAGCATGACCCCCTACACTACCCAAACACCACTGCACTACCCTAAACCCTAAAACACTACCCCCAGCATGACCCCCTACACTACACAAACACCACTGCACTACCCTAAACCCTAAAATACTACCCCCAGCATGGCCCCCTACACTACCTAAACACCACTGCACTACCCTAAACCCTAAAACACTACCCCCAGCACAACCCCCTACACTACACAAACACCACTGCACTACCCTAAAACACTACCCCCACAATACACAAACACCACTGCACTACCCTAAACCCTAAAACACTACCCCCAGCACGACCCCCTACACTACACAAACACCACTGCGCTACCCTAAACCCTAAAACACTACCCCCAGCTCGACCCCCTACACTACACAGACACCACTGCACTACCCTAAACCCTAAAACACTACCCCCAGCACGACCCCATACCCAACCCAAACACCACTGCACTACCCTAAACCCTAAAACACTACCCCCAGCATGACCCCCTGCACTACACAAACACCACTGCACTACCCTAAACCCTAAAACACTACACCCAGCACGACCCCTACACTACACAAGCACCACTGCACTACCCTAAACCCTAAATCAACCCCCAGCATGACCCCCTACACTACACAAACACCACTGCGCTACCCTAAATCCTAAAACACTACCCCCAGCACGACCCCATATACTACCCAAACACCACTGCACTACCCTAAACCCTAAAACACTACCCCCAGCACAACCCCCTACACTACCCAAACACCACTGCACTACCCTAAACCTTAAACCACTACCCCCAGTACTACCCCCTACACTACACAAACACCACTGCACTACCCTAAACCCTAAAACACTACCCCCAGCATGACCCCCTACACTACACAAACACCACTGCACTACACTAAACCCTAAAACACTACCCCCAGCACAACCCCCTACACTACCCAAACACCACTGCACTACCCTAAACCTTAAACCACTACCCCCAGTACTACCCCCTACACTACACAAACACCACTGCACTACCCAAACCCTAAAACACTACCCCCAGCATGACCCCCTACACTACACAAACACCACTGCACTACCCTAAAACCTAAAACACTACCCCCAGCATGACCCCCTACACTACCCAAACACCACTGCACTACCCTAAAACACTACTCCCTACACTACACAAACACCACTGCACTACCCTAAACCCTAAAACACTACCCCCGCATGACCCCCTATACTTCACAAGCACCACTGCACTACACTAAACCCTAAAACACTCACCCCAGCAGTATCCCCTACACTACACAACCCACTGCACTACCCTAATCCCTAAAACACTACCCTCAGCACAACCCCCTGCAATACCCAAACACCACTGCACTACCCTAAACCCTAAAACACTACCCCCAGCATGACCCCTACACTACACAAACACCACTGCACTACCCTAAACCCTAAAACACTATCCCCAGCATGACCCCTACACTACCCAAACACCACTGCGCTACCCTAAACCCTAAAACACTACCCCCAGCATGACCCCCTACACTACACAAACACCAGTGCGCTACCCTAAACCCTAAAACACTACCCCCAACACGACCCCCAACACTACTCAAACACCACTGCACTACCCTAAACCCTAAAACACTACCCCCAGCACGACCACCTACACTACACAAACACCACTGCGCTACCCTAAACCCTAAAACACTACCCGCTACACTACACAAACACCACTGCACTACCCTAAACCCTAAAACACTACCCCCAGCACGACCCCCTACACTACACAAACACCACTGTACTACCCTAAACTACTACCCCCAGCTTGACCATCTACACTACACAAACACCACTGCACTACCCTAAACCCTAAAACACTACCCCCAGCACGACCCCTACACTACACAAACACCACTGCACTACCCTAAACCCTAAAACACTACCCCCAGCACGACCCCCTACACTACACAAACACCACTGTGCTACCCTAAACTACTACCCCCAGCTCGACCACCTACACTACACAAACACCACTGTACTACCCTAAAGCCTAAAACACTACCCCCAGCTCGACCCCCTGCACTACCCTAAACCCTAAAACACTACCCCCAGCATGACCCCCACACTACCCAAACACCACTGCACTACCCTAAACCCTAAAACACGACCCCCTACACTACACAAACACCACTGCACTACGCTAAACCCTAAAACACTACCCCCAGCACCACACCCTACACTACCCAAACACCACTGCACTACCCTAAACCCTAAAACACTACCCCCAGCATGACCCCGTACACTACACAAACACCACTGCACTACCCTAAACCCTAAAACACTACCCCCAGCTCGACCCCCTACACTTCACAAACACCACTGCACTACCCTAAACCCTAAAACACTACCCCCAGCTCGACCCCCTACACTTCACAAACACCACTGCACTACCCTAAACCCTAAAACACTACCCCCAGCATGACCCGATACACAACCCAAACACCACTGCACTACCCCAAACCCTAAAACACTACCCCCAGCATGACCCCCCTACACTACCCAAACACCACTGCACTACCCTAAAACACGACCCCCTGCACTGCACAAACACCACTGCACTACCCTAAACCCTAAAACACTACCCCCAGCACGACCCCCTACACTACACAAGCACCACTGCACTACCCTAAACCCACCCCCAGCACGACCCCCTACACTACACAAACACCACTGCGCTACCCTGAATCCTAAAACACTATCCCCAGCACGACCCCATATACTACCCAAACACCACTGCACTGCCCTAAACCCTAAAACTCTACCCCCAGCATGACCCCGTACACTATACAAACACCACTGCACTACCCTAAAATACTACCCCCTGCACGACACCCTACACTACACAAACACCACTGCACTACCCTAAACCCTAAAACACTACCCCCAGCATAACCCCATACACAACCCAAACACCACTGCACTACCCCAAACCCTAAAACACTACCCCCAGCATGACCCCCTACACTACCCAAACACCAATGCACTACCCTAAAACACGACCCCCTGCACTGCACAAACACCACTGCACTACCCTAAACCCTAAAACAACCCCCAGCACGACCCCCTACACTACACAAGCACCACTGCACTACCCTAAACCCTAAATCAACCCCCAGCACGACCCCCTACACTACACAAACACCACTGCGCTACCCTGAATCCTAAAACACTATCCCCAGCACGACCCCATATACTACCCAAACACCACTGCACTGCCCTAAACCCTAAAACTCTACCCCCAGCACGACCCCCTACACTACCCAAACACCACTGCACTACCCTAAACCCTAAATCTACCCCCAGCATGACCCCCTACACTACACAAACACCACTGCACTACCCTAAAACACTACCCCCAGTACTACCCCCTACACTACACAAACACCACTGCACTACCCTAAACCCTAAAACTCTACCCCCAGCACTACCCAAACACCACTGCACTACCCAAACCCTAAAACACTGCCCCCAGCACGACCCCCTACACTACCCACACCACTGCACTACCCTAAACCCTAAAACACTACCCCCAACACTACCCAAACACCACTGCACTACCCTAAACCCTAAAACACTACCCCCGCACGACCCCTACACTACACAAGCACCACTGCACTACCCTAAACCCTAAAACACTACCCCAGCACGACCCCTACACTACCCAAACACCACTGCACTACACTAAACCCTAAAACACTACCCCAGCAGTATCCCCTACACTACACAAACCACTGCACTACCCTAATCCCTAAAACACTACCCCCAGCACTACCCCCTACACTACCCAAACACCACTGCGCTACCCTAAACCCTAAAACTCTACCCCCAGCATGACCCCCTACACTACACAAACACCAGTGCGCTACCCCAAACCCTAAAACACTACCCCCAGCACGACCCCCAATACAACCCAAACACCAAACCACTACCCCCAGCTCGACCACCTACACTACACAAACACCACTGCACTACCCTAAACCCTAAAACACTACCCCAGCACGACCCCCTACACTACCCAAACACCACTGCACTACCCTAAACCCTAAAACACTACCCCCAGCATGACCCCCTACACTACCCAAACACCACTGCACTACCCTAAAACACGACCCCCTACAGTACACAAACACCACTGTACTACCCTAAACCCTAAAACACTACCCCCAGCTCGACCCCCTGCACTACCCTAAACCCTAAAACACTACCCCCAGCACTACCCCTACACTACGCAAACACCACTGCACTACCCTATACCCTAAAACACTACCCCCAGCACGACCCACTACACTACACAAACACCACTGCACTATCCTAAACCCTAAATCTACCCCCAGCACGACCCCTACACTACACAAACACCACTGTGCTACCCTAAAACACTACCCCCAGCACGAACCCCTACACTACCCAACACCACTGCACAGCCCTAAACCCTAAAACACTACCCCCAGCATGACCCCCTACACTACCCAAATACCACTGCACTTCCCTAAACCCTAAAACACTACCCCCAACATGACCCACTACACAAACACCACTGCGCTACCCTAAACCCTAAAACACTACCCGCAGCATGACCCCCTACACTACCCAAACACCACTGCGCTACCCTAAACCCTAAAACACTACCCCAGCACGACCCCCTACACTACCCAAACACCACTGCACTACCCTAAACCCTAAAACACTACCCCCAGCACTACCCCCTACACTACACAAAGTCCACTGCACTACCCTAAACCCTAAAACACTACCCCCTACACTACCCTAACACCACTGCACTACCCTAAAACACTACCCTCAGCCTGACCCCCTACACTACACAAACACCACTGCACTACCCTAAAACACTACTCCCTACACTACACAAACACCACTGCACCACCCTAAACCCTGAAACACTACCCCCAGCATGACCCCCTGCACTACCCTAAACCACTACCCCCAGCACTACCCCCTACACTACCCAAACACCACTGCACTACCCTAAAACACTACCCTCAGCCTGACCCCCTACACTACCCAAACACCACTGCACTACCCTAAACCCTAAAACACTACCCCCAGCACGACCCCCTACACTACCCAAACCGCACTGCACTACCCTAAACCCTAAAACACTACCTCCAGCAGTACCCCCTACACTACACAAACACCACTGCACTACCCTAAACCCTAAAACACTACCCCCAGCACGACCCCCTACACTAACCAAACACCACTGCACTAATCTAATCCCTAAATCTACCCCCAGCACAACCCCCTACACTACCCAAACACCACTGAACTACCCTAAACCCTAAAACACTACACCTAGCATGACCCCATACACTACCCAAGCACCACTGCACTGCCCTAAACCCTAAAACACTACCCCCAGCACGACCCCCTACACTACACAAACACCACTGCACTACCCTAAACCCTAAAACACTACCCCCAGCACGACCCCCTACACTACACAAACACCACTGCACTACCCTAAACCCTAAAACATTACCCTCAGCACGACCCCCTACACTACCCAAACACCACTGCACTACCCTAAACCCTAAAACACTACCCTCAGCACGACCCCCTACACTACCCAAACACCACTGCACTGCTCTAAACCCTAAAACACTACCCCCAGTATGACCCCCTACACTACACGAACACCACTGCACTTCCCTAAACCCTAAATCTGCCCCCAGCACGACCCCCTACACTACACAAACACCACTGCACTACCCTAAACCCTAAACCACTACCCCCAGCATGACCCCCTACACTACACAAACACCACTGCTCTATGCTAAACCCTAAACCACTACCCCAGCACGACCCCCTACACTACCCAAACACCACTGCACTACCCTAAACCCTAAAACACTACCCCCAGCACCACCCCCTACACTACCCAAACACCACTGCACTACCCTAAACCCTTAATCTACCTCCAGCACGACCCCCTATACTACACAAAAACCACTGCACTAGCCTAAACCCTAAAACACTACCCCCAGCACGACCCCCTACACTACCCAAACACCACTGCACTTCCCTAAACCCTAAACCACTACCCCCAGCACGACCCCCTACACTACCCAAACTCCACTGTACTACGCTAAACCCTAAAACACTACCCCCAGCACTTCCCCCTACACTACACTAACACCACTGCACTACCCTAAACCCTAAAATACTACCCCCAGCACTACCCCCTACACTACCCTAAACCCTAAAACACTACCCCCAGCACTACCCAAACACCACTGCAATACCCTAAACCCTAAAACACTACCCCCAACAGTACCCCCTACACTACACAAACACCACTGCACTACCCTAAACCCTAATACACTTCCCCCTACACTATACAAACACCACTGCACTACCCTAAACCCTAAAACACTACCCCCAGCACGACACCCTACACTACCCAAACACCACTGCGCTACCCTAAACCCTAAAACACTACCCCCAGCACGACCCCTTACACTACCCAAATACCACTGCACTACCCTAAACCCTAGAAAAGTAACCCCCACCCCATGCGCAATCCCCTTACCTCTCACTCCTCGTGGTTCCTCTCTCCTCGTGGTTCCTGCTTCACGTCGTCTCTGAGGGGCGGTGCACGTCGTTGTGAGGAAACGGAACAGCCTCTGTTTCCTTACAACGACGTGGATCGTCTACATATTTTTAGAAGGCATGGTCATTTACCATACATACCTTTACAAAGAAATTCGTTGTAAAGACATGCGTGGTAAATGACCATGCGTTCTAAAAAAATGCGTAGTAATGACTCCGCGATGTACAACGCATGTGTGGTAATGCATGCGTTGTAATGGTATCACGAAGTAAAAAAGTCGTTGTAACGGCTGTTTACCGATCGAAGCTGGCCACTGTTCTTCAGTGAGTCATTTATTTGATAAATTAAGAGGAAGGAATGTGGTTTTTTTACCGAAAAGTGCATTCCTGGCTGTTGTATTGTGAAAGTGTCCGCGTGGTCTGGTTTCACTTCCGGTGAGAGAGTGGAAGAGTCGGTTTGGATCTAAAGAAGTTCTGTTGTTGGACGGGGCCGGCGCGAGACGTCGTCAGAAAACACAGCTAATGGAAAGCATCCTCCCCGAAGTGTGGAGCAGTGCCATGAGAGGTCAACGAGTGTGCGTCCCACCGCAGTATGACAGTACCGCGTGACCCTGTGCCGCCTCCAGGGTACGGGAGGCAGAAGCGGCATCCATCGCAGGTCCTCTTGAAGACCGTTGTAGCACTAATTCTACCTTTTGGAACTAGGGCATTTTAACCTCGTTGTTCCTGCCAGATACAAAGAGAAGATCCTGTGTTATTCAGTGCCCTCGTTACCTTTTTTGTGGGTAGTGGTGCTTGTCACTTCGCTGCCCCGCCGGTGCACACGACTGGGCTCCCCACCTCGTATGCCATCTACAGGGCCTCTGCCCTCGGATCACTGGTTTCGGTTTCTGGAGTGGCAACATAAACAGTTGCTCCCAAAGGACTAGCCTGAACACTTAGGTGAATATCCCCTGCGCCAGCATTCCGCGGAAATTCTTTCCTAGCTCTCCCACATCGACGAGGACGTCATAATAGCACGGCTCCGCTCGCGACACCGTATGACGTCATCGGAGCCATAAGAGGTCCTCGTCGGCGTGCTGACATCAGTTCCAACCATTTTTTCCGTGCCACCGAGGCAAACAGGCGGACCAACACATTTTCACATGTATACATAGTATACTAAATATATATATATATATATATATATATATATATATATATATATATATATATACACACAAATGCATAACCAATAAAGGCATAAAGAAATAGCAACAGATCAAGCATTTCTCACTATTAAAACATAAGCATGATTAAGACATATTAAAAATATTCATGCCAAACAGTAAAAGCATCTTTTTGGTAGAAACAGGTGGACAACGGGGAGGTGGGTGGGACAGTGAGGAATCCACAGGCAGATACTGTATCCACCAGAAAAAGTGTTACCGAAGGTAAGTAACTTGTTCTTCTGATGGATACTTCTGCCTGTGGATTCCTCACCTTTTGAATAGAATCCCCAAGCCGTACCTCACCCGGAGGAGGATGTCCACCTGACTAGACCAAAAAATCTTGCAAAACAGATTGAGCAAAATGGCCATCCCTCCTAACCTCCGAATCCAATAATCGAATAATTTTTCGTCGAAATTATATTGAAAATAATACTTTAAAAATACTTTTATTAATAAATTTAGAAAACACTTGAAGGAAAACTTTTATTTATAATTAATTTAAAGATATTCCATACTTTACAAATTACGCCGAAGTCGCGACCCCAGCGCGACTTTTCAAAATGGCTACCGGAATGTGCGCAGCCATCGTGTAGGGTGCGCGACTTCTGTATAATATAAAAAAAAAAAAAAAGAATGAATATAGTTTTCCTAACTAAAAATTATTCACAATTTTTTTTAAATATATATGTATATATATTTAGAAAATAAAAAAACCATAGGATTGAGGTACATTAGACTTACAAATTTTCATTTAAAAAACCTTTGTAATTCACTGAAAAAACCATAGGTTTCAGGCACGTTATAGTTAGAAATTAGCATTTAAAAAACCACAGAAATTCAATGAAAAACTATAGGTTTCAGGAACGTTATAGTTAGTTGGACATTTCACTCGTACAAAACCATAGAAATTCCGGCGTTATAGTTAGTTCAGCTAACTATAACTCGCGCCCCCGCAATGCACTGCTGATGACGTCACATATTACATCATTCATGACATGGTCAGTGACATCACTAATGACATCACTGATGACATCTCAAATGACATTACTGATGACATTACTGATGACATCATCCACGTGAAAATCTGATGCACCTCCTCACACCTGAATATAACCTTTGATACACCCACTCTAAAATACAGACCTACCATTATCGAAAAAATAGACACATCAGCGCCAGTTACTAAATACGCACTGACTGATTCCTAGGTCTACACACACATCCACTCATTCACCCATACAGTCACTCATCAATACAACACTATGATATGCACTCATACACCTATACAGACACTCACACACTGCCACATATCCAGAGTTACTCACACACCTAGTCAGTCATGCAAAGAATCAATCATACTTCCATTTACTCACCTATACAGTTATACAGACACCACCTCATTTATTCATACAGATACTAACACATAATTACTCTTATAGAATCACTGATACAAATACACACTCATCCATGCAGCCACTCACAATTACTGACTCTCACATATAGTTATTTATATACTCCATCACTCACATATACTGCCTTTTACATATGTAGTTACTTGCACATGTACCACTGAGACATCCATTCACTCACCAACACACCCATACACACACTCACCCACCCATACAGCTGTTTCCACATGCACTCTTGAACCCATACACCCAGTGAATCAACCACTCACACATCTATGCACAGAGTCACACACCTCCCACCCACCCACACACAGACTCAGGCAGCCAAACAAATACTCAGGCAAGCAATCAATAACCCATGTAGACACTCATGCAGCTACTCACCAACCCATGCAGCAGCTTACACAACAACAGACAGACTGATACAGACATTCACACAGTTTAGTCACTAACCCATGCATTCAGTAAGACACATTTAATCACTCACTTATACAGTCAGTCACGTACTTACTAAATCCTCCATACAGACACTTATACACCTACTCATTCTTCAATACAGCTTGGTATATATATAAAACAAATTTAAACTTTACAGAAACACACAGTCACTGGATGATGTCATCAGTGATGTCATCAGTGATGTCACGGACCAGGTCATGAATGATGTAATATGTGACGTCATGAGCAGTGCATTGCGGGTGCGCGAGTTATAGTTAGCTGAACTAACTATAACGCCAGAATTTCTATGGTTTTGTACGAGTGAAATGTCCAACTAACTATAACGTTCCTGAAACCTATGGTTTTTTCAGTGAATATATATATATATATATATATATATATATATATATATATATTACCTACTGGCGGTCGCCAGTAGGTAGTTATAGTTAGGACCTCGTTTCTATTCAAAAAAGCATTTTTTCATTTCCCAGTAACTTTGGCGCCGGTTGACGAATCTTCGCGAAATTTTAAAAACTAGTGGGGTGCTCCGTTCAGCTGCTGTCTTGAAAGTTTTGGGGTAATTCATCAAGCGGGGGCCGAAAAAAATGGGGGTCCCAAAACGCGTTTTCCCCATGTAATTTTCCATAGGAAACTTTAGACAAAGCTACAACCCGAACCGCTGAACGGAATTACACCAAATTTGGCATAAAGGTAGGTCATGGTTCAGAAAGATCCCTTTTTGTTAAATGGTGTAAATCTGTTCAGTAGTTCCTGAGAAATTAGAAAAAGAAAAAATATCGATATCTGTGGGCACGGTGGGTTCGCGAACCCTCCCGAGCACGAGCTTCATTCTCATTGGCTGCCAACACTCCAAATCAGGAACTGTTGGCAGCCATTTTGTGACTCGGTTACTGAGTCAGAAGAAATCTGTTAAAGAAGGATGAAAAAGAAGAAAAGGGGGCAGGGTAGGAACACCCTGACCCCCTAGGCTTGCTCTGGGGGTCCCACAAGGACCCCCAAGGCCCCAATTTCATTTTTTTAAAAATAAAATAAAAACAGAAGTCGTGCAGGGTGCGCGACTCCGGGCGAATTTAAAAAAAAAAAACAACGGAGTGTGGGGTTATTAAATAAGGGGTGGGGGGCTCGGGGGCTCCCTCAAGCCCCGGGGACCACCACCTCCCCGGGGCTTAAGAAATGAAGGAAGGGGGGCTGCATGGCCCCCCCTCCAGGAGCCCATAGTGGCCCTGGGGACCGCCACCCCGCAGGACCGGCTCCTGCAATGTCCCGGGGTGCCCACCCCCGGGACACTGCTGTTTGCTATGACAGGGCGGGAGCACAGCTTCCGCCCTGTCATAGCAAACGCTGCTTTGCTTGATTGAAGCGAGAGCAGGAAAACCTGCTCTCGCTTCAATGAAGCAAATCAGGATTGCTTTTGGGCAAGGGGAGCTGCATGTCAGCAGCTCCTCTTGCTCAAAAGCAATGCCAGCTCCCGCAGGAGGCGGGGAGCCAGTGGGACCGTGGGGAAATTGGGGCTCCCCCACGGTCTCCAACTGTGAGGCCATGCCCCGCGGGATGGGGTCCCCGGGGCCAAAAATGGCCCAGGAGGGGGGGGCAGCACGGTTCCCCCCTCCTTTTTAAAAAAAATTTAAATAAAAAGATTAGGGCATGCCCCGGGGGATGGGGTCCCCGGGGCGAATATAAATTAGTGGACGGTTTTTCTTTTCCGCAAAGTTTGGAGTCGCGACCCCAGCGCGGCGCTCAGCGCGGCCCCTAGTGTGAACGTGAGGGGTGCGCGGCTCCCAGCACGGCCCCCTAGTGTGAACGCGAGGGGTGCGCGGCTCCCAGCACGGCCCCCTGGTGTGAACACGAGGGGTGCACAGCTCCTTCAGTCGCGCTGGGTGCGCAACTCCAAGCAAAAATAATCAAGATTTTTTTTTTATATAAACCTAGGTTATATGTTGGGTTATTTAGTGGCTCTAAAAAGATCCCTTGTTTTCATTGGGAGATTGTTGTAGCTACATGTAAGTGCGGATGCAGAGCTTCAGGTTGTTGAGAAACACTCTGTTGCCTTGATCAGTGAAGTGTACTCCATCACTTCTGTAGATGCCATCCATATTGAAACGAAGATTGTTGTTATAGATGGAGCCCATCCTATGGTCTCTAAGGTAAGCAGAAACAGCTTTATTGCCTTTTTTTCTAGCTTTCTCAATCTGTGGTCAGAATTGATTGGACAACTTCCATTTCTGTCTTTGGCATATGTTAGAGTATACAAAGAGAGTTTGGGGGAAAAGCAACATCAATTCTGCAAAGGTGTCCTTCATTAGCATTTCCAGACCTATCCCAGTCAATGTGCCTAGGTCATTGCCACCACAGTGCACAATCATGAGGTCAGGGGTTTGGAGGTGCAAAAAGGTTGTAACCAAAGGCATTAATTGATGCCACTTTAATCCTCTCTGTCCAATCCATTTAATGTCTACATTTTGCAAAGCTAGGTCTTTGTCAATACCTCTGCGTTCAGCATACCTTTTGCACCAGAAAACATAGCTGTGCCCAATAATCCACACAGAAAGCATCTTGAAGGGATGTCTGAAAGTAATCAAAAGATGTCTGTAGCTGAGGTAGTCAGTTGCTAGAATGAGAGGCATCTAAAATGGTGGACGAGATGCAGTTTTAAAAAAAGTAGAGAATTGATTGGCTGTTTATGAACATTGTACACTGTAAAATAGGGTGCATGGTACTTTCTTTAAAAAGCATGTATGTCATTGGTCAGTAAAAATGTTTGAAAGGTACAGTAGAAAGGATAAGGTGATGTTTTGCAAAGCCAACCACACCTGCTGTTTCCATTTGCAACATTGTGTGGTAAACTTGAAAATATGGTGAACTTGTGACCGGTCAGTTAAGTTGAATGTCCCATGACCTGTTACTATGGAAACTGGCATTAAGCAGAAGGGGTGAAGAAGTCAGTTGATAAGGGTTATTATCTGTACCCAATGGAAATGTGTTTTACAATTTGAAAAACTCTAGGAAGCAATGTCATTTGTTGCTTATGTGTATTTGTATGGAGAAAGAGAGGGACACCTTGCCATTACTGGTTTTACCTTGCTGAGTCTGGTGCATTATATTGATTGTGTGTAAAAGAAAATCCTGTCCGAGTTTGTGAGATTTTTCATCCAACACATTTATTTGCAAGGTGAGTTATAAATTTGTGAGGTTTATTTAAAAAAAAAATTGACATTATTTTAAAACTGTGTTATTTGATATATATTATTAAATGTAGAGATGTATATTGGAGTTTGTTTCATAGTACTTAAATGTTGTTTAAAAAAGAGTCTGTACAGTAATGTGTATTTTTTTAAGATGATTACTGATGTTATTAATTAGGCTTGTTTTTTAAGTCTGTACAAAGGTAAAGTTAAATGATGCCACATATTTTAAGATAGAATGGTGAAATAAGGTGCTGTTAATTAGGCTTCTTTTTGTAGTCTGAAAAAAGGTATAGTTGAATGATGCCACATAATTTTAGATACAAAGGTGAAGATGTAGCTCAAAAGTAAACCACCACATATTACCCTTGCAGGCATGTTGTACTTAACTAGATAATATGTAATGACTCATCGATGTGTTCATATTGTATTTATACAGTTGTATGTATGGTTAGTGAACTATTGAGAGGTGCCTGACTGGTTACAGGAGTGCAAAAGTAGTGACTAGGTGATTTTAAAACTACATGAGTAATGATTGACTGATTCCATCTTCTGCAATCACTCTGTATCCAAGCACTCATGAAATCACTCTGCCACTACTCAAACATTTATGAAATTACCCAGGCACTACCCATGCACTCGCCCAATCTTCCAGTCACTACCCATGTACTCATGCAATGACCCAGGCACTAACACATGCACTGCTACAATCCCCTGTGCACTTTCCATGTAGACCTCTAACCACCTACACACTACTGATTTACTCCTCCAATTACCCAGGTATTACCTATGCAGTCTAGCAATCCCTCTCTCACTTCCTGTGCACTCTTCCAATCACTCATCCAGCACTATGTACTTATCCAATCACTCCGCCAAAACCCAAGTACTTATAAATTCACCATGCACTCTCCTTGCAGTACTCTAATCATCCAGTGACTACCCATGTACTCATGCAATAACCCAGGCACTGCTACAATCCCCTGTGCACTTTCCATTTAGTCCAGCAATCTCCCTGTCACTACCTATGCACTCCTCCAGTCACCCAGCCAGCACTATGTACTTATCCAATCACTCCGCCAAAACACAAGCACTTATAAATTCACCATGCACTCTCCTTGCAGTACTCTAATCATCCAGTCACTACCCATGTACTCATGCAATCACCCAGGCACTAACACATGCAGTGCTACAATCCCCTGAGCACTACCCATGCAGTCCAGCAATCTCCCTGTCACCACCTATGCACTCCTCCAGTCACCCAGTCAGCACTATGTACTTATCCAATCACTCCGCCAAAACCCAAGCACTTATAAATTCACCATGCATTCTCCTTGCAGTACTCTAATCATCCAGTCACTACTCATGCAATGACCCAGGCACTAACTCATGCTCTGCTACAATCCCCTGTCCACTACCCATGCAGTCCTCTAAACACCTAAACACTACTCATTTACTCCTCCAATTACCCAGGTAGTACCCATGTAGTGCAGCAAACCCCATGTGATTTCAAAAGAAAGCATTTCATTGATTTTTATGTAGAACGTGTTTCTTTAGTAATAGAATAGTATATTTCTATATAGTTATATTAATAAAATAACATTTTTTATTTTTTATTTTTATTTTTAGATATTCTTCATCATCATAAAGAAAGACTTACCATGACCAAAAAACAGAAAAGAGAAAAGAAGAAAAGAAACAATACTATTTAAAGAAAAGACAACAGCAAGAATTAGATGAACTACAACATGTGGGAAAAAAGAAAAAGTCTTGCGGTAAGAGAACAAAAGAATTTATTAAAAGACTTTCAAGGACTAGAAAGGGTTTTGACAATGTAGAAAATAGAAAGAATACTTCAAGAACAAAGAAGAATGAAATGAATAAAGGACAAATTAATGGCAAATCACGTTCTGAAAAAACAATCTATGCTAAAAGAAGAAAGAATCAATTTTGTGAAATAAGGAAACCTGTTTCAAAATAGAGTAGTACAAAATTTATTAAAAGATGGCAAGAAAAATAAAAGAAGATCAGCATTTTATAAAAAGAAGAAACAGATTGAAACTATTGTTGAAAAAGCTTTTGAATTAAAAAGAAAATTGTTAATTTTAGTTTTAAACAGAATGCGATCATTAGATAAACCAATGCATTTTATGAAGGACAAAAGTAAAAAGAAGAGACTAATTAACAGAACTAACTTTTGTGATTTTTTTGGGGTGAATGGAAGCACACTTCAAGTTCAGAGCCTTTTTTTAATGAAGAGAGCTATTTTCAAACCAATACATTAGTTCATGCAGTTGATACCAGTGGTCGTGCTTATGAAGTGAAGAACGGTTGTGCAATTGAAAAAGAAAAGATGGTTCCTAGAAATGTAGAAGAAGTGATAGCTGATGAAGTCCTAGGGAGACGTACTAAAGCCCCAGTGTATACTCGGGATTGTAGTAGTATTTGTAGTATACGACAGGAGTCTGTTGATATTTTACGAAATTTCTTACGAGAGTATACTAAAAAAAAGTGTTAAACAAAAGATTAAGATGCTGCAAGGACTAAATCCTTATAAAGTGAGAAAAAATACTGGTTTGCAAGGTCATTCTCTGGCTTGTCTTTCTAGAAAAGTGTGTAAAAGTGTTTTTCATCGTTTGAGAATGTTAGCAGTATATCACTCTCAAATGCGGAAGTTAGTAAGAAGATTGTACTATGCAAAAAGTCCAGCAATAATTTTAAGTGACTTAAACAGTGCTCTTTTGCATGGGTCAGTATCAGATGTAAAAAAAGGTTTGTGATAAAATAGAGTTTCGTTACTTTGGTCCTGAACAAGAGTGTACAGAAAGTGAGAGTTTGATAGAAGTAGGTGTTGAAGAAGATATGGAAGATAGTAGTACTGAGAAGTTTGAAGAAGAAATTACGAAGTTTAAGGTAATTTGTTGTGAAAGACCAAACTATGTTTGTATTTGTTGTCGACAAACTCACTATAGAAATCAAACTAGGAATGTTGCTCTGTATTTAAAAAGTGAAAAAGAAAACAATGATAAGTGGAAGGAATTTGCAACTTATTTGTTGGTAGAAGATTGCTTTGATTTGGGTAGTGATCAACGTATTTGTAAGTAAGTAAAAGTAAGTAAGTCCGTTTTTATATAGCGCAGCTACTCACCCTTACGGGTCTCAAGGCGCTGGGGGCCGTAGTGAAGATTAAGTGAGCTATTGCCCAGAGTCACATGGTGCTGAGCTGAGCTGCCGCCGGAGCCGGGGATCGAACCGTGAACCCTGTGCTCCGAAGTCAGCGGCCCTGGCCGCTGCACCACACCTCTCCATTTGTAAATATTGTTATACCAAATTAGAGGACAACAAAATGCCAGCTAGAGCTGTACATAATAATCTAGAGTTGGTAGCTATTCCTCCAGAACTGGTAGATTTAAATACTTATGAGTCCATTCTGATTCAATCTGTGCACCCGTTTCAGGCTATTGTTCGTATGGAGCCTAAAACAGGTAAGTTGCCTCCCACAGATTTACAAAGAGGATTAAAAGGAAGAGTTTTGTATTTACCTTTAGATTTAAAGAAAAATATTGAAACTGTTGGTGTAGAGAAAGAGGAAACTGAACCTCTAGTTATTCTAGTTAATGGTGTTCCTACGAAGATTCGGAAAATATGGCAAGAATTAGTAGATGTGAGCAAAGTGCAAAAGGCTACGTTATATCTCATAAAAAACAATGTTTACTACAAAAATGTGTATGTAGAAGAAGAAGAAATAGTTTTAGGAGATGATAGCGAAATTTCAAGTGGCCAAATTGAAAAAGAGGACATCTCCAAAAGGGAAGAAATTTATGAACATTATAGTGTACATCCTTTACATTCCAAAGATGTGATTGGAAATACTATTGGATTATTCCAAATGAAGAAAGCGAAGGGGATTCCCATGAGCGTTAAGGAAAAAAGTTTGGAAGCTCATTGTTTTCCACAGCTCTTCCCCACTGGAAAAGGTGGATGATATGACAAACGACCAGTACAGATTCCAGCATCAGAATATCGAACAACAAGATTGTACTCAGAAGATCCAAGATTTCGACAATGTATTCCATATATATTTAATCTTTTGTTTGAAAGTGACTTGTCTGGACTTTCATATGCAGTCAACCACATATTAAAAACAGGAGTTCATCTTCAAAATGTTTCTGCAAAGGAATTCATGGACAAAGTACAACAGAGAGACGATCATTTAGAATCTCAATTGATTAATTTGATGGCGTGTCAATGTGGTACTAATGAGTATTGGTATCGTCGTCATGGAGAACTTAAATGTATGTTAAGGAACTTAGGAACCCCTACGTGGTTTGTTACGCTAAGCTGTGCTGAATACGCATGGGACGATTTACTTGAATTTCTTCGAGAAGCAAATTCAAATATTAAAAACAATGAATTCAAGACACCTGGAGAACTGTGTTCCTTGGATCCTGTAAATGTGTGCAGATATTTTAATCATAGGTTTCAAGCTAGGATATCTTTTATCTGCAATAAAAACAACCTACCTCTTGGAGAAGTTATTGATTTCTTTTGGAGAAAGGAGTACCAAGCTAGAGGCGCTCCTCATATACATATGCTTTTATGGATCAAGGATGCACTCAAATTTGGAACTGATTCGGATGAGACTGTTTTATCTTTCATTGAAGACTGTTACATGTGCTATACCAAAAACAGGAGAAGAAAATACCTTAAGACAACAAGTTTTACGGTTTCAAACTCATCGATGTGGCAAATACTGTAGACGGAAATAAAGTCAAAGGAAAAGTTTTATACAAAATGTCGATTTGGATTTCCACATCCAGTAATATCCAAAGGAAGAGTCAACAGTTTCATGTTAGCAGTGAGGCATACTATCACTAGAAAATCTCCCAAAAATACTTACAATTTAAAAAAGAAGTGAACAATCAAAGTATTTTAATGATTATAATACAGTAATTTTGTTGATGTGGAATGCAAATATGGATATCCAGTATGTTGTAGATAATTCCATTGCTGTTGCTCGGTATGTTACGTCATACATAACAAAATCTGAAAAGACGCAATTGAAAGAAATGTGGGAAGAAATTGCCCAAGAGAAGACTCTTACTAAGAAATTGTACAGCTTTAGTTTGAAGATGCTGTCCCATCGAGAAATTGGATCCTACGAATGTTCGGATCGGTTGACCTCTGTAAGTTTATATTCGAAGTCAAGAGGAATCATTTGGGTTAGTCTAGGTCTGGCTGCAACATGAAATCGAATACTTAAACCTATACAAGAAATCACCGGAAAGCACAGATATTGTTAAAACAAACTTGTTGGATACATACTATCCTAATAGAAGTCCCTATCTTGAAAACATATGTCTCTATGAAGTACTGCAATATTACAGTTTTAAGAGAAATATTACAGAGACCATAAATGAAGAAAAATATGCAGTGATTGATTCAGAAGGATGTTTGGTGAAACATAGTAAAGGAAATCTCATTAATCACAGGAAACTGAGTTGCGATACTCCTGATAAAAGGGAATTTTACTATTTAGCACTTCTGCAACTCTTCAAGCCTTGGCGTGCTGAAATGGAATTACTTGGAGATTTTCAGTGCTATGAAGATTCTTTTAATGCATGTAAAGATAGCATTGATTGCAGAGTTTTTCCAAATTATCTCCAAATGTTGAATGAAGAAATTGAACAAGAAGCTAGTATTGCAGTTGAGATTGCTAGAGACAGTTCTCAAGATAGTCAAAGTTCTGCTCCACTGAGTCAAAATCCACTAGGACAACCAATTCTTGAAAATGAAGCAGCAATCGCCATGAGCGAAGTGGAAACAGCAATGCATCAAGCTCAACACGATATTATGGACTTAGGAAACTTGGAAGAACAACTAAATATTGAACAGAAAGAAATATAGCAGCAAGTTACACAACAGATCGACCATGGTTTACTTCATGAAAAAAAAGAATGCAACTACACATCTTTTAAACCTATTCAAATGTATATCAGTGGTCAAGCTGGTACAGGAAAAAGTTTCTTAATTAAAGTTTTGACCAGTTATCTACAGAAAACCACTGAATCACATTTATCTTGTGTTGTAACCGCTCCAACTGGGTTAGCAGCACACAACATTAAAGTGATTACATTACATCGTTTACTAATGCTACCTGTTAACATGAAAACAAGTTGGAATATCACAAGCTTTCTGGAGAAGTTTGTTTGGAAGTTTCAAGAGTACTAAAGAAAATGAAACTTCTGATCATTGATGAGGTGAGCATGGTCTCAAACTTAATGCTTGCCTTTGTATATTTAAGAATGCAGCAAATTTTAAAAACAGAATATGATGTGTTACTTGGAGGAAAACGTGATTGTTTTCGGTGATCTACTGCAACTTACTCCTGTAAAAGGGGAACCAGTTTTTACCTGAACAGCCGACTCAAATTCCACGCACCCCAAAGGACCCTACGATCAGCCCAGCTCTCCTACGCCGTGGTCCCCCGCACCAGAAAGACCAGATCGGGAGGCCGCTCCTTCTCCTTCCTCGCGGCCAAAGCATGGAACGCCCTTCCGCTCCACCTCAGACAGACAACATCGCTCCCCATCTTCGCAAGAAACCTCAAAACCTGGCTCTTCGACAGACCCCCTCCTTGATGGATGGAACCTGCACCCCCCCCCCTAGCGCCTTGAGACCCTTACGGGTGAGTAGTTGCGCTTTAACAAACCCCTGATTGATTGATTGATAAAACACTTGTGCATGAAGACACCAGAAAATCTTTGGGAAGTATTGGAAATGTCAACATTTGGTCATATTTTGAATACAAAGAACTTATTAAAAATATGCGACAGGCAAGTGATAAAGATTATGGAAGCATTCTCTAAGATATAAGAATTGGTGTTTTGACAGAACATGGAAAAGAAGCTTTGCAAAGTCGGCTACTTACAGACTTGTTTCCAAATGAAATTGTTGCTCCGGAAATAATATACAAAAAATTGGAGAAAATAAATCTATAATCTGCCTAATGCCAACACTGCGAGAGTGTTCTACATTCAATGAAGAACTTTTAAAGCTGGAAAAACAACAAATAAAAATGGAAGCCATTGATAAAATAGAGCACGAAGGAATTGCTATTATTTTGAGTGAAAAATTAAAAACAAAATTGGATTCTTTGGAAAAATCTATATCTAAGACTGCTGGTTTAGAAAAGAATTTATATGTATGTGAAAACTGTCAGGTAATTTTACGGCGTAATTTGGATGTGGAAAAAGGTTTAGTAAATGGAGCAATGGGAAAAGTTGTTGATTTTGTTAATTATCAAAATAGAGATGGAATTGAATTTTTGAAGATTAAATTTGATTAGATTGAAGAGGTAAAACAGATTGGACGTTGTTCTGTTTGTTTTTTGCTTGTTAAAGACTTGTATGTTCGTAGAAAACTGTTTCCTCTTTCTTTAGCATATGCGGTGACCATTCATAAATCTCAAGGTTTAAGTGTAGACAGTGCTTTGGTAAACATTGGAAGTACCGTGTTTAAAGAGGGCATGGCAAATGTTGCATTGTCCCGAGTCAGAACTTTACCTGGATTGTATTTGATTAATTTTGATGAGAGAAAGATTAGTGCAGATGCAAATTGTGTAAGAGAGTATAATCGGTTAAGAAGACTGTATGCTCCCAACTTAGGTGAATATCCTGTATAGGAAAAGCGTGTAGTAGGTCGAAAACGAACATATGAGGAACTCGGTAGTGAGGTAGGAAATAAGAAAACAAATCAAGAGAATGTTGATGTTCCAAAGAAAAAAAAAATGGACAGTGTTGAAGATATTGTAGGATATCAGTTAGAAAATAGTTCAGGTATCAACTGCTATGGTAATGTAGTTGTGAACGTCGTATTTTTTCTAGAAAATCTCCAACAACAAATTATGGAGAATCGAGACAAAAGGTTTTGTTCTTTAATGCATTCTATTTTTGAAAACTTGACAACTCATAAAACTAAAATCCAAAGTGTTTCTGGCATTCGAAATCTTCTGGATATATGTTCTGGTTCTTCACAATTTACACTTAATGGTACAGCAAGATGCTCAAGAATTTCTTATGGTTATGCTTGCAGTATTGGAAGATGAAGGAATACAAATTGAAAATCTGTTTGGACTTCGTTACAGATGGGAACATGAATGTGAAGATTGTACATTTTCTTCTATCGCTAAAATAGACACTGAAAGATTCATATATTTGACAATACCAGATTGTAAATCAGTGTCTTTTAACAAATTAGTAAAATCAGCAAATCAAAATATGGAATGTAGTCACTGCAAATCTGAAATGTTAACATTATTTATAGAAAAATGTGGACAATATGTCATTTTAATGATACAATGTTGCAGACCAGATCAAAGAAAATTGGAAACTAATATTAAAGATTTTGTGGCAAGTCAACTGTCAATTTCAGGAAGAACTTTCAAAACAGTGGCAATTATTTTCCATGATGGACCTTCTACAACATCTGGACACTATACTGTGTATTTAAAGTGCAATAAAGGATGGACACATTGTAATGATGCCCATTTGCTATTCAAATATTGGTTGCCTTACCAATTACCAAATTCATACCTAATATTTTTGATGCCAAAGTTCTGAGAACATCATTCGGCCTATTGGGAAGATGTCAACATGAATTAATGAGATTATTTTGGATATTTTCAATACAAACGATTTCAGAAACATTATTCGGCCTATTGGGAAGATGTCAATATGAATTAAGAAGTTTATTTTGGATATTCTCAATGCAAATGATTTCGGAAACATCATTCGGCCTATAGGGAAGATATCAAGAATTGCTGATTCAATTATCGTTTCTGTTCTTTGATATTGTATTTACAAAATTGTTTTAGAAAGAAGCATTTCATATATTTGATCTTTGTATAATATGCAATGTTATGGAGGGTGTTTATTTTAGGATAAGTAAACAGATAGTTGAGTTTGTTGTAAATATTTTGAACACAGATTTGTTTTTTTTAACAATCTTATTGATTGTATTTTTTTGCCCGCTGTTACATGATGATCAACAATGAAGTCACTGTGTATGGTGAAATTCAATAGAATCTGAAAACAGCAAAAAAGGCAAACTGAATATGTTATGTAATTGTAAAATTATGTTGTGTTCTTAAAACTATAATATTATATGTTATAACTGTATTTTTTCTTCTCTTTTACAGACCCAAATTCTAAAGTTTGAAACTTTTTTAAATTTAGATTATAAAAAAGAACTGAAAAAATTGTTTCAATGACTTTCATATCTACTATAAAAAAGGTAAGTTTAAGTAACCCAAAGCACTACCCATGCAGTACTACATTCACCTGTGTACTTCCCATACTATCCTCTAACCGCCTAGACACAGCTCATTCACTCCTTCAATTACACAGGTAGTACCCATGCACTCCTACAGTCACCCAGCCAGCACCATGTTCTTATCCAATCACTCCACCAAAACCAAAGCACTTATAAATTCACCATGCACTCTCCTTGCAGCACTCTAATCATCCAGTCAATACCCATGTACTTATGCAATGACCAGGCACTAACACATTCACTACTACAACCCCCTGAGCACTACCCATGCAGTCCAGCAATCTCCCTGTCACTATCCATGCACTACTCCAATCACCCAGCCAGCACCATGTACTTATCCAGTCACTCTGCCAAAACCCAAGCACTTATAAATTCACTGTGCACTCTCCTTGCAGCACTCTAATCATCCAGTCACTACCCATGTACTCATGCAATGACCCAGGCACCAACTCATGCACTGCTACAATCCCATGAGCACTAACCATGCAGTCCAACCATCTCTGTCACTACCCATGCACTCCTCCAATCACCCATCCAACACCATGTACTTATCCAATCACTTTGCCAAAACCCAGGAACTTATAAATTCACCATGCACTCTCCTTGCAGTACTCTAATCATCCAGTCACTACCCATGTACTAATTTTTTTAAAAATATATCTTTATTGGGTTTTCTTTTTCAGATACATACGATATATTAGGAATCAGAGTTGCATGACAACAATTATACATCAACATTACCGAGAATACAGTGTCATTTGCCAATAAACCAGTTATTACAGGCATAAATGTAACTCACAACTGCATCTGTACTCATGTTTTTGCACTATTGTGGTGTATGTGTACCCTGTTGTCTCGGTGTACAATAAATGTATCAAGACCCTAGATATAATTTCCACTAATAAACTAAAACTAACAAAAAGAAAAAGAAAGACCGCCATCTAAAACTGTAATCGGCTGTGGGATGATGCAGGTGCCTAAATACACCAGGGCCGGTGTGTTGCTGTTACATGGGAAGAATGATAAGTCTAACAATGCGACGTGACTACGTACAATACAGTTGTACTAAGCAGTGACTCATGATGTCATATACTGCGGGGGGATTGTCTTACTGCTTCATGACTCCCTCCGCATTGCTGGGGGGCGGCAAATCCTGCCCTGCAGAGTCTGACCGTGTGAGTGCTTTAAGTAAGTCATCCCAGGCCTGCGCTATTGGGTATTTACGTAGCCCCACAGTTTCCTCTCCATGCAGCGTGGTACTTTCAGCTTGTACCCACACTATAAGGGATTTCTCCCAGCTGCCCGGCGCTGGGGGATCGCTGTGCTTCCACCTCTTCGTGATGAGGCGTTTTGCTGTTATCAGACCCAGATCTCTAAACCTGGAGATCACCCTGTTCTTCTTTGTCCGTGGATACAACCCCAGCACGCAGACCTCCCAGCTGGACTGTAGGGATGACCCAGTGCATTTCGTTAATGTTTCTATGACTGCATGCCAGTATAGCTGAAGCGAGGGACAAGACCACAACATATGTAGAAGATCTGCACCAGCTAACTTACATCTGGGGCAGGCAGAGTTAGTGAGATTAAAGTATTCATTGAGCTTGTCCGGAGAGAGGTACGCCCTGTGCAGTATGTATGTCTGTATAAGTTTGAATCTGGAACTGCGTGGTATGTATGTGGAACCGGCGATTATTGTATCCCATTCTTTGTCTGTCCATGGATGTCCCCTGTCTGCAGCCCACTTCTCGGGGAGTCTCGATAGCGGTTTCAGTGTATGCATAAGGAGTGCCTCCACCAGCCAATGTACCACGTGTGAGCCTTCCCCATGACATGTAGGTATTGTATGACCAAGTGTGTTTGCGGCTCAACTGTCATGTCTCCCCAGGCGGTCGTCAAGGACCGCACTATAGCGGTGTGAAGGAGAAATTGACCCGCGGGGATATCATTTTCCATAGCCAAATTTTCAAATGTTAGAAGGGTACCCTCCGCGTATAAATCACCTATTGTATCGAGACCTGCCTCATGCCAAGTCAGTAGTTCAGTTGCCGATATTTTCCCTGTGCCTCTGGGAGTGCCTGCTAATGGTATCTGCTGGGCACAGGGCGGTGTATCGCGGGTTAAATAAAGGCTTCTTCTGTAACATCTGTGAGCTAATGCGATATATATCTGAGGCGGGCATGGAGCTCGGGTGATGGGGTGAAAAAAGTGATGTAATTGGGATTGCGACCATGGTGGTGTCATAGCTGCAGTGTCCTCCAGCCCCTTCCCACTCATCCATTTTGTCATCCATTGTAGCTGGGACGCTAGGTAGTATAGTTCCATATTTGGGACCGCTAGACCTCCACTGCGCGTGGGAGCATATAATTTACTTAAAGCTATTCGCGGTCTGCCTGTATTCCAGATCAGATCGCGGAAGATGCCTTCCAGAGTGCGGAGGAGCCCAACAGGCACATAAACTGGGAGATTTGACAAATAATATAGCAGTCGTGGTAGAATTATCATCTTTGTTAAGGTGACACGACTCATTACACTTAAGGGCAGTGTTTTCCAAAAGTGTACTTGCGCTCTAATCGCGGTTATGGCCCGAACGAGGTTGCCATCTAATAAATTCAGCGGGGGATCTGTATATATAAATGCCTAGGTACCTCAACATGGACGGGTACCAGGTCAAGGTGGCTCCATTGATAGTGATATTCGTTTCAGCTACAGCGTCAGTAAAGGAGTATATGCCAGATTTTGTCCAGTTCACTTTAAGACTTGACATTTTTTCAAATTGTTGAAAAATGTCTGCTATTACTGGGGGGGCGGCTTGTAAATATCTTATATACAATAGCATGTCATCTGCATACAACGAGACCACGTGTAGGCCATCACCCAATGGTATGCCCCAATTTTCTCCGCTGTCTGAGGAGTACCGCCAAGGGCTCCATCGCAAGGAAAAAGAGCAATGGGGACAACGGGCATCCTTGCCTTGTCCCCCGGTTTATTCGTAAGGCACCAGAGATCAATTTCCCTGTCTTAACCCGCACCGTAGGGTGTTGATAGAGAAGACTCACAATCTGTATGTAACTCTCTCCTAGATCATATTTGCGCAACACTACAGCAAGGTAAGGCCATTCTAAAGAGTCAAAAGCCTTCTCTAAATCGAGAACCAGGCACCCCGAACGAGGCCATTTACCTGGGGCATATGTGTGTACTCGAAACAGTCTGCGTATATTAAGGGATGTGCTTCTCGTGGGAACAAATCCGTTTTGATCGGGATGGATTAGTGACCGTACTAATGGGGCTAGACGCTTGGCTAATATAGATGCAAATATTTTGTAATCTGTGTTGAGGAGCGCTAGGGGGCGATAAGAGCCAAGGAGTTCAGGGTCTCTGCCCGGCTTGAGTAAGGAGATAAGCGTCGCCTCATTTTGTGTGATTGTAAGTGTAGAGTCCTCGATGGCGGCTTCATAGAAATTCAGCAGTTGTGGGATTAGTATGTCTGAGTATGCTTTGTAAAATTCCACCGGTAGGCCATCTGGGCCTGGTGATTTACCGTTAGAAAGGGAAAATATGCTGTCTCTGATTTCCTCCTGCGAAATGGAATCATTTAGTTCCTCTTGCTGGTCAGGGGTGAGCTGCAATAGAGTGAGGTCTGCTAAAAAGGACTGTATCTCAGTGGGCGTGGCCTGTATGCAGGATTTGTATAGTATGTCATAATGAGATGTGAATTCATCATGGATGGCTGTCTGGGTGTATACCGTTTCGCCCTACAGTGTGCGTATGGATGTGACCGGCGAGGTCATCAACTCCTGCCTGATCAACCATGTGAGGAGTTTGCCCGCCTTATCGCCCTGGTGATGGGTCTTTGCAGAGTGCGCTGCGTAATTTAAGCAGCGCAACCTGTCTAATAACTGAGTGTGTTTCTCGCGCTCC
The DNA here is from genome assembly GCA_963921515.1 of Calotriton arnoldi. Taxonomy (NCBI): domain Eukaryota; kingdom Metazoa; phylum Chordata; class Amphibia; order Caudata; family Salamandridae; genus Calotriton; species Calotriton arnoldi. The sequence goes on along the minus strand of CAWUFW010014827.1, from coordinate 144,676 downwards.
CTAGAAAGAGCGTCTCCAGCAACCTCATGCTCCCCACGCTCAACTATGGCTAAACGTTGCTCTATGCGTAGCAGGTCCCTCTCTAGTTGTTTACGCATACCCACCTGCATGTGTAGACAGTGGCCCCTCACCACCACCTTAAAGGCGTCCCATTCTAATTGGAGCGTTGAGGCTGTGTCAGTGTTTTCATCGAAATAGTGAGCGATGGCAGTGGCCAGTGAGCCCCGGAAAGGTGCGTCTAGTAGAGTGTCAGGTTGCAATCTCCAGACTGGGATCGGTGGTCTAATATGCTCCCACTCTAAGTCTAAGGTGTGGGGGTTGTGATCCGAGTGTGTCCGCCCCAGATAATGTGTCGAAGTAACATATGGCAGGAGATTATTGGAAATCATGAAACGGTCTAGACGCACATGCAGCCCGTGTGCACCCGAATAATAGGAGTACACCTTGTCCGTAGGATTTTGATGTCTCCATGCATCCGCCAGGCGCCATTGAGTCGCCCAGTCGTGTAATGCTCTCATGGCGGTAGTGATGTTTGTGCCTGCAAGGGGGGGAACGAACGATCTAACGCTATGTCTAATACGCTGTTATAGTCACCTCCTAATAACATAGGGGTGTCATGCCAGGGCGCTAGTATCTGTGAGATGGTGTCTAAGAATGCCCCTTGCTCTGTGTTAGGCACGTATAAGGAAGCGATCACTATTTGCCTGCCGTCCAATATGCCTTTGACTACAACGTATCTGCCCTCTGTGTCTATTTTTGTATCTAGTACCTTAAAAGGAACACCCGGCCTGATCCATACTAAGACCCCCCGCGCGAACGCCGAATGACCCATGGCGTACAACTGTCCCCGCCAGCGACGATGCAAGTGTGGCAATTCTGATTTGATTAAGTGTGTTTCCTGTAGAAGTGCTATTTGTATATGGTGACGTTTGAGATAGGAATATATTTGGTATCTACGGGCTGGTGTATGTATACCCCGCACATTCCATGTGCCTACTTTAACCGGGGTCATTGTGTGTTGAGACTGCGATCAATAAAAGGGCGAGTGGGCATCGTACTGGAGAAGTAAACTGCACTCTTATCGAGAATTTCAGCACTATTGGCCCCTTCGAGGCAGATCGTTGGAGATAAATGTAACAGTTTATGCTAGATGGCGTCGGAAACAAAATGTAACAAATATACAATTCCAAATGGGCGAGTGTGCAACAGGCAATCATCCAAACTTTGTACCAGAACAACATTTACACAATAGCTAGGGGGGGTGTGCTATACACTATATTTCGGGAAATGAATATGCAACTGACTTGGCTGCTTCTCTGGAGCCCCCTTACTGCTAGCCAGCTATGAATAGGCGGGAGTCATGTCCCTCGGCGCTCCGGCCAATCAGCTCTCAACAGTGCGCAGGAGGTGTACAAGCACTATCGCTGATGATAGCCAGAATCTTACAACCGACCCCCAACCAGTTACTTTATTACGGATGTGCTTCAACTGTGCCAGATTTACTAGCAGTTGCTGCCTAGGATAACACAGTGAGCAGCAGTCTATGTTTACTGGCCTTGCCGAGTTGGAAAGTGGTGTCTTCCAGGAAAATCTGTGTGCGTCCTTTCAAGCCACTTCATCAGATGTTTGAGGAGTAACATTAGGCAGTTCGAATGAGTCTTGTGATTCTTGCAGGTCTTCAGAGAGGTCATCGTCGCTAGCCTGCTCATGCCGGCTCGAGGTGGAGGCAGCCTCGTCCGTCAAAGAGCCCGTGATGTCTGCTGCAGCCCGGAGGGCCTCATGTCATTCACTTAGTGCTTGACTCTGGTCCGGTCCCACAGGTGAAGAAGGCTGAGACCGCGTCCGCCTCTTGCTAGTGCGGCAACGGCGAGAAGGTGCAACTCTTGCCTGTGTTTTCGCGTTAGCAGCCGTAGTCCCAGCGGTCGCGGGTGCATTAGCATCTAGCCAGTCATCCGCTAGTTCCGGAGTATTAAAGAAATGAGACTTCCCACTCGCGATCACTCGCAATCGTACCGGGAACAGCAAAGAGTACTGGAGACTATGTTGTCGAAGGCGCTTTTTGACTGCCATGAAGGAAAATCGTTGCTTCTGCACATGCAGCGTGTAATCTGGGAAAATCATTATTTTATGATTGTCAATTTGAATGTCCTGTAATTTTCTGGTTTCGTGCAATATTGCGTCTCTGTCTCTATAATTAAGAAGGTGGATTAGAAATGGTCGCGGATTAGATCCCGTGGGCAGGGGTCTCGCTGGCACTCTGTGCACTCTTTCCACAATGAAGCAAGGTGAGAGAGAGCCCTCAGGCAACAGAGAACGGAGGCAGGTTTCAGTGTATGTGATCGGGTCTCTCCCTTCCTTTCCTTCCGGCAGGCCCACCACTCGTACGTTGTTGCGCCGTGCCCGCCCTTCTGCATCTTCGACCTTGTCTTCTTGGAATTCTACTCGATTCAGTAGGTTTTGCACATGTTTGTCTGTTGTGGCAACTTGTGGAGTGATGTCAGCTATGCAAGTTTCCACGGCAGTGGTGCGGTCAGCCAGTTTGCAGTGGTCAGCACATAAATGCGTGAGGTCAATTGCAACTTTATCAATTTTGTTTTCTAAGGAGGTGCGGGTTTGATTCACGGTTTCACCCAGTTTCTCTACTGCCGCAAGCACTGCATCTAGCTTGCTGGAGGTCGTGTCGGTGGTGACCTGCGTTGCCATTTTGCCTGCTTTGCTTTTGAAAGACAGAGGTGATATAAGGGCGCCTCCCGCTCGACTCAGTGCCTCTATCGTGGCGCAGTTTGGTTGTACTGGAGCTTCCGGGTCTCTGTTCAGCGCTCCGTCGTCACCAGCAAATGTCGCACCAGCTGGCCACTGCCCAGTCCAACAGGCGGGGTCCGGCCGTAGGCCAGCCAGGGGGGAGTCTCTCCAGGACTACAAGGATTTGGCCATGGAAGAGGAGGTTGTGGCGGCCGGAGTGGAGAGCGCATCCAGTCAGTCGGGCAACACGGGAGGCTACCTGTGTCCGGCAGACGCTGCCCGATGCTGCTCCGCAGGGCCAAGGCAGAGTAGGCCCACAATCCCAGACCAAGGGCTACTCACGATTTAGGTCGATAGCGGTGGGGCCAAGGCAAGTGCAGCAGGGGGGGGAGAAAAAGAAAAGGAGTGGGGGGCGGACCGCCCGGGGACGCACAGGTGTATTGCTACCTGCAGGGTTTCCCCACTTGTTTCAGCACATCCGCACCTCACCTCTTCGCCCAGCTTGTACTGCGCAGTGGGGAGCAGCCAGACCACCGCAGCTCCCAGGTGCCGCACCCCTGTGCAGGGCCGCGATAACTCCGCGGCAGCCCCCAGGCGAGGGTCGCTGGCCCCCGGATGCGCTTCCCCAACTCCTGGGCCCTAGGATGTAAGGCGGACAGATCGGGTGTCTTCGCAGCTCAGCTTGGCTCTAGATTCGCTAGCCCTCCGGGGCTGAACACCAGGGTCGTTAGTGCAGCGGCTGTCCGGTCAAGCAATATTTGGGCTCATGGCACCCATGGCACTGTGTGAGCCCGGCTGCGCAGGGCGTCTCTGATTTCACATGGCAACGGCTTCACAGTTCATCTGCGCCACTGAGTTTGGCCCTCTGGGCGGGGTCCAACCACGGGCCTGCGTAGTCCGCGTACCCAGCTCCCCGTAAGCTCGCTCAGCCCACTGCAGAGCCGGAGGCCGCAGCGCATCGGGCAGTCTTCAATTGGCATGAAAATCGCCACGGAGCTTCAGCGGGCATCCGGGTGTCCAGCTGCCACCCCGCGACCACCGCGGATCCGTGTGGACGTAGAAATGTGGCTAGAGCAGGGAGCCCCCGATGGAGCTCTACCGAAGCACGTCCACCACCATTGCTGGCTTAGCCACGCCCCCACTACCCATGTACTCATGCAATAACCCAGGCACTAACACATGCACTGCTACAATCCCCTGTGAACTTTCCATGCAGTCCAGCAATCTCCCTGTCACTACCTATGCACTCCTCCAATCAGCCAGCAGCATGTACTTATCCAATCACTCCGCCAAATCCAAGCACTTATAAATTCACCATGCACTCTCCTTGCAGCACTATAATCATCCAGTCAGTACCCATGTATGACCCAGGCACTAACACATGCACTACTACAACCCCCTGAGCACTAACCATGCAGTCCTGCCATCTCCCTGTCACTACCTATGCTCTCCTCTAATCACCCAGCCAGTACCATGTACTTATCCAATCACTCCGCCAATACCCAAGCAACTATAAATTCACCATGCACTCTCCTTGCAGTACTCTAATCATCCAGTCAGTACCCATGTACTCATGCAATGACCCAGGCAGTAACTATGCACTGCTACAATTACCTGTGCACTACCCATACAATTCTCTAACCACCTACACACTACTGATTCACTCCTCCAATTACCCAGGTAGTACCTATGCAGTCCAGCAATCTCTCTCTCACTCCCTGTGCACTCTTCAAATCACCCATCCAGCACCATGTACTTATCCAAGCACTCCGCCAATACCCAAGCACTTATAAATTCACCATGCACTCTGCTTGCAGTACTCTAATCATCCAGTCAGTACCCATGTACTCATGCAATGACCCAGGCACTAACACATGCAGTGCTACAATCACCTGTGCACTACCCATGCAGTCCTCTAATCTCCTAGACACTATTCATTCACTCCTTCATTTACCCAGGTAGTACCCATGCACTCTTGCAGTCACCCAGGCATTACCCATGAACTTGTCCAATCACGCAGAAACTACCCATCCACTCATGCAAGTATATACGTATTACTGATGCACTCATGTAATTACTCAGGCACTACCCATGCACTCATAGAAGCAGCTACGTACTACTAATGGAGTCATGAAATCACCCAGGCACTACCCATGCAATCTTTTAATCACTCAAGCACTACCCATGTACAAATACAATCACCCAGGCATTACTCATGCAATCGTCCAATCATGCAGGCTCTACCCATGCACTCATGCAAGCACCTATATACTACTGATGCACTCATGCAATCACCCAGGTACACCACATGCACTCTTTTTTTTAACAGAATAGGTGGTTCTAAAGAGAACAGTTTTTTTTCTTCTTTTTTAGTTTTGTATTTCTTTTGTGTTTTTTAACTCTTTTTCCAAAATTTTGGGTGTTTTTTTCAAAAGAAAAAAAATAAACACGAAAATTGACACAACTGGCATCATAACTTTTGCAAAAAAAACATTGGAAAAGAAAAAAATTAACAATGGTGGCTGCGAGCAGCAAAAACAATGCTGTCAATGGATTGCTCTCCATAGCACACGCTCTTTTTACATTTTATACATCGCTCCTCAAGACCAGCGAATTCAGGCCTAATGTCCTGGCCTCTGTTCGAAGAGCCAGGTCCCGAAGATGTACTCGGTTGCTGGTCATCCTGCAGGGCTTGCTGTTCTAATTCCCTCTTCCTTTGTTCTCAGGCCAGCGGTCGAGGGTGGATGGTTTGTAGATGTTTTAGCATAGAAGAAGTACCACAAGAGTACTTCTTCTCAGACACTCTGGATAGAACTCTGTCACAGATGTTCCAAGTGACCTTTCGGGCGTTAACTTTTTTTTCGCCCTCTGGAATACAGAAGAATGCCCATACAATACTTTCTTTCTTCTTTCTTGGAGGTTCCTCCAATTCTTCATTCTCTTCATGAAACTGTGCTGGTGCACTTGAAGATGCCATAATTCAAATGTTGCAGGAAAAAAACACCAAAAACAAGTGAACAAGAGAAAAAACACAATAGGTGTGTCTCCTCCTGAGGATCTTCAAGCAATGACAAAATTGGGTGGGTTCTTGCAACTTCTAGAATGAATAGGTTCTCAACCAATGAGATTCTTTTTTGAAAAGTCACATGGATTCGCGCTGCGCGCACGCACCTAGCGTGCACCCATCGCGACTTCGCAAAAATATATTTAACAATAACTTATCTTTATTCTAGTTACAAATATATGATTTTTATAAATAAATTAAAAAAGCTCTTGCTTTAATATACAGTTAAAACTTATATATGTAGTTTTTAAACTTAAAATTTTACGGCGAAGTCGTGCACCCAGCGCGACATCCGCACCAACGTAACGTTACGCGAGGTCGTAGTTCGTGCACCCGTCGCTTACGACGCGCGCATCCTACATGACTTTACCAATATGGCGGCTTGGAATCGCGCACCGATCGAGACAGGTACACAATGGGTGCGCGAATCCACTTTCTTATTAAAAAAACAAAAAAAATGTATATGTACTTCTTAAGAATTAGAAATTAATATATTATTTTTATAACAATAACAAAAATAAGAAAAAATACTTTTGGCCGTTATAGTAAGAAATTAGCATTTAAAAAACCTTTGAAATTCACTGAAAAAACCATAGGTTTCAGGGACGTTATAGTTAGAAATTAGCATTTAAAAAACCTTAGAAATTCACAAAAAAAAAACATAGGTTTCAGGGACGTTATAGTTAGTTGGACATTTCACTCGTACAAAACCAGAGAAATTCGTCCGTTATAGTTATCACCCTTCTCAGCGGATGAGGGTTTGGACGGCCGTTATAGTTAGTTCAGCTAACTATAACTCGGCCCCCGCAATGCACTGCTGATGACGTAACATATTACATCATTCATGACATGGTCAGTGACATCACTGATGACATCTCAAATGACATCACTGATGACATCACCAATGACATCATCCACGTGATAATCTGATGCTCCTCCTCACTCCCTAATATAACCTTTGATACACCCACCGTAAAATACAGACTACCATTTTCGAAACCATTGACAAACCAAAACCAGTTACTACATACGCACTCACTGGTTCCTAGGTCTACACACACATCCACTCATTCACCCATACAATCACTCATACATGCAGTCACTCATGAATACAACACTATAAGCACTCATACACCTATACAGACACACACACCACCACTCATCCAAAGTTACTCACACACCTAGTCAGTCATGCAAAGAATCAATCACACTTCCATTTACTCACCTATACAGTTATACACACACCACATCACTTATTCAAACAGAAACAAACGCATACTTACTCTCTTATACAATCACTGATACAAGTACACACTCATCCATACATCCACTCTCACAATCAATGGCACAGGGTCAGACTGATTTGCATATGGCCATGTCTGAACTGGGGTGGTGGAGTGAGCTAAAGAATGATGATGGATTAAACCCAGATCAGTTGACTGGGGGTGAGTGTTTGATTTGCTCTAACGCTCCGTCCATCATCCCCTTTGGTATCGCTTTGTTCGCCCTAAGTTGGCAGGGTATGCCCAGACGTGGGTCCCTTGCTCACTTTGCCACTGGATTCAAGATAGCCTGGCTAATGAGGGTTTTTAACCCGAAACCGGTCCCAGGATGTTTGCTTCCGGTCCAGGGAAGACATGGCTTGGCAGTTCGGGTTGGACTGTTCCCATGAGGCACAGGGTCAGACTGATTTGCATATGGCCATGTCTGAACTGGGGTGGTGGAGTGAGCTAAAGAATGATGATGGATTAAACCCAGATCAGTTGACTGGGGGTGAGTGTTTGATTTGCTCTAACGCTCCGTCCACAATCCCCTTTGGTATCGCATTAAATAAATTAGGCAGGATAATTTTCTGTTTGTTTGTGACTTTCCCTCCCCTTTCTTTACAGGGGCCCTCTTCTTACTGTTATAGGCGGGATCTGACCATCCTCCATTTAGCCAGTTATTGACGATCAGGAGGTGAGATGCCAGATAATAGAAGTATAAGTTGGTCATGCCCAATCCTTCGTCATAGGGAGCACATTGACATTTCGGGAAGGTGAGCTGGGGTCTAGAATTTTGCCATAAAAAGGAAATCGCTGGTGCATCCTCCCTCTAAGAACCAGTGCTGAGATATAGTATGGGTGACGTTTTGAAAAAAATATAAAAAACTGGGAAGTATCCTCATCTTGCTGAGTGCAATTCGCCCCATAACGTTCAAAAGTTTCTAAGATTTGATGATATCTTGCGAGAGAGGCGAGTAATATTGAGGGACCAAGTTAAAGTTGGGTCCAGGGCTACATAGATGCCCAAATAACGGAAGCTAAGCCTACGTATTGGAATGTTCGTCTGCCAAGCTATACATTCCATAAAGGGTGTTAGCGGGACAATAAGCGATTTATCAGGGTTAAGTGTCAAACCCTGTGCTTCCGCGAACAGTTGTAAAATTAGGAGGCAACGGGGTCTGCTATCTATTTGGTTCAGAAATAAAACCGCACGCCATCTGCATAAAATACGATATGGTCTTCGTGTCTCGTGTCCCAACTCCAACCAAAAATATGCGCATCGCACCGTATAAGGCCGGCCAATGGTTTGATGGCCAGCACGAAAAGGAGAGGGAAAAGGCGACATCCCTGCCTGGTTCCTCGACCAATCAGAAACTCATCTGACATAACCCCATTGATCTGCACTTGGGCCGTCGGGTTGGAATAGAGGATTTGCACCAATCTACAGAAGCAGGGTCCAAATCCCACCTTGTCCAGTGCTTTAGCCAAAAAAAGTCCAGTCTACCGTATTTAAGACTTTTTCGAAGTCAATTAGTATTAAAGCCAACTGAGCTCGTAATTTATGGCGGTGGGCCAGCGTAACATGCAAGTGTCTCAGACAGTGTCTCGTGCTTCTAGTGGGCATGAAGCCATATTGGTCAGAGTGTATTAAGGGAAAAATAACTGACCACAGGCGAATGGCCAACATCTTCGCCTGTGTCTTTACTTTTCTGTTAAAAAGAGAGTGGTCGATATTCGGAGCAGGAGAGGGACGGCGGGTGTGTCTTTGGTATGGTTATGATTGTAGCCTGGGCGAGCACTCAGGGAAGGGAGCCTCTTTGCCTTGCTTCTTGATAAAGCACCAGGAGATGAGGTACCACGATATCTATGTATCTGGAGTAAAACCCCATTGGATAGCCATCAGGGCCAGGTATCTTCCCAGAGGCCATCTCGTAGATCGCATCTCCTATTTCTTCAAGAGAGAGTGGCTTATCTAGAGCACGATGGTCAGTGATAGAAAGGCTGGGCATCGGTATATCATCGAGGATGGGCGGCATTTGTTTAGCCCGGGGCGTGGGACCGCCCTATAGAGACTAGTGTAGTAGTCAGCAAAAACCTGGGATAAAGCCAGCGTAGGAATATGAATGGTGCCATGGGCATCCATTATCTTGGGTGTAATCTGTCGAGTCAAGGGTCTAGAGGCTAACCAGTACAAAAGTTTGTTTATCTCCCCATCCATATATTCTAGCAGTTGTGACCCCTCCAGAGTTGTTTTGCTTTTTCAAGGGAGTGGGCTCTGATCTCTTCTCGAAGCATAGTCAGTTCTCTGGTAATTACTCCGTGACCGGATCCATAGAGTTGAAGTTCTAGACGTAAAGTCTGATCTTCCAGTAGAGTAATTTGATCGAGCTGTGTTGTTTCTTTTTGCCTAACAAGTGCCCTGGTGTGTCCTCACACGGTGGCCTTGCATGCTGCCTATGTACTGCACGGATCCTGTGTTAGTGTGGAAATAAGCCACAATCTCCAGTTTGACAGCTGGAGTATAAGATGCGTCCTGTAGATGCCAGGCATTGAGCCTCCACCTAGGACGCCTAGTGGCGTCTGGTGCGCCAATGCGAAGGAGTAGAGGGCATGATCAGATATGCTCCGAGCGAGTATCTGCACCTGCGAGACCGATAGGATGTCCGTGGCTGGCAGAAACAGTTGATCAATACATGAGTATGTATGATGTGCAGCAGAGGTGTGCATGTATTGTTTCTTTCTAGGATTCCAGGTTCTTCACACATCACATAGACCTAAAGCAGACACCAGTATTTGTAAGGAGGCAGGATAATCAATGTTTGTCAAAAGTCCAGGACGGATTTCGTCATGGGTATGGTACTGTTGATCAGTGCCTTAACCTGCAGCTGGCCATAGGGAAATATGTAAAGGCTAGGAGAGGTTCCATTCACCTTGCATTTATGGACTTCTCCTTTGCTTTCGATATGGTAAACAGGGGGAAGCTGTGGGAGGGCATGGCCAGGATGAGATTGATCAGGGCTTAATAGGGCTCCTGCAAAGAATGCACTGGTATAAGCGTCAGGTATGGCAAAGATGGGGAACTCTCTCAGAATAATTGGTCACATCTAGGAGTTAGACAAGGGTCTGTTTTGGCCCCTCTTCTCTCCCTTATCTATGTTAATAATGTAGCATCACACCTGACCAAGGTAGGGAAAGATCTGCCCAGAATTAAGTCAAGAGCCCTTCCAGTTTTGTTGTTCGCAGACAATGCTGTTTTAATGGCAAGGACTGCTAATGGTTTACAGCTTCTTTCAGACAATTTTTTTAAATTTTATTTGGGGTGGGTCTGGATCTTAAAACCTATCTACAAAAATCATTTACAGCGAGTATTGGCCCTAAGAAATGTGAAAACCAGGTCATTCTTTTTAGGGTGGGCAGAAATCTTAAGAGTGAAGACTTACGTACTTGGGCCTTCCTTTTGACGAAAATGTATTCTGGCAGAATTTGCACCATTCTAGGGCTGCCCATACTCAAAGAGCTGTGGAGTCGGTCTTCTCATTTACTAGAAGGTTGGGGTCAAAAAACGATTAAAGAAATGACCAAGATCTACCAGAGTAAATGTGTCTCTGTGGCAACTTATGGTGCAGGAGTGTGGGAATATAAAGGTCTAGGGCCAATACGGCAGGTAGAAAATTAGTTTGTGCTTAGATTGTTGTCTGTCCTGCAATCAATCCCTGCTTTTATGTGTCTTTCAGAGTTATGTCTGGCCCCTTGGGGTATAAGATAAAGCTGGAACCTCTATTAATATGGCTAAGGGTCTTGTGAAAAAACCCTGAAGCCCAACTAACGAAAGATGTAATGGAGGCTTGTCTTTCTTTGGATAATGTGCATGCCATACCATGGTTTAGCTATATAAGGAAGAAATTCACAGAGCTGGGCTTCCCGGAATTGGTCGGCAACCCAGCAAGTACTGATTCAAAGGCTACACCTAAAGTAAATGAGGCTTTCCAGATTATAATGGTCAGACTCCACCAGACCGCTTTTAACAAATTGACTGCAAGTGTTAACTATAACTAACTTAATTAGTTTGTCCTATGGGTGTGAGTCTTATCTTTCCTGGTTCTATAACAGGAATGTTATGTTTTATTTAACTAGATTACGATCCAGCCTATTGCACTTCCTAGTTGCCTTCCCAAGGAATGTAGCCTGGTCAGTTCCATTGCCGAGGTGTCTGTGTAGCAGTATTGCCCCACAAAGCACAATGCACTTTATTGTATTTTGTAGTCTGTATTCTCATGCTAGGAAACGTTTTTCGTTCCTTTAACACCAATTCTCTTAAGGAGGCTTTTGCTTGTTTGCAAAAGTTGGAAAATATGGAGATTTGTATGGCAATGGAAAATTTGGTATATCATGCACTGGGTGTCCTAAATAAATATGGTTTAGTAAAATGTTCCCACTCGTTTTTTAATAGGATTGTAGATTTTAACTCCAGACCCACCCTAGGATTTTAGATTGTTTAGGTCTCGCCTAGGCAGCGCGCATGCGCTGCTCTAGGAGAGGGCCTTTAGCAATCGATCTTCACTTTTCAAGCACTGCACTTGTGCTTGTGGCGGCATCCACCTTGTGGGAGCGAGCAGCGGCGCGGCCATGTTAATTACAAACATATGGCTCCTGCGCGCCGCTGCTCGCTCCATGGATGCCGCCACAAGCACGAGTGCAGTGCTTGAAAAGTGAAGACCGCTTGTTTTTTTAAACGAACAGAAAGACTTCTCGCACTCAAATCTGAAACACTTTAGTGTTATAAATGTCGAAGAGGCCGTTTTTGTAAAGTAACCTTTATATGTTTGCCGCAGTCTTTGCTTCAGGGTGTTCTGACCTTGCATGCCTTGTTTGTAGCCCACCAGCTCACTCCACTCACCTGCAGTCCGTCACTCTTGAGCGTTACTCACTCACCTGCACTCTCGCTCATTAGTGATACTCACTCACCTGCACTCGCTCATGACCTCTGCTCACCTACAGTCTGTCACGGAGGTGACCCCATCCCTTCACTGCAGTCTGTCACTGACAGCATCTCCCTCGCCTGCAGTCTGTCACTCATGAGTTCTACTCACTCACCTGCAGTCTGTCACTCATGAGCTCTAGTCACTCATGTGCAGTCTGTCACCCACTCGCAGTTTGTCGTTTAGTGGTTTCACCCTTAAGCTGGAGTCTGTCACTGGCATCACCTCCCTCACTCGTGAGCGCTACTCACTCACCTGCTCTCTCACTCATTAGCGCTACTCACTCACCTGCAGTCTGTTACTCACTTGCAGATTGTCGTTTAGGTGGGCCCCCCATGAGTTGGGGTCTGTCACTCGCCTGCAGTCTGACGTTCACAGACTCTCGCTGACCTGTATCTGACTGTCAGTCACGGCCTCCCAACCTGACTCACCTGCAATATGTCACTCAGTCGCAGTTTGTGGTTCAGGGGTTCCCCCTTAAGCTGGAGTCTGTCACTCTCCTGCAGTCTGCCATTCACAGTCTGTCACTCACCTGCAGTCTGTCACTCACGGCCTCACGGCCTCCCAGCCTCACTCATCTTCAGTCTGTCACTCACGGCCTCCCAGCCTCACTCACCTGCAGTCTGTCACTCACAGCCTCCCAGCCTCACTCATCTTCAGTCTGTCACTCACGGCCTCCCAGCCTCACTCATCTTCAGTCTGTCACTCACGGCCTCACTCACCTTCAGTCTGTCACTCAGGGCCTCCCAGCCTCACTCATCTTCAGTCTGTCACTCAGAGCCTCACTCATCTTCAGTCTGTCACTCATGGCCTCCCAGCCTCACTCACCTGCAGTCACTCTCGCCTCTCACTCCCGATGTCCGGCTGTCTTTGCAGACTTCCCTCCTCCTGCTGGCCCAGGCACCTGTGTGTGCTGCGGAGTTGTGCACTCCCCTTGCCACAGCAACTGTTGCTAACAGCGTGTGGGCACCGGCGACTGCAGAGCCCACACACAAACCGCCCGCAGACAAACAAACACACACACAGTGCCTCTTCGCTCCTCCCCTTCTGCACACACACACACACACAAACAAACCGCCCGAAGACAGACAGACACACACTGCCTCTGCGCTGCCCCCTCTGTCCACACACACACACACACACACACACACACCGTTCGCAGACAGACAGACATACACTGCTTCTGCGCAGTACCCTCTGTCTACACACACAAACCACCCGCAGACAGACACACAATGCCTCTCTGCTACCTCCTCTGTCCACACACACAAACCGTTCGCAGACAAACAGACATACAGTGCCTCTGCGCAGTATCCTCTGTCTACACACACACACAAACCGCCCGCAGACAGACACACAGTGCCTCTGTGCTGCCTCCTCTGTACACACACACACACACACACAAACCATCCGCAGACAGACAGACATGCACTGTCTCTGCGCACTACCCTCTGTCTACACACACACACAAAACACCCGCAGACAGACAGACACAAAATGCCTCTCTGCTACCTCCTCTGTCCACACACACACACACACACACACACACAAACCGGTCGCAGACAAACAGACATACAGTGTCTCTGCACAGTATCCTCTGTCTACACACACACACACACACACACACACACACACACACACACACCACCACCCGCAGACAGACACACAGTGCCTCTGTGCTGCCTCCTCTGTTCACACACACACACAAAACATCCGCAGACAGACATGCACTGCCTCTGCGCAGTACCCTCTGCCTACACACAAACCAACTGAAGAAAGACGTTCAGACACACACACTGCCTCTGCGCTGTCCCCTCTGTCCACACACACACCGAACCCAGCCGCCTGTGAACTACACACTACACCCACACACACCTCCCGCAGACAGACACACCCTGCCTCTGCGCTGCCCCCTCTGTCCACACACAGACACACAAACCGCCTGCAGACAGACAAACACACACTGCCTTTGCGCTGCCCCCTCTGTCCACACCCACAAACACATACATACACAAACCACCCGCAGACAGACAGACACACACAGCGCCTCTGCGCTGCCCCCTCTGTCCACACACACAGCATCCCCAGCTGCCGGTGAACTACACACTCCACTTGTACAGAAACCAGCCACAGCCTCCTGTGCACTACTCCTCTCCCAACACACATAATTTGCCTCCTGATGTTGGTTGTACTTTTCTTACTGACTAATGTATCACGTTCACAGAAGGCTCCTGAAGAGAAACCTGCACACAGCACCATCTAGTGGGAGCAGTCGGAATACGCAAGTGCTAAAAGAAATGAAGGGCAGAATTGTGATGCATTTATTAGCTTACACAGAAACAGAATATTTGTTATGAATTATTTTTTGGTTTATTTTAAGGAAGGGATATTTGTGGATCTGGAGAAAAAAGTCTCGAAACTCTACATTAGTGGCTTTGATGAAGTAACTGTCACTCGCAGCTGATGATTCAAAACTGGTGTTGTGATGCATATAAAAGACGGAGACGCTCGGAGCTCAACCTTATGAGAGAGAAGAAACGTCTGGATTTAACAGAAACACGAAACATTGCCAAGTTAATGGTTAACATGCATTTTGCGTGATAGTAGATAATATCACCTGCCCTCCCCGATATTGCCAAACTCCCAAAATATATTTTTTTCTCGAAATATTTAGGCTATCGCTTCTATAACTCATCTCTCTCCCTCTGTACCTATCTCTCTCTTCACTATGCCTCTAAGTTCTCTCACCATGTGTCTCTACCTATTTCTATTACTAATCTCTCTCTTTCTCTATTTTGATACCTTGTCTCTCACTTTTCGCTCTGCCTGTCATGTCTAACTCCATTCACTATGCCTTTCAGTTCTCTCACCATATATCTCTACCTGTTTGTTAGTAATCTCTAACTCTCGCTCTTTCGCTATCTTTATACTTTATCTCTCTCTTCACTCTGCCTCTCAAAGCACAATTATATCTCCATGTGTCTCTAACGCTCTCTGTATCCCATCTCACTCAATATATCCTCTCTCTATGCTGCACATCCCTCTGTTCCCTTTATGTTTCTGTTCACTTGTCTATGCTCCAAGCATCTTTTTCTGTATTCCTTATCTAATTCTCTATTTCTGCTGTCCCTTTAGCCTACATGTTTATGGCCCCTTTCTCTACTGCCCTATGTCTTCATGCCCCTGTACCTCTACGTGTGTCTTTCTGCATACTGTCTTTTTGTGCTCTTAAATCTGTTTACTGTCTCTGCATCTTTGTGCCTCCTCTCTCTGTTACAAGCACTAATACTATCATTACTTTACTATCTCATAAAGTCGCTATTATCATAACACACACTATCTATTCCCCCCTCTGATTCTGTCATTCTCTCTCTCACTTCCTCCATCTCTCGCTCAAGCACATACATATACACAATTTCAAACTCATTCTCTTTCTCCTCTTTCTCTATAACTCTTTATCCTTCCTCTGGGTATAATTCTTTATATTCAATTACTCTCCCCTCATACTAACTCCATCTCCCTTTCTCACATGTTTATTTCTAACCCCCTATACTCACAACATCTTACATCAAACTTTCGTTCTCTATCGCTGATATCAATGGTTCTATATATATTATATTTTACTAATTTCAAACTAATATGCCCCGCTGCCATTACAAACATTGGCAAAACCAATAGCTCTAGCTAAACACTTATAAAGTCCCAAAGGCGAGACCTATTGGCTATGCCAATGCTTGTTTTACATTGGCTTTTGTTCTTTTTTGATCGTGATGTAAGATATGCAATAGTGTAATCCTGTCCTTTATGAAGCGTTCTTTAACCTTAATCCATTGTTGCATATGATGATCTCTATTTGATGTGTAATGAGTTTATTGAAGCTGCGATAGTTATGAAATGTCTTTTATTGTACTTTTATGGCCAATGTAGGCCGAATAAAGTTGGTGATGATGATAACTCAAATACCCAGCAGTTTCCCGAACAATAAAGTTTTGCAAAAAACGACAAAACAAAACACAAATTGCCAAAAGGCTGGTGGACAACGAATTAAAGAGAAAGGATACCTCCATCTGGGCGAATGGGTGTCCTGATCATTTTATTGTTAAGTTAGAGATTTGGAAGGCATTCAGTCTAGGCCTCCCCCTGTGTGGCGTTCTGATAAAACATTTCTTCTTGATCAACTTTGGAAACAAGAAACGAGATCTGTCATAACAGAATTTTTTCTGATTAATGCTTATTCAGCCCAGATATTCTCGATGCGGGAAGCATTCAAAGCCTGTTTAGAGGTAGGGTGAATTACCAGTCTAATCGTCATAAAAAACACCTAAACAAGATTACAGTTTTGTAAAAGGCAGTAGATTTTGAGACAGCACAGTATGGGGAGTTAAATATTGCACATAACGACAGTGTTCTGTTACAAGCCAGACAGAGTCTTAGGGATTTCTTCCTCGCTGAAGAAATGTTTAATGAGAAACTTTTCAACAGATTTCCTATGAGTATAGTGAGCACATTAGCAAATAGTAAATCCAGAGACAAATCAGGACTGTGATCAAAATGTGAACATTCAGAGAGTTTTACTTAAGTACTATAAGGGGCAATATCAGAACTCTGATTTGGTCCCACAGGAAAGAGTGGACAACTTTCTTGCCTACATCCATCTTCTGCCACTCTCAGAAGATCCTCAAAAATGTTTTATGACTTCAATATCGTCCAAAGAGATAAAAAAAAATCATTGCATCCTTGATGAACAGCAAGACTGTGGCACTGATGGCAATCTGATTGAGGTTTATAAGGATTTTTCCCCAAACTTAAGCTTTTATGATAGAGCTTTTCAATCAAATTATATAGAATATATATTGCTTCATCTGAAGCCATAGTGGTCAGTTTTGTGAAAAAACTAACAACCCTAATTTTTATAAAGAAATTAGTTTGTTTACCGCAGACAAAAAAGGGGAGAGAATGTGGCCTAACGGCTAGGGCGGTCGACCTCGGAGCTGGGGAACCTGGCTCGAGTCTCGGCAGGGACGCTCAACATTCAGTGATTCTGGGCAGTTCACTTAATCTCCCCATGCCTAACAAAAATGAATTTGTGCGTCTGTAACGTAACTGGTGCTCATGTAAAGCACTCTGATACCTTCGGGTCTAGTTCGTGCTATATAAATCTCCGCAAAAAAACAAAAACTCTTTACTAAGACACTTGCTTGCCGTATTTCGCTCTCTGCCATATGGGTCAGAATGTTTTTGTGCCTCAGAGGTCTATCACAGGCAATGCAGACCATCTTGTTATGGCTATTGATTATTTCTCAGTGAATGATATAAAACCAACAATAATAATGATTGATGTTGAGAAGGCACTTGATCTGGTTAATTGGACAGCTTTATTTCAGATACTTGCAGTATATACATTTCCTAGACAGTTTATAGACATTCTTCAAAATGTATATACAGATACAGTTGTGAGAATTATAATCCATTCTAAAGAGATAGGGACAGTAATTGCTAGGGGTGTCCGATGTCACGCACATCATTTACACTCTTCATGGACCGTTTGGCTTGTTCGCAATGATGGCTCAATTCGTCTACCCCTTGTAAGGGTCTCAGAATTAAATCTGTTTGTGGATGATATATTTTTTTGAGGGAGCAGGCAAATATTCAAAGGGCATTAGATTGAATTTATGACTTTACCTTGGTGGGGGTTACAAAGTATATCATTCAAAATCTGACATGTTATTATTCGATGCCAATGAGAGTAACCTTCCGGGGCAGATTCATTATTTAGGAAATTTTGTTTCTTCTAACTTTTCTGAGCTATGTCAAGTACATTTTATTCCTACATTAAGAAAGGTAAAACGTTTCTTGATTACCAAGTTTCCTCCGGAATAAAAACAGCCACAAACACGACTTTTAGGTTTTCAATTAAATTAGGAGCATGGGGGCCTAGGATTGCCTTATCTTAGACTTCACTTTCATGCTGCTTTGTTAGCTAGCCTTGCATGGATTAATAATGAAGTTGTATTTTATGACAACTACTTTCTCATTATGATGATTAGATAATCTGAAATTGAGCCTCCTGCTTTCTAAAATTTAGCTCAAAACCTCCCAAATGCCAGTACTGGCACACTTTCATGCATTCACTCAAATTCGTGATCACACAAATGAATTATTGTGATCACATTTATTTAATTGATTTCGAAAAATACTTTTTTTAAAGGAAGCAAGTGAGTTGCTCGTTACAGAGACACCACGAAGAACGGGTCTGGGAAGCAAAATTCGAAAGAAAGTGCTTTAGAAAGTACACTATTGATTGGGTCCTTCTCTCCTCCGGTGGACACTTGATTGGAAGGAAGGATCCCCGTAATTAAAGTTGAATCATGGCTGGCCACTGGGTTTAAGATAACCTTGAGTAATGTTTATGCCCAGCAGTGCAAATTGGCATGTGAATGAGACAAATCACAAAAGAGTGCTCTTATGTTCTGAGTCCTGAAGAGAACCCCAAAATAAAGGAAAGGGTTCGAAACGCGTCAACAGTTTTTTCTACCAAACAAGTGCATTCCAAAATAAGTACTACTGGAGCTTAGAGCCATTATAATTTTCAGTTGCATTGGAGTTATTCTCCTTGAGCTCTGTATGGGCACTGTTTGGTATTAGCCCATTCATTTAGGAGCTATGAATTAAAGAAAGGATGGTGAGCTCCTGAAAGGGCATTGTAAAAGTCAGAACTTGGGCTCATGAAAGAATTGGAATAATTGTTTAATTTCTTATGGGTTATGATTTATTTGTATTTATTTTAGATTGGTGTTATATTGATCTGCACATCTAAAAATTGTTTTATATGTCATCTGATTATGTTAGTTCTGTAAATGAAAAAACAGAAATTTTTGTAATTTTTTCAAATGAGATTGTTCTAAAAAAGTTTTTTTTAAATTGATTAAATAAATGGTGATCATAATAATTAACTTGTGTGATCACAAATTTGAGTGAGAGCGTGAAAGTGTGTCAGTACTGGCATTTGGGAGGTTTTGCGTTTTAAGAGGGCCTAGCCTTACTGATTATGGGCCCAACCCTGTAAAGTTTATACATTTTTAAAATTATCAACACTTCCTAAAAAGACTAGATATAAGCCATTATATCCAATGCTATTTCAATTAATACAGGTTTTTAAAGAATATAAGGCCCTTATCTACCACCTGTTTATGTTCTTGAGTTATTGTCTTAATCTAGGATTGGAGATATCTCCGAGTGAAATCCAGCAGTGGAAAACAAGAGGATATATTAAGTTCCTGGACACTGGTTAGTCAGAACTTGCAGGAAGAGAACACACTGTGGTGGTTTAGTTTTGTCTGGTTAATTAGCTTTCTAAAAACTTACTTTCTTGTAATAAATGATTTTGCCTATATGATTTTTAATTACTTTTTAAAAATAGGGGTTGAATGTTGGTATAACGTGTTGCATCAAAATCTTCTTATTATAGTTGGTCCAACATCTTAGACAAAATGAAAAAAAAAAACTATGGATTGCATTATAGACCCCAGTGAATGGCAAATGAACTGTAAAATGGCTATAAATAATTGTGGGCAGATAATTGCCTTTTGTTTCCTAGATGGATGCTATACTATACTCCACTACTCTTATGTACAATGTGTGTCAGAGCAATGTTTTAAATGCCAAACTAAAGATGTGGGAGATTGGCTACATGTTTTTTTTTTTACTTTTTCTACACTGACACATTTTTGACAGGAAATATTGCAGTTTATTAGCCGTACTGTTGGGAATAATGCCCAGCCTGACCCATATGTAGTTTTATTTGGCTATTTTCGGAATGTGGGAGGTCTTCTTAAATCTGTACAATATTTATAGTTATTGCTATTTCGAACACAATCTGTTGTGCTCCAACATTGGAAACCAAGTGAGATACCCACAATGGAGCATTGGTATATTGAAATGGTTCCTGTAAGAATGTTTGAACATCTATATGCTATGAGAAATAATGGTATAGCTAACTTCTAAGAGATTTGGCATGATTTTGATGAACTTCTTGAGGAATAATGAATACAAAGATTCTTATTAAATGCATTTTGCTTGTAATTCTTATGAGTTTATGGACTCTCCTTTTTGTAATGTTTTAATAGGGATATTAATGGTGAATTGTGTGTACAATATCACTTTTACAATTTTTTTTCTTTTTCTTCTTGCCTAATACACTGCCTAATGCCATTTATTTGTGCACGGCTATAGATTTTTTCCCCCACCATTACTAAATAAAATAAAAAATAGTAAGGCGCAGGTAGGACATAGAATTCTGAGAGACAAGCCATTCTTGTGAAATATTGCACAAGGCACATGAGAATACCTTATGCATTTTGCTGATCCTTTTACTGAAGTAAAAGGCTATTTTGCATGAAAGATGCTAAAGGTTAAAGTTTATCCATTAGTTCAAAGGAAGTGGCCATCAATATAGAACAAACTTCTTCTAATTCTCGTGGGGAAAATGACCTTTTCTCCATGGTGAGACTTCCTCATTGTCACCAAAACCCCCATATCAATGAAACGGTGGAAAAGGGTGTCTAAGATGTACATTTCTCATAAACCTTGATGACAGTTAGGTAATAATTTTTACCAGAAAATGGAAAGCAAAGCAGGTTAAAGAGAGAGTGAAGGGTGGTTTCCCCTGGATGTTCCTGGATTGAACTTCCTGTCCAGATACTAAATGCTAAAACTATTTTGCTTGAGTGCATGAGAGGACCTTATGTCGGCATGCTTGGCGTCTTTCATATGCTTTATGCAATCCATAAGAAGGTAAAAATGCCCACACCATGAGCTAGGTAGTTAGGTTCAGTGTTGGATAGGAGATCTTACTTTCACACCATGTTCTTATGTGGCTTCTCTGATAAGAGATGTTGGTCAGGAACGGACCACTGGTGTGACCACGGTAGAGTAATCCGTTCTTACTCACTCTGGTTTCTTTGAGCTTGAAAAATATTTGAAGCAAAAGTGAAATGGGGGAAAAAGAAATATATAAATGTGCCAATCGCCTTGGTCAAATTGGTATTTCATTAATTTTTAAATCCCACATACCTGAAAGTGAAGTCTTTCAATTAGGCATTTCTTTCTGCAGCGAAGAAACTTGTTTTGGCAGATATCCTACTTATTAATCTTAGTCATTGTTGATCCACTCATGATCTTTTGTGAATGTTCTGCGTCAGCCTTCAGGTGCTTTTTATTTATATTGAACACCTCTTCAATGGGGTCCTGGAACTTCTTCCTCTCAGCTTGATCATGTAGTGTATGTGACTTAGGCTCTCTTTTTGTGCAATGACTGCCTCTGATTTGATTGAGAGGAAAAAATACTTGAGGGATAGATGCAACACCCCTTATTCAGTGTATTGATGTAGTACTAGTTCCGTTTCTGTGACCCAGTTCCTTGAAATGTTGAATAATCTATGTGAGCACCCGAACTCAACATGAATCCCTTTGTTGTGATTAATTGGAGGTGACAGTTGCTGGAAAATTACTCGTACAGCTCCCTGACCTTTGCTACCACTGATCAGCCAGATAATCCTGAGGAGGTCAAGTGTATTTCTACAAATGATGTAGGATGAATATGCAGGTTGCCAATCAGCAGAAAGAAATTAGACCTTCCCGGAGTAACGTGTTTGAAAGGACAACATCTATAGTAGATAGATGATAGTCTCTACGAAGGGGATTCTTATGTTGAACACATCTCCCTCTACTTGCAGAACTTTATGATAAGACCTATATTTACACTTTACAGAAATGGAACATTACCACCCCCAAACAATTGTAGAAAGCAGGGTATGCTAATCTTAAGGCTGAAACATATGATTTTATGTTAAAAGTAACAATTGTTCACAACAAACATTGTTCTTTTCTGTGCAGCATATATCTTGAGGGTCTTTAGCACACATCCAAACTCCTCTTGAGTGTGAATAGAATTTGGTGGAGCTCCAATATGCTGATCTTTTTCTTTCTTTGAGATGCAGAGTAAGCCGGACCTTTACTTTTGGACCTGTGTGTTTACTTAGGAAGTAGCTAGAACACATCCTTATTATTATTATTTTTTTTTTAACGGTCTGCCACTCTGAAAGTTGATTACAGGGTTGCTAAACAGTAAGGCAATACGTGTTGATTTTCTGTCATCATATTGGTAACTGCTGAGGGTTATTTTCCTTCTAAACACTTTTCTACTGTCTGTGTCACGGCTGATAAAGGCTGGCCTAGATATTGAACAAAAAAATAGCCCTGGCAAAAATATTCATGCAAAGCTCCAGATTGAAGCAATGAAGAACATCCCTCTCCAAAGTAGTTCTAGAATAATAATTTGATCTCCCCCAAGAATGTTTGGAATTTTTTTTGCGGCACAGTTTGTCTAATATATTGGCTAGAAGTCACAAATAGTGCAGGCACTTCTTCCCAAGAAGTAGCAATTGATTATTCCCGTTCCTCAGTCTGAAACAGCTCACTATTTCTGCATTACATTGACTCTTGTATGTGCCTATGACAAATGTTCCCCCCTGATTACTATAAACACGCACCCATACTCTGAGCCACTGGAGACAGTGTCTACCTGATACATTATGACTCTGGTAAGATAAACAATCCACATTTTTATATCTGGAGAAATACCCATGGTTTAAGTGCAAAATCCTAATGGCCGTAACTGTTAATCGCTCATTGAAATATCAGTGTGACAAAATACCAGTTGATGGCATTGTATGCCACGGGGCTGCATTCATGCCTGCTCGAAAATACATGAGATTGTTGATCAAAGAGTCGAGTTGCTTATATTTTAGAGGTCTGAAAGATATTCCTGGGTGTAACTAATATAATGATGCCCAACATGTTAGCCTGCCAAGGCTACAGTTCAAATATGCCAGAGTTGTGATCGGTGTGTCAGCCTTCAAGGGGTGATGCTTGATGCACAAATAAACCAGGGCTCTGCTGACTATGCCTGGGTTATTTTCACTTTGTGGAACAGAACTGGGGCTAAGAGTGGGGTTGGGGCAGGGGAGAATGCTGAGTGCCAGAGACGCCAAGGCTGTTTCTCACGGTTCTAACATATATGCTGCCTACTTATTACCCTCAGGTTACTGATTATAAATTACCTTGAACATTGCTACGCTCCTCCTTGGCAATGCACACAGTGCCATGATGGTTCCCTGTAGGGAGCTGGCTCTGTATATGGTATACCACTAGGTGGTTATACCGTGCACAGAGATTCCCCCAGAAGTTTACAGGGCTCAATGCAAATTCAAGTTGCTCTATTAGTGGTAGTGTGGGCAAGTAGCCTAACACAGAGGAGTGTAAGACATTTATTGCACACACATTTACCACTAACTGACATGACTCAAAAAGGAGATCCACACCAATTTTATAATAATAAGCTTTGTTTGAGTTTCATTTTAAGACCAAGATCTTTGCAAAAAGGGAAGTACGTCTTTCAGGAAAAATATTTCAGTCTTTCAAAAGTAGACAGTGCAATTTTCACAATTCAATGATATCCTATGGAGGAAAACAACAATGCGGTTTCACGGGTAAGTACCCAACTTACAGTTCCAGTCTTCAGAGATTAAGATCAGCAGAGGGCAAGGTACAGGTAAGCGCAAAGTCTACATCACCAGCGGCACTGGGGCGGCCGGGTGCAGAGGTTAAATTCGGGCCTGGGCCCATTAGTTTCAATGGAGACTAGGAGAGCTCGAAGCTACGCTGCTTGCAGGTAAGTAGATCAGTTGCAGGGGCCAAGCTTTGGGGGTTAGAGCAAGCACGGGGCACAAGGCAACACCAAACACACACCACCAGCGGCACAGTGGCGTCAGGGTGCAAATACAGCATCAGGCGCCCAATGTTTTTTAACTGAGATCCCTGTTTTCAAAAAGAGGCTGCAGATGTCGCACCGGAGGCTGCTTGAAGGAAACCAGTGACCCCAGAGGTAAGTTGAGGTGCTGGGGGTCGCTGGGGCACCATCGGTTCATCTCACCAATGCTCAGGGGCTTCGGGTGCAGAGATGTCCTTAAACGTCGGATTCTTCTTGACGGTGTTGGTTGGGGGGAGCCTCTGGATTCAGTCTGCAGGCGTCGTGGTGGAGTCCAGGAGGGGTCAGCCAATGCTGGACTTGAGGTCAGGATTGCTGGGGAACCTGTTCTGGGTCGGTGGTCTACCTGGACACAGGCCATGGCCGCCTGGTGCAGAGTGGGCAGGACTCACGGTTCCGGAGGGCACCAGAGTCCTTTGTGTAGGTTTCTTGGGGGACAGATCGCTGTCCTCAGGAGTTCTCGTCTTTGTCGAAGGGCAGGCAGTCGTCCTCGGGTTCTGGAAGTTGCTGGCTGCAGGACAGGCATTGTTTTCTTTTGCAGGGTCCCAAAAGCTGGAGACAGGCCACTAGGGCTGGGGCCAAGTCAGTAGTTATCTTCAGGCTTGGCTACACGGCGTCTCCTTAGTCCTTCTTATTAGGTCGGCAGGAACTAGTTTCGAGGTCTGAGGGAGCCATCTAAATACTAGATTTAGGGGCGTTTTTAGGGGAGTAGCAGGTAGGTGACTACACCCTCAATTATGCCACCCTTTTGTGGGAGGGGACGTAGTCCTAGCCGTGTTTGGAGGGGTCTCCCCATCTTCAAGATGGCGGGGTCTGAAAGATGTGCATCACCTTGCTTCTCCCACCTTAGGGGTGGAGTTGACAGAGGTGGGCACACCTCCTGTTCTTCTAGGTTTTCCCGCCCAAAGTGGGGGTGTATACCGGGAGCTGTCATCTGATGCTAGCAGCAGAGGCTGGGGCCGCATTACAAAGGCGGCAGGCCTCTGAAGCTTCCCTCTCTAGCACTGTGCCCATCCTGGGAGAGGAGGTGTGACACCTCAGCCCAGGATGTGCATTGTTTCTGGTTTTAGAGAGCAGTCTCTCGACCCAGTCTATGACCACACCAGGGTTGGTAGGTCTTCAAGGGGCACCTCTGAGGTGCTCTCTGAGTACATGGTTCAATAAATCCCACACTGGCATCAGTGTGGGTGTAGGAGTTTGAGGGGGGGGAGTAGATGACACTAGGAGATACAAAGACGATGACAGGTCTTTATTTATTTTCTGGGTAAACAGGGGAGAAAGAAAGTAACTAGGGAGACAGTGCTTTTAGGCTCCTTTCTTGTCCTCCGATGAAAAATACGATGTTCTGTCCGGAGTAATCCACAATGTTGTTGCTACGTCTTGGGGAATCCTGGAGGCGGTACGTTACTCAGGCCACGAAGCAAGGACAGGAAAAACAACAAAACAGGGGTTTGTTTTAATATTCAGTAGGTGAACTAGACCTCTTATGCGCAGTGCTACCTTCACCAGTGGCGCAGTGTGAGGAAGAGGGAAGGGTAAGGATACGGTTTGCAGTGACAATAGCACTCCTATCTTAGAAGTATGTGTTCTACACCCTTTTGCCTCCCCACCACCCCCACCAAAATAGCCCCCTCAAGGATACTTGCCTTGGGCCACGACCCGTATCCAAGGCCATGGCGTCGGGACCTGGGGCGTCCACTCTGCTCCGTTGGCCGCCGGGCTCAGTCACCGTGTATATGGAACTCCGCTCACCTGCTCCTTCTTCCGTCGGCTCCAGCACACCGTCCAGTCTCCAGGGAAGTCCTCGTCTCCTTCTCGCTCTCCGCACAGCTTGCTTTCTTCCTCGTTTCTGCCCTCTCCGGTCCGGCCCCCGGCGGTGACGTCACAGCTCCTCCTTCAGTTTCCTGTGGTATGACTAGACCGCTGTGTCCTTCCTGTCAGTCCTTCTCGCATAGCTCCCCCCTTAGGAATGGCCGCTGGGGCCATTCAGAAAACGGGTGTTGGGATAGGTAGTCAGCTCTTATCTGTTTCACGCCTGGCACATGGAGGGTCTGAAACGAAAAGGTTGTAACGCTAGGAACCAGCGGAGGCTAAAGGAATTGGACTCTTTGTTATGTGTCAACCAAGTAAGGGGTGCATGGTCAGGGAGTATGAGAAATGGGCGTCCCAGAAGGTAATATTGTAGGGCTTCTATGGTCCATTTAATGGCCACATATTCTTTTTCGATCGTAGAATATTGGGTTTCACGGGGAAACAGTTTCCTACTAATATAGAGGAGCGGTTTTAGATCATTGCTTGAGTCAGGTTGGTAAAGAACAGCACCCAGACCTATTCCTGAAGCATCGGTTTGCAGAACAAAGGTTTTGCTGAAGTCAGGACAATGCAGAACCAGTTCCGTACAAATCGAGTCCTTCAGGGCTTGGAAAAGTCTTTCATGTTCCGGTTTCCATACGGGTATACGTGAAGGATATTTGTTAGTCAGAAGGTCAGAAAGGGGACTGGCTATTGCTGAGAAGTTAGAGATGAACCTACGGTAATGAAACCCAAAAAGGAGCGTATGTCCTGTTTAGTTGTGGGGGTGGGGATTTTCCCGATTGCTTCTAGTTTGTCTACCTGTGGTTTTATGAGCCCTTCCTGTATTGTTTACCCTAGATATTGGATGATGTTTGTGACTAACAAGGATTTTTTGGGCTTTATAGTTAGACCTGCCATTTGGATAGCAGTGAATACTGAAGCCAAGTGCACCAAATGCTCCTCCCAGGTTGGACTGAAAATGACTGTTGTCCAGATAAGCGGCAGCATAGTTCTTATGGGTCTAAGAGTTCTGTCCATTAGTCTCTGAAAAGTGGTTGGTGCCCCATGTAAGCCAAAAGGAAGTACTTTGAAGTGGTATAGAGCTGAAGGGGTCGAAAATGCTGTTTTCTCCCTGGCTTGTGGGGTCAAGGGTAATTTGCCAATACCCCTCAGTGAGGTCAAGGGTCGACATATATCTAGCCTTTCCTAGCCGTTCGATCAGTTCATCAATTCGGGGCATGGGGTAGGTATCAAATTTGGTGATTCCTTTGACTGGTCTAAAGTCAATGCAAAAGCGCAAGCTACCATCTGGTTTGAGAACAATTACCACGGGGAGCACCAATTACTCTGTGAGGGTTCTATTATCTGGGAGTGTAGCATGGCTGTCACCTCTCTCTCTACAGCCTCTCTTCGAGCTGCCGGAATGCGGTAGGGCTTTAATTTCACTATTTCATTCTCCAAGGAAACTAAGTCATGATGTACAAGGGAAGTCAACCCTGGGGTGGTGGAAAAAAGGCCTGGATAGGTATCCAGTAAATCAAGAAGTTGATTTTTCTGTGCAGGAGTCATAACAGTCCCAGTTTTCACTGGTTTTGTTTCCTGACTAGACAGCAAAGGGATGTCCACCTGTTTAGCAGTACTGACGTAATGGACAGGAATATGTTCTTCTCTGTGTGTGTGGGGCTCCTCCCACTTCTTTAGGAGGTTGACATGATATATCTGCTTGCCTCCTGAATGGAGGGGTAAAAGAACTCTGGGGTTATTTTCTTTTCTATGACAATGGGACCCAGCCATTGAGTCAGGAGTTTGTTATCTGTAGACGGGAGTAGTATGAGTACCTTATCCCCTGGGGCGAACTCCCTTAAATAACTACCCCGGTCATAGTATTTCTTCTGTGTCTCTTGGGCTTTTTCCATGTGATCATGTACTAGGCCCCATAACTGTGTTAAAGTGTCCTTTAAGTTAGCAGCATATTCCATTAAGGGCTTCCCTTCCTCGTCTTCGCCCTCCCATTGTTCCGCCGCCATGTCCAAGAAAGACCTGGGTTTTTTCCCAACTATCACTTCAAAAGGGGAGAAACCCATGGACCGCTGTTCATGCGATCTTATTGCAAACAGAACCAACAGTAGCTTCCTATCCCAGTCTTTTCCTGTCTCTGTGATGACCTTGCGGAGCATACTTTTGATGGTTCTATTGTAACGCTCCAGAAGGCCATCGGTTTGGGGATGATATACGGAAGTCTGTATCTGGCCAATACCAAGCACTTTGCAGATATGTGACATGAGGTGGGACATAAAGGGGGTCCCCTGAACAGTTAGGATTTCCGACAAGAACCCCAACCTTGGAAAAAAAGAGAAATCATGGCTTGGGCTACACTCGTTGCGGTCATACCAGACCGAGGGAAGGCCTCGGGTATCGACTAGCATAGTCTATTATGACAAGAAGGTATTGGTGCCCCCTCGCGGAGGGAGTTAGGGGCCCTACTAAATCCATACCGACCCTTTTAAATGGGACATCGATTATAGGTAACGGACATAAGTGCGCTTTTCTTACATTTCCTGTGTTTCTGTATTGACACCTTACACATGTAGCACAGTGTTTAACAACATCCCCATACACCCCAGGCCAGTAAAACCTTTCTAAAAGGTACTTCAAGGTGTTCTCTTTACCGTAATGCCCCCCTCCCATCTGGTTGTGGGCTAAGTATAAGACCTGTTCTCGGAAGGGTGATGGGACTAGTAGCTGTGTAGCATGGTGTGTTTCCCCTTTTATAGCCTGATACAATAAGCATCTTTTTACAAAAAAATAGGGTCCTACCTGCTCAGGTTCTTGTTCTTGGGCTTGCACCCAGGCATGTTTGAGAGTGTTGTCCTCTCGCTGGGCTGATTGAAAACTTGTCTGTCTAGTCCTGTCTGTTTCTGTTTGAGAAAGAGTAAAAGTAGGTTGTGGCTTTTGTATATAGTTATACATCCTTTTTTCCTTTCGCCTCTCCTGTCTTGTTTTCCTGTTCTTTACCCTTGTGTTTTCCATCTATCGTCCTCTAAACGGTGCCTCCTGAAATCATGCAATATAAAAACCTTTGTCCCTTCTAAATATTGCTAAACTTTGGGATGATCTGTTCGGATTATGATGGCCGTAGGCAGGGAAGGAATGACCCCAACCTTCCTTAAGTGGGGATCGTTTTCCACGTCTAACAGGACCTCGCCTACTGGATAGGCCTTCCTATACTGGTGGAGTCCCTTCCCTGTCACATATATACGACCTCTGGAATAGCCTATTTCCATGGGTTCGGCTGCCGGTGTCCGATGGGGACATTGTCTGGCTATGTGTCCCCACTCTGCACAATGGTAACACTGCGGACCCTGTCCGCTTGGTATTGATGGGGGTCTCAGGGGAACGCCGGGAGTTGTCCCTGGTTTCGCTTCGGGCCATGGAGTTCCCCTAAGGGGTGTGTAGGGGGGGGCGTGGAGTATTTGCTTTAAAATCAGGGGATCTGTGAAAGGCACAAGCGAGGTCTACTGCTGTTGTGGACGTTAGGTTGGGGTGTTGCTTTACCCACGTACGGGTATTGGCTGGTAACGCATCTAGGAATTGTTCTAAATATACCTTTTTGGTAAGCTCGTCTACACTAGACGTATGGGGTGTCAACCATCTATTTCCCAAATCCCTGATCCGATAATAAAGAGCTTGTGGATTATGGCCGGCAGTTCACCTTACCTTTCTGAATTTCGCCATATAATATTTCTGGTCACAGCCCAGTCGCTCCAAAATAGCTTTTTTATCTCCTCGTAGGCCGTAGTACCTGCTGGGTTAGCGGCCAGGTAGGCTGCCTGCAATTCCCCTGACAGGAGAGATGCTATATATTGGCCCCACCTCTCTGGAGGCCAGGCTGCAGTAGTGGCCACTCTTTAAAAATGTATAAAGAAATAGTCCGGGTCATCCCCATCTTGATATTTTTGTAGCACTGACCCCGGAACGTTGGGTCTGAGCCTAGTACTAACAATGACATCCGTTACTCTTAAAATGCCGTGCCTTGGACCTGCTAATTATTGGTGATGAGAGCTACTTGATCCTTTAGGTCTTCCTGCAATGCTTCCCGATCTCTTTGGGCAGTTTGGGCATGTTGCACCATTACAAGCTGCAGGTGTCTTTGTCCTTCCGCTAACTGGGTTATTATTCCCTCTATGGGCAAGGGTTGTGCCATGATTCGACACCAAATGGGGGGAAATATCCCACTTCTGACACCACTGTAGGGGTTTGGGGGGGGGGGGGAGAAGACACTAGGAGATACAAAGACGAGGACGGGTCTTTATTTCTTTTCTGGGTAAACAGGGGAGAAAGAAAGTAACTAGTGAGACAGTGCTTTTGGGCTCCCTTCTTGTCCTCCGGTGAAAAATACGATGTTCTGTCCGGAGTAATCCACAATGTTGTTGTTGCTGCGTCTTGGGGAGTCCTGGAGGCTGTACGTCACTCAGGCCACGAAGCAGGGACAGGAAAAACAACAAAACAGGGGTTTGTTTTAATATTCAATAGGTGAACTAGACCTCTTATCCGCAGGGCTACCTTCTCCAGTGCAGAGTGTGAGGAAGTGGAAGGGTGAGAATACGGTCTGCAGTGGCAATAGCACTCCTATCTTAGGAGTGTGTGATCTACACCCTTGTGCTCCCTACCACCCCCAACAAAATGACCCCCTCAAGGGTACTTGCCTTGGGCCACGACCCGTATCCAGGGCCGTGGCGTCGGGACCCGGGACGTCCACTCTGCTCCGTTGGCCGCCGGGCTCAGTCACTTTGTATATGTAACTCCGCTCGCCTGCTCCATCTTCCATCGGGTCCAGCACACAGTCTGGTCTCCAGGGAAGTCCTCTCGTCTCCTCTGTGTTCTCTGGCCAGCTTGCTTGCTTCCTCATTTCCCCCCTCTCCGGTCTGGCCTCCGGCGGTGACGTCACGGCTCCTCCTTCAGTTTCCTGGGGTATGACTAGACCCCTGTGTCCTTCCTGTATGGGCGAAGTATCGGTACCATCCGGGTTGTGCTTTCTGCCAACCTCGTTCTTCTCACAGTGGGCTTATTGAGAAGAGTAGTTTGGTACCAAACACTCCTGTGTTCAGTGAAGCCATCATGGTGGTGTGGAATGAGTTGTCGAGTTTCCAGCCCATGTACTCTCAATGGCTACCCTGGCATTTACAACATTAAGGAATTTACCCTAATATGGTAGGGGCATATCTGCTCATGCTGCTATGCCCACACCTGTGATATAGTGCACCCTGCCTTAGGGCTTGTAAGGCCTGCTAGAGGGTTTACATATCTATATCTTAGGCAGTACTAGTTGGCATGGCACACAGGCAGTGTGCCATGTCGTTTTTGTTATTTTGTCTGCTCCAGGCCGTGCATGCTGAAGTGGCAGTCTACATGTCCTAGGTGAGGCGTCCCTAGGGGACTCTTCTCAGCCCCAATGCCCTAGGTACTCAAGTACCATTTACTAGGGACTTACAGCTTACAGGGGGTCTAAAGGGCCAATTGTGGAATAGTTTTAGGGAAGAAGCACTGGCACAAGGGACCTGGTTGGCAGGTACCCTGTGCACTACAATCGAAACTACATCAAATTCCAGGCAAATAGTGGGAGCTAACCATGTCAAAAGAGGCACTTTTTCACAGTCCAATGATGCAAACATACGTAACCACATCTTGCATGGCAACTTCCCATAATACCCCCTGCATGTAAGGTATACGTTAAAGTTGTATGTAACCAAAGCCTACATTGCCATACTAGTTTATGCTAAGGCCCATGTCTGTAACCTATTGAAATAGTCATATATAGCCTTTATGCTTCATATAGATGGGTCATTATGGAAACAGTGGCAATTTATGCTTTACATGCGGGACCTTTCTGGAAACTGTCCTGGCTATGCAATTAACAGTGCAACAACAGCCTTGCTTCTTGCCTTAGCCCTGGCCCCAGCCTCGCCTCACCTCAGTCCAGCACACACCACAGCTTCAGCTACATTCCAGTAGGCCACTTGTACCAGCAGGCTTGGAGGATAGAGGTCTGGTAGTACCCAGTCAGCCCCCCCTATAAGGAAGAAATGCCTATGGGACAATGGGGACGCAACCAAGATCTCCACAACCCCGCAGAACAAAAACCCTGGCCCCACCAGATTAATAACCATAATGAAATTGTTCCAAAAATTAAGTTAAGCTCTATACAACCTCAAAAGTTGTATCCCATCTTCAAGCAGAACGACGCAATAAATTCCTTCCCTCTCCTGGTAAAAGGCACAACACCTTGTCATGTACCCATCCACGAACAGCCTGAACAAGCATAAATGAATATATCGGGAGGCGCAATCGCGCACAGTTCACAACCAGCAGCCCCTCAAAATGCCCTTCCTGACAGGCAGCCTTATTCAGCAGACACTGGTCTGGACCCCTTGCAGACCCACTTGGAGGCTTCTCAGCCCGCCTTATGTCGACTGTGTATTTCAGAAAAACCTATCATAAAATCTATTGTTCTGGAGAACAGCCAAAACGTTGATAACACTTCGGGCTCCAACAATTCATTGATAACTCAAGAGATGAACCTTGATTGCACATTCGCACAGGGAACCGGCTTCAATCAGGGTTGTCGCTTAAGGAACCCCGCAGCGGTCCTATTGCAATGCCCGCACCAAAGCCTTACAGTAAATATAGATTATCAAGCAGCCCACACCAGCTGCCACCACAGGGAAGCAAAGCTCGTTTTCTATCCCGATTCTGAGTCTAAAAGCTGTCTGGGCTCACTAAACCGGGGCAACCTCTTTTTTTTTTTTTGTTTATATTTCTTTATTCACATTTTTTGAAAGGTTACAAACAGGATTAACAACATATGCAGCCTTGGATCAAGATATAAGCAGGAGATATGTGGTAGAAGCTACAACATGTCAAGGATATAGTTGCGAGGTCCTGTTTGTTTGTTGTGGGTTGAGGTCGCGACAGTGAAATGGCAGCCCAGCTCAAGAAAAGGCTGGTGTGTAATTACGGGACCATATTATGAGCATTAATGATCTCGGATCAGTTCAGGTGTGCATAAGGGAAGGATTTGGGAGGTTTAACTGGGGACGCGGAGTCAAGTTGTGCGCCCGAGCCATTCACTATGTAGGTGCACCTGCCAATAGGATGTTGACTGCTGACCCTTTCACCCGGACGGGGAGCATATGTGCCGCTGCGCGATGGAAATGAAGGCACAGGGGGATTTTAGGAGGGTCTTCTCGACACTAATGGTTGTTCACTTCAGGCTGCATGTCTGATGTAGGAGAGCAGGGTGTCTGGCTGGGGTTTTGTAGGTCTTTGAGCACGGCATCCCAGGCTGTTGCAAGTGGGATCTGGCGGAGGTCTGGTGCGTCTTCCCGGCACCATGCCACACGTTCTGCTTGTGCCCAGTTGTGGAAAGATCGGTGCAAGGCCTCCCATGGGCGGGGAATCTAAGTGCTTTCAACACTTGTTAATCAGGCGCTTGGCAGTGATCAGGCCTGGGTCAATTAAGCGTGACAATGCTTTGTTCTGTTTGGACCCATGGTACAGACTTAAAATGCAGGTTTCCCATGTACTTTACACCGTTCGTTCAGTTCAGTTTGTGAGGTGGGTGGTGACAGTGCTCCAGTAATTGGCCAGCGTGGGGCAGTCCCATAGCATATGTAACAGGTTAGCGTTCTCCAGATGGCATTGGGGACATTTAGCATCAGTGTGATGGAAATATCTGTTGATGTTCTCCGGCGTGAGGTATGCCCTATGTATGATGTAGAATTGTATGAGGCGGAATCGAGCATTTATGGGTATGCGAACTGGACCCTGCAGTATAGCCTCCCATGTCTTGTCAGTGCTGGGGTTTTGTAAGGCGGTGTCCCAGTGAGTTCGGAGTGTGTGTAATTGATGTGCCATGTGCATGCGTAGCAAGTCAGCAAGCCATTTGATTAGCCTTCTCCCTGTTCACATAGTGTGTATATATTGTATGGTATGATGCGTTGCCGGTTCTTGCGACACACCACCCCAATTAAACAAGCGTGAAGCAGAAACTGCACATAGGGGAGTCCTTCCTCTGTTGCTTGTGTCTGGAAAGGAATCAACTGCCCATCATTGTATAGGTCTCCTAGTGTTTGTAGTCCTGTTGCTTTCCACGTAGAAAGGTCTATACTGGTTACAAATTGTTGACCTCTTGGAGTGCCAAGTAGCGGGAGGGCGGGCGCGTATGAGTGTGGTGTTTGGTGAGGAATAAGGTGCGCTTGAAGCATCTATGGGCCACTGCTAGCATTAGTTGCTTCAGGGTTTTGTCCCTACTTGCTCGGTGAAAAAGCCTTAGGATGGACGAGTTTGACCAGGCTTGGTATTGCGTGGCCGTGTCCTGCATGTATTGGCCGCTCATCCATCTGGCAACCCACTGGAGTTGCGCCGCCAGGTAGTAGTGTTCCGTGTGGGGTACTGCAAGACCCCTCTGGTCTATAGGGAGGTACAGTTTGGATAGCGCCACTCGGCTACGGTAGCCATTGCAGATGATCTCACGCATCACGGTTTCGAGAGAGTGAAACATTGGTGGATGAATGTACAGTGGCAGATTCACAAAGGAGTATAGCAACCTAGGCAACACTACCATTTTTAGTAGGGCGATGCGGCACATGACTGTCAACGACAGCGTGCACCAGAACGACATCTGCGAGTGCGTGGCAGTAATTGCATGTGTGACATTACCGTCCAATAGGCCTTCGGGCGGTGGAATATCCTGACACCAAGATAACGGAAGCTGTCTGGCTGCCAGCGAATTGGCTGACCAGCAATAGATGGCCCTGGATCTGTTGCATCGGGGTTGAAAGGATAAAGGCATGATTTGGCCCAGTTGACTGAGGCCTGATAGTGATGTGATCTCTGTGAGCATGAAGTCAATGGTGCCTCGGGGAGCCTCGACGTCTCTGACGTAGAGCATTAGGTCGTCCACATAGAGCGATATTGCATGTACTGCGTCACCGAGTGGTATACCCAATTCCGTTCCACGAAGCCTGATAGCAGCTGCCAGCGGCTCCATGGCTAGGGATAACAACAGGGCTGACAATGGACAGCCTTGTCTGGTGCCGCGTCTAATGGGTTGTGGTTTAGACAGATGGGGCCCAGTTTTCACTCTTGCTGTGGTTAGTGTGTACAGGGGCTTGATCAGGCGGAGATAGCGAGAACCCAGACTGCATCTGGCCAACATAGGGAACAAGTATTTCCATTCCAATTTATCAAACACTTTCTCCAGATCTAGGAGCAGGCACACAATCGTGACCAATGCTCCGGGGCGTATCTGGCTATACGGAAAAAGCGGCGTATGCTTAGAGATGTGTTACGGACTGGGACAAACCCATTCTGGTCCGTATGCACCAACGCAGGGACCAGGGGAGCTAGCCGATCAGCCAGTATTTTTGCCAAGATTTTATAATTAGTGTTAAGGAGAGCCAAAGGGTGAAATGAGCCCAGCTGTTCCGGGTCACGGTTTGGTTTTGGTAGGAAAACCACCAGGGACTCTCACAGCGACGCTGGCAGTTGAGATTTCTCCTGTGAAGTCTCATAGAGGGCTAGGAGGTGGGGGGTCAGGTCCGTGGTGAATGTTTTATAGTATTCAGCCGGCAGACCATCGGGGCCTGGTGCTTTCCCAGTGGCTAATTCTTTAATCATGGCCTGTATCTCAAGGAGGGAGATCAGCTCGTCAAGCTTGTCTTGCTGCTTTGGTGTAATAGCAGGTAAGGGGAGGGAAGCTGTAGAGTGTGTAAAAATGTGTTATGAACTCATCATGTATGTCCGATTGAGTGTGGAGTGTGATCCCAGTGCATGAGTGCAGTGTGAGAATAGGCTGCCATGTTTTATCCTGCCTGATTAACCACGCCAGTAGGCGACCCGCTCTGTCCACCGATGAATGGGTGCGTTCCGAGTGGGCAGCGTAGTTTAGGCAGTGCAGTCTCTTCAATAATTCTGCATGTTTATGTTTTGCCTCCATTAGAGGATGGGTCTTCGCAGGGTTGGACGCTACTGAGCTTCCAGCTGGAGAAGTGAGCGCTCTGTGTGTTACCTCTTTGTCTATTTGCTTACGGATGCCCCAAGTCAGACCCATACAATGGCCCAGAATCACTGCCTTGTGTGCGTCCCATTCCGAGCCCACATCTGTTTCTGTGCCCGAGTTTATGTCGAAGTATGTGTGTTTGGTTTCGCCTAAGGATTCCCGGTAAGGCGGGTCTTCCAAGGCGGTTGGCTGGAGGCGCCAGAGGTGCGTGGTTTGATCAGGGATGGGTCATTTGAGTTGGATGAGATGGGGATTGTGGTCCGAGTGTGTGTGTCCCAAATAGTTGGCTTGGTGGCAGTCAGGGAGCAATGTTGCCGACCCAACAAAACGGTCAATGCGGACGTGTAAGTTATGGGGTGCAAGAAAAATGAGTAGAGTTGGCCCTTGGGTGTTGGGCATGCCAAATATCCGTCAGTTGCCAGTGAGAGAGCCAGTCATGCAGTACTTCGGCATTTGAGACTGCGGCTGTGCGTGTGAGGGGGGAAGGATCTGTCAAGTGAGGTTTCGAGTATCGCGTTAAAGTCCCCACCTATAAGCCATGGTAAAGAGCTCCAGTGCACTAGGGTGACTGATAGGGATTGCCAGAACGGGGTTTGTTCGGAGTTGGGGGCGGATATCGTCCCAATAACCTTGTGCCGCCCGTCTAGGCGACCTCGCACGAATACGTAGCGTCCCTCTTTGTCTATCAGAGACTCCTCTATATGAAATGGGGTACACAGTCTGATCCATATTAAGACTCCCTTGGCATGCACGGAGTAATGTGTGACAACGACTTCCCCACGCTATCTAGGGCGGAGTCATTGCGTTTCTAGCAAAGTGAGGTGTGTTTCCTGTAATAATGCTATGTGGATTGAGTGTCGTTTGAGATAGGCATATGTACTGTAGCGATGTGTAGGTGAGTGTATCCCCCTCACGTTCTAATTGAGGATGTTAATGAACAACATTGTCGAACGAGATACCTGTTAGTGTAGTTGTGACTTGTGCTTGGTGGGGTCGTGTAATATGACAAGAAATGCAGGCAGGAAACAGCCACCGCTGAGGTGTGTGTGGCCTGGGCATATGTGTCTTAAAAATGCAGCCAGTGGCCCCGTAGGCGGGGAGGGGGGAGAACATGCGGATCTTCAAATGAAGGTAGAGTGGAGCAAAACTGGGGCAACAGTGGTGGGGCAGAGTGACAACATGCATCCGCCCAAACTGTGGGGATGTAGGAAAGGGATTAACCCTTTATAACAGATCAGCTGCGTTGCTCGGGGAGGATGGCAATGCGGCTTGTAAGTGGTGAAGGGGATGTCGTGTGAATTCTCGCGCTACCAGTCCCCATATGTCGCCTGGAAGCACCTGTTGGACAATATATCAGATGCGCTTGTGTAAAGCAAAAGTGACCCCTGGGTGCATGCGGGGGGGGGGGGTCCGTGTGGGTGCGCAGTTAAGGGTTCGTGAGTGGGTTGCGCTGGGGCAAGCCATATATATTGCAGTTACTGTACAGTGCATAGGAAGGTCAAAGTCTTTAGAGTAGTTAATCTGCCGTGCAAGGCGTGACTATCGGGGGTGAGTCAGATTCCGCTTCGGAAGGCGAAGCCACAGCGGAGCTATCCTCGCCAAAGAGGAGATCGGGAGTGGCGTCTAAATCTCTGTCTGACTCATGGGAACCCAGTGTTGCCACCGCCTGTATGGCCTGTGAGAAGTTGGCCTGGTATATGCTGTCCACTAATTCTAGTGGGCACCTTGCACCAGTCCAAACAACCCCTTATTGGAGATAGGTTAAAGACAACCTTTATTGAAAGCTATCCTAGTGGTAGCTATGGAGAGCAGCCTTCAGGCTAAGTCTTGAAGGAATGTAAAGCAGCTTGTTTTACCAGTCTATAATCTCTTGAGTGACCAAATGAAAGAGGACCACACCAGGTATATATTCAAAATATGTGCATTTATTACTAAACACACCCCTCTAGTCTCTTTATGAGGCTAGAGTTCGAAGTACATAAGTTATAAGTCAGTTATTCACAGTAATAGCACAAATACACGTTTGAGCCCTAGGGGCGTACCAAACCATATACCAATACAGTGGTATAAGAACCACGACTGAGCTAGACACAAGGCCTAGAGCCTGTAGAAGTGCTTGGACCACAAGGAACCACCCAAGGTAGAGACACAGGGGACCCACGGGGGACGCGTGCAGTGTGCTAACACAGCCGCGAATCGCCGTTAACTTCTATGGGGAAAGTCGCGGTTGGAAATTTAAAGAAAAGGGACACTTAAAGGAGGACTTGGAGCAAACCCTTTGAGAACTGGGTCGTTCTAGAGTCTATACCCACGGGAGCACCGGAGTACTCGTGTTACCTCACCCAGGGAAGCCGGGTGCATAGGTGCCTTTCGGGGTCGGGTTTCGTCGTCGATTTGAATGGCGATCTGCTGCAAAGTGCTGCTGGCGACCAAGTCGAAAGTGTCCGGGTGGATCCAAGGGTGGATCGGAGATCTGAAGAACCTGAAAGCAGAGGGGACAGAGTCTGGGTCACTAGCCAGTGACCAGGAAGGCGATGAGTAGATGCCCATCGATGTCGGGTGCTTCAGGTAGGTTGACGGTCGTCTTGACTCTTCAGCCACGAGGTCCAGGAGGCGTTGTCGACGACCAGGAGCTGGATTCGGACTGTCCCACGACGTCTGTCGATTGCTGAGGTGTCGGCGACCGGATTGGACCCAACAGGCCTTGGCAACGGCAAGTCTCGTGGAATGAGAAGGACGATGGTGCAGACCAGCAAGGTCTGTGGGACTCACCCAGCAAGGGTAAGTCAGGGCAAGCCTGGAGCAACCAGGGAAGCCCAAGCAGGATAAGATTGGCCTTCGTGAGGGCCTACTAGCCAATGGACTAGCGACCGCGAAGGAGCCTCGAGTGGACGCACTTGGAGCTGGCTCACGGGCCACTCGTGGAGTGGGGGCCAGTGATCTTCGGTGCAGTCGGTGCTGGAGGCGGGGGCTACTCGGAGCCCAAAGCACAACTTCGTGGGAGCCCGAGGATGCACTTGCAAATGTGCTCGGTGTCCAGGGGTCACGGTTCCACGTTACCCACGACAGCTACGGGCCTCAGCTTTGCTGGGGACTCAGGGCAGCCTCGGGGAAGTCTGGAAATCCACCTCTGGTGATGCAAAGACTTCGGCGTCCGATGGGAGCTTCAGCGATGCAGACCGGACAATTGCTTCTTTGGTGCCTGCCAAGCAGGGGAGTCACTCCTTGACCCCAAGGGAGATTCTTCAGTCCTCTAATCTTGGAGTAGAGCGTCGAAGGTCCAGGATTCTGTGTCAGAGTTTCGTCCAAGGATATATCTCCAGTCCTAAGGACTGGGGTCCCATACTTATACTAAGGTAGGGGGTTGGACATACTCTGTGGACCCACCTATGGGAGGGTCAGGGCAGAGGGGTGGTTACACCCCTTTCCCATTGTCCAGTTTCGCGCCAGAGCAGGGGCTGGAAGCCCCTGAACCGGTTTGAACTGGGGTATGCACAGGGACACCAAATGTGCCCCCAGTGCATTTTGTGATGCCAGGGCTTTGGAAAGAAGTTACCGGGCAGGCCGGTGTGTACATGTCTCTCCCTCTAGAAGGGTGGAATGCTACCCCCGCCGCCAGAATTGGTGGGGGGGGTAGTATTCCAAGATGTTTGACACCAAACACGACATGTTTCCGTGCAGCCATTCCAAAGTTAGCATTTAACGCGAGGTTATAATGCGCTTAAGAGTATATGGTCAGGCTGCACTACAAACATCATCAGAGAAGGGTCTCCGAACGCTGCAGAGGGGCCCTGCTCATGCAGGGGCACCCTCTCACATAGGAACCATGCACTCTGCCTTCAGGATTGACAAGGCCTGCCATAGGAGTGACTTATAGGTTCATATGTGTGTATGTATGTAATGATATAGGTAACCTATATCATAGTAAGGGGTGCATGCACCACCTTACCCAGGCTGCAGTAGCAGACCTGTGGTGTCATTTTGGGTGGCCTTCCAGGGGTGGCACAATACATGCTGCAGCCCCTGGTAGGCCTGAGGTACCGATGCCCTGGGTACATAGTATACCATATACTAGGGACTTACAAGGGCACTCCAGATTCCAATCAGAGATGTGCCTAAGGCACATGGAAACCATTTTATAGAGGAAGCAGATAGACTGGGGCCCTGAATAGCAGGGTCCCAGTCCAACTAAGTCATAAACCAGCAAAACACCAGGAAAAAAGTGGGGGCAACCATATAGTCAGATTCCACCTTCCTACATGGCCTCCCTGTGTTCCTGGATCACCTGTTCCAGATTTGGCGTTGCATGGGGCTGGGAGGCTGCGTGCGTTTGAATGTGGGTAAGAGGGGGGTGTGCCTTCCCCATGTCTCTGGGATGTTCTCTCCCCTGTTGTAGACTCTAGCCAGGTCCAGGCCTCCTCTGCTGTGTCGAAGAAGTGCGTGGCTCCATTAAATGTAATTCTGAGGCGTGCCGGGAATTGAAGTGAATATGGTATGTCTAATTCTCACAAGAGTCTTTTCACTTCCAAGTAGGAGTCTCGTTTCCTTTGGGCTCCTGTTGCGTAGTCTGGAAAAAAGAGGACAGCAGCATTATCCACATGCACCCCTTGTAATTAAGGCGGCAAAATTAGGAAGGGGCGCGGTCTCCGTGTCGGCACATGGGGCACCCTTTCGATTGTGAAGAACGAGGAAAGTGAGCCCGGGTGGAGCAAGTCCCGGAGACAGCGCTCAGCGAACTTCACCGCGTCGGATCCCTCCACTCTTTCTGGCAGGCCAATAACACGGACGTTATTTCTGCAGGAGCGGCCCTCCGCATCTTCAGCCTACCTCTCCAGCAGTTGGAACCTCCTGGTCAGGTCATGCATCTTTGCTGCTGCAACAACAAGGATGGGGCGATCTTCCATGAGAGGTGACTCTATATCTCGCACTTTGTCCGCTAACTTGCGGTGATCATTGTGAAGTAGGGCAAAGTCCGCTGTAATTTTGTCAATGTGGTCTTCAAGCGAGGTCCTGGTCTGGGCCAATGAGGTACCCAGCTGCTCCACAGCATTCAATACAGAGTCCAATTTGGTGTCCAACACTGAAGAGGTCACGGCACCTGATTTGTAGTCTCCCCATGGTGGAGACATGGAGGAGGAGCCTGGTCGAAGCGAGGGGGCCTCACTGTCGACCCAGGTTTTGACGATGGCTCAGGTTGGTGTCTACAGAGAATATAGAGTACGACCTATGGTCCTGTGTTGTGAATGACCTCCTATTATTACAGCCGGAGGAGGTGCATAGGATGGAGTGACAGTGCTGCTGGATGACTGGCTAACCTTGTTGGTGTCTCCGCCCGGGGTCTGCTGCAGTTTGAGGCAGTTGGTCTGTACCAATTGGCACAGCTGGCGGTTAGCGAGAGGACGAGGTAAGGGGGGAAAGGGGTGCAATGGAGAGACCTGCCATCGGCCCGGTGCGTGCAGCAGTTCGGGTCCTGAAGCTGAACTATGTGGTAAGGTCCTGTAATGAGTGGCGGCACTTGTCCGCGTGGCCCGCAGGAAAATGTGTCCAGGGTCAGTCCGATTCCCAAGCTCGGCAGGGTCACCTCCAGCCGTCGTGCCACCCAGGTGTGAAGGGGGCCCAGAGGCTTCCGGTGCCGGGGAAGAAGAGCACCTCCTAAGCAATGGGCTCGGCCAGGTTTCGTCAGTCAAGATAGGCCTGGACTCTATATGGGTCTTTTCGCATCTCCCTCATAGCGAGGATTGCATGAGGGGCATGGGAGACTGGCCAGGATCCAGTTCCAGCAGCAGAGCAACCACCACAGCGCTGGTCAGTGGAGATGATTGGGTCTCCCTCAGGGATTTGTCGTGTGGCCTCCGAGACTGGAGTGATCCAGTAGGTGTCTGTTAGTTGTTCCACTCGAGCCCAGCCAGATCCCTCCAGGCACACACCTCGCCCAGCTACAAGAGAAGGCCGCTGGACTGGGGCAGGGGCTACAATTGCAACCAACCAGGGCCTGATCCGACCCCCTGGTTCGATACTCACTCCGCTCACTGTCCCCTACCTGGGATACTCAATGGGTTCGGCAGGAGGCCCGGTTCACCACTCCAGCAGGAAGGCGTCCCCAGTCGCGTGGATCAGCAGGCGTATGAAGGCAGAGCTTCCATGGGCTCCACTCGCAAGGTAGGCTGCTTTAGAGCCTCTAGCGGATCCTCTGTGCACGATTTGGGCTTGGGCATGATACAGCCCCCGTGCCCCACTGAAGCTCTCTGGCCGCGGAGGCCACCATTTCGCACCAGGCAGCAAGGTGGGCTCCGACCCACCGTCCGGCCTCCTGTGAGGTAGGAGACAGGGTGGGGTAGTTCCAGTAGGCCGTAGGCCTGGTGATTATCGGCAGGTGCGGCCGAGTGGGAGCTGCCGCCACAGCGGCCAGGTCTCAGCCGCACGTCGGGTCTCACATCCGGGTGACGCCGGGGCAGCGAGTCTGGAGCGGATGGTCACCCCTCACCTTCGTGGCAGACCAGGCGCAGCAGGAGTGATTCCGGGCGGGTCCGCCATATGATGTTTCTGTGATGGTCTCAATCGTGCAGAGCCTCACACCAGGGACCGGCCTCACCGTCAGGGCTGAGTAGTGCCAGGGCCCCGACAGTCACCCGGGCACTGCAACAGTTGCCCTGTTTTGGCCTGTAACGGGGTCTCACGATACAGTTGTGGTCCCAGTCAGGCTCCAGCAATCACGGCACCCTTGGGGTGTTATTGGGGTGTCGTGTGGCCCCACAGGTGAAGGATCTTGGGCAGATTAAGGGGACTGGTGCACGGAGCGCTTTCACAGCACATCCGCCATGTCGAGCAGCTAGTCACGCCCCACCGGGGCAACCTCTTAAAGTTGTTTAGGACTGTCCCCCTTCTGGCGCATATTGCCTAAGAGGACATCACCTCAGTCGAGTACTTCATTGTCAATAGTTTCCCCCTAAAAGAATCAATGAGGATTGCTTTCTTTTCATCAGAAACACAGGCCTTAGTCCTCCAACACACAGAGGCCTTCAAGGACTGGAGCATATCTTGCTCTTCTATCACCAACAGTTTCCAACAAGACAAGTACAGTTGCCTCATCCGCCTTTTCTGTGCTAAGAGGAGCTCTCAGTAATTCACCAGCCCCGCTTAAGGGCCCTGTCAGTCAACCCTTACAAAAACCTACAATCAACACAAACTCGGATTGGGGATGGTTCTCTGGTGTCCTAAACAAAAGAAGCAGAAATTAACACCATTGCCCAGGGAAAGGACCCCGCCACGCAAACTTTAAGCTCTGCTCCTGGAGCATCGCTGGTCTTGAAAGCAAACTAGGAAGCGATGACGTCTTTCCATTCCAGAACAAGTTTGATATAGTTGCCTTACAGGAAACTTGGGGAGTTCCTCCTCCCAGCATCC
This sequence comes from Calotriton arnoldi, assembly GCA_963921515.1. NCBI lineage: Eukaryota > Metazoa > Chordata > Amphibia > Caudata > Salamandridae > Calotriton > Calotriton arnoldi. The sequence continues at coordinate 101,541 of CAWUFW010014827.1, read as the reverse complement.
AAGGATACTCCGTTTACTACAAACCAGCAGAAAAAACAAAACAATTTGGTCGCCATGCCGGAGGGGAGGCAACCTACATATCCCTGGCAGAGCACATAGAGTTGATACCAGAATCAGACACAGGTATCCTGATAACCCTAATATCAAGCTCAACACACAACAGGACCTTGCTTATATTAAATGTCTGCATTCAACTGTCTCTCACTTAAACAAAAATACAATAATCAAGAAAATTAAACAATCATTCTAACTCAAAAGTGTTGCACACCCGAGCCACAGATTATCGTCACTAGGGATTTTAACATGAACTTGACCAGCACAGAAGCAACCAATGAGTTTCTTATCCAACAGAACAACTATTGGAACATAGAGCTTCAGACAATAACCCTAAGGACCCAGAAGGATAAGCGCAGGGAATATTTTGTACTTGACATTGAGCACCTAGAGATGAGAGCGCTTAACGGCAGGACGCCAGAGGACTGCTGCGGAAATTTGACCTTCATCAGTCCACGCTCGGCCTCCAATATCGACTATACTTTTTTTATTGCTTCCGTTATTCACTTTTTCCAAATTGCTGAGCGCTGTGCGAGTGATCATCTCCCGCAAATACTGGTGCTGGACCTTAACAGGGAGGTTGTTGAGAGTAGACCAACCATGCCTGGCTCCAGATTCACAGTGAACTATAAAAAATGTAAATGGTCGGGATCAATTGCCGCACTAACTATTAGAGCCAAGGCAGTACTGGATCAGTCCAAAAGTTTAAACTACCTCTCCAAGATAACTGGGAAAAATTCTCGACCCGTCTTTTGGCTGCATCTTACGCAATAGGGCTGCCCATCTCTGCAAAATGGATTAGCACACACAGTACTCTGCCCAAACTACAAAAATAAACCTCAGAGCAGGGACATCCTTGCGATTAGACTGAAAATGGGCGCAAAGGGACACCTTGACATCTATAATGTCTATGCACGAGGTATGAATAGGGGGAAAAAGTCGGAAGTATTAGCGACTCTCGATGGTCTCTTAGATTTGTATTCAAGAGATTCCCTAATTTTAATAGCAGGTGACCCTAACTCGACATTTGAGCCTCTCGTCACAGGTGAACATGACCCGGCCTGGGAGGAAGACGCCCAGTGGGGCATTCCAAAATTGGAACTAACTACTATACAAAAGTGGTCAGAGGTAGCCATTCAAATCAATGCTATGTGTTTAGAAAATGGTCTCCGGGCTGCAAATGGGAGATCCGCCTCAGGTAGGGTGCATGCACATTTAATAATGGTCGTAGCACTAGTCGCATAGACTATCTTTTAATTAATTTACGTCTGTGGGACGCCTTTGAGGACATGACAGTGAAGGATCGGGTTGAGAGTGACCACAATCCTTTATGTGCAACTTTTGACTTGCTCCCAGAGAGGGCATCCATCCGACCAGGTATTATGATGACCACCCTTGAAGTGGTCCCCACTAACGACATGCGAAGACTGAAGTGGGCACAGTTAATAAGAAAGCCTGATACCATAGCAGCCATTAATGCAGGCATAGACGGGACATTAGCTGAGATAGAGGCTTGTGTAGCCACCTCTGAGGTTCCTGGGAACATTATCGAAATTCATAATAAATTCTTTGCCCACTTACGCTCGCACATTATGAGGCACCATAAGAGTAATGATTCACAACGGACTAAAGGTACCTCTTGGTTCAATGAGGAATGTATTAAGGCTCGCAGGTTTCTATGGGATATAATTAAGGCTGGTGATCCGGCCATAGTACGGGCAGCTAGAGCAAAATATAGAAGGGCCCAGGAACAGGTAAAGAAAGAGTGGGATGAAAGCAGATGGCAGGAACTCTGATTAGCGCCAGTAACAATTCCAGGCAGTTCTGGAACATAGTGAAGTGGGGTAGAGGAGGCCATCCGACCACACCTCAGAATCATGTAACCCAGGAGCAGTGGGTCAACCACTTCAAACCTCAATATGCGAGTAGTATAATTGAAGGTAACCAATCCAATCAACCACAATTGTTTTATCAAGGCACACCGTTTGTTGAGGATGAGGTTATCACTGCTCTAGGCGCAGTAACGGGTGGAAGAGCTCCAGGCCCAGACGGTACCCCGGCCGATATATATCTCCATGATAAGCAAAAATGGAGCAGATATATTGTTAGGGTAGCAAATGCAAATGTAATTGCTCGAGGAGCCCCGGTGTCCGGTTCCCGGTTTTTAAAAAAGGCGACAAATCGCTCTCAGGCAATTACAGGCCCATCAGCCTGATAGACTCCCTACAAAAAATAATGGGGTGGTTAGTCTTAAATAAAGGCCAAGAGTGGATTGAAGAGCGGTCCATCTTGTCCCCACTGCAGGCTGGGTTTAGATCGCATATCAGTACAATTGATCAGGTGTTTAGGTTCCAATTAATATACTGGAGATCGGTGGTCCTAGGCAAGGGCAGCTTATATGCTGCCTTTGTTGATCTCAAGTCAGCTTTTGACTTAGTGCCCCGCAGGAAATTATGGATAGTGCTGCAAGAGATGGGGATGTTACCTGAATTGCTTTCCCTCATTATGAGACTTCATGAGGATAACTTTGCCCACATTCGCTGGGGCGCGCAGGGCAATGTAACCAGCTGCTTTCCCGTAGAGAAAGGTGTGCGGCAAGGTTGTGTAATGGCCCCCACATTGTTTTCTTTGTACATTAATGGAATTGTAAAGTTCTTAGAGTCTACCCCAACTGATGCCCCAGTTCTAGCAGGTGTAAAAATCCCGATTTTAATGTTCACTGACGATACATTAATTATTTCTAAAACGGCGAATGGTCTACAGCGAGCATTGAATTGTTTCGAGGAGTTTTGTTTACTACGGGGTTTGGAAGAGAATGTCTCCAAAACAAAATTTATGGCGTTCAACCCTCATAAGGGATTTAGAGGAGGCTTACTTATGAACGGCTGTCCTCTAAAACAAGTTAGTTCCTTTACATACTTGGGGGTCATATTACAGAACGACATGAGATCGGATCAACATCTTGACATGGCCACATTAAAGCACCGGCAGCTATCTGGGGTTTTACAATCTGAATACAATACCTCTATAACAAAACCATTTAGCCAGGTGCTTCAAATATATAATATGAAAGTGGCAGCTCTGCCCTATATGGAGCGGAACTTTGGGGGTTCGAAAAGATGCTAAAGTTAACCGTCGCAGAAAACAAGTTCTTTCGAAATATCACGAATCTCCCGCAAAGCACCCCTGTACGCCCATTGTTATATGACCTAGGCAGGAAAGCACTGGCCGATGCAGCAAGACTCCGCCCTATACTATACTGGCGAAGAATCTGGTCAACCCCTGAACTGGCAACTTATGTTGCAGGTCTAATAGACCTAATCAGCGCTGATTGTTTCCACAAAATCAAATGGCTCAGGGAGGTCAGAGCTATCCTAGTAAGTATGGGTTTGGAAACGCTCTGGGTGAATCCCTCAGTTGTGCCTTTTCCGCCAAAGGAGACCCTAAAAGAGAAATACTGGGCCACCATTATTTCTAACACACACAGAAATGTGGACATGTCCTCTCTCACGGGCTGTTTTATGGATTTTAAACCATCCCCACACCTGGAGCAGTACTGGGACATAATAACAAAACCCCAGGAACGGAAATTATATTTTCAGTTCAGGGTAGGCTCACTTCCCATTAGGTCCTACACAGCAAGATGGACCGAGGAGGGCGACAGAGTTTGTCCCACGTGTATGGCCCAGACAGAGACAATGGCCCACTTGTTGTTCACCTGCCCCGCGTATGTAGGGCCGCGTCGTGCATGGTTGGCACCAATTTGTAGGACAATGGGGACTAGAGTGAGTGGAGAGGCACTAAGAATACTGCGTACGAACACGTCAGCTCCCATCGTTATTGCAATGGCAAAATTTCTTGGATGGTCTTGGGTCATCAGGTTGAAGGCACTATAGGCACTTTTGAAGGGTTCATTAAGTCAATTCTATATGGTCTGAATTACATCTAATAGTATGAAATGTATTTTAATTACTGTAATTCTTCTATATATTTCAGGCCCTAATGTTAGAAATGAACTCTTATTGATTTTATGCCCTAGTACCTTATAGTAATTTTAAAATGTTTTATTCTTATATAATAATTACTATATATGTTTTATCCTTCTATGGAATTCTCGCGTCACGAAGTACCAATCCTTGGTTTTAAATATATATATATATATATATATATATATATATATATATATATATATATATATATATATATATATATTATGGAGTTTTATTGTGAATGTATGTACTGTGCTTTTATGACTTGACGTCGAATAAAGCTTGTTGGATTGGATTGGAAATCTGCAGTCTGCTGTCTGGCCAACAAAAAACTAAACCAGGTTCTGCGGCTGGTTTGCCTCACAACAAAAAATGACCATATGGATGCTCTAAGGGCTGCAAAAAAGGAATACAGAAGGCCAGTTGGTCCGACAAGAAGATAGACATGGACTGGCTGCTTTAAAATGGCAAGTAATCTAATTCAAGATCTTTTTGGCAAACTGTGAATAATTTAAACCGGCAGCAGCAGGCCCGCTGGATTATACCAATCAGGGAAGAGTGTTGGGTCTCATTCCTTAAGAAACACTTCTCAGCTGAAACAGAACTGGAACTAACAACACACGCTGAGGCTCACCCCATTGTGCCATTGACCTTTGCCCTAGCACCCTCCTACATCAAGTTTCTCCCTGCAGTAACCAAGACAGGAAACATGCTATTAACAAATGCCTCCTAAGCAGATGAAGCTACAAGCCTGGGCGTAGGTCACAGTTCAGATTACTGCTTAATCGACCAACTATTCTTAGGCGGATACCTACTTTTTTCTCTCAACCCAGAAGGTTTGCAACTGCCTCACCAAGAAGTTAAACTTGTCATTAAGAAAGCCTGTAAAGACTGCGCCTTCGGACCAAATGGAATACCCCAGGCCATTTACAAGCACAACCCGCTGTACTTGGCAATGAAGCAGGCCCTCTTTTACTCTAACGCAGTTCTCACGAGAGTCATACTCGACTCATGACATTGGGCAGTTATCACCCGTCTACATAAGGAAAGGGATACAATGCAACAAGAAAACTATCACCTCATAATGCTCTTGGACAATGTTGCAAAATATTGTGCATCCCTCATTCTACGCGACCTTACCGCCTGGGCTGATGCCATCAGTTAATCCCAATAACCCAATCTGGATTTCCGAGGGGCTCTGGCACCATTACTAATATCCTAGCCCTATAAACCATTTTGGGCCAAATGGGAAAGCGGAATCGTGCCATCTATCTTTTCTTTGTTGATTACAAATTAACGTTTGATTGCGTAAACCGAGTAAAGCTGGAAGAAGCTCATTGTTTGTAACGTCCGCTCGCACATGCTTAGAATCATCGAGGCCTTACACAGTCACAAATGGGTGTAGATTAAACTTGGTGACAGCTCTCTGTTATCAAGGAAGATACACACCCATCGAGGCCTAAAACGGGTGTGTTTTAGTCCCAAGTCTTTTAATCTTTTTATGACGGACCTCTCCCCCTCCCTTTTTAACAGCCATGCCCCCCAGCTAAGCAACTTTGCGCTGAGCCACCTCTTATATGTGGACGATGTAGTGTTATGCAGCTTGACCAGAAAGGGCCTCCAAAGGCTTATAACTACACTCCACCAGCACACAATGCAAAACGGCCCGGTCATCAATCGGAACAAAACTAAGGTGTTGATAGTTGGCAAGATAAATAAGAAAAGCGTAACCGGTCATCGTGGTCACACACCTTAGATGTAGTAAATGAATACAAGTATTTAGGGTTCTTGCTGGATGATAGGGGGTCGACCTCCTAACAGCTACGAGCCATCACAAATAAGAGCAACGCTCTCATTGCTGCCTTCTCCACTGTGAGCAACAAGTTGAAAGGCCCTACATTCGATCCACTGCTGAAGGCTAAGGCGGCAAAAATCCTGCCTACTTTGACACACGCAGTGAGGCGCTTCTGGGCCATGACTCCTCCGTTCTGGATAAACTCCAAACACAAATCTACCGTTATGTATTTAACCTAACAAGAAACACCTCTCCTAGCCAGATTTGTTTGGAGTTCGGACTCAAAAGGCAATCTATTGGATGGCAGGGAGCTGTAGTCAAGACTTGCTTCAGATTAAGACTAGCAGAATCCAACAGCCTAAATAACATCTTGTGGTTAGCAACTAACCAAGAGGGCCGCAGTAATAGCCTTTAGAAATTTTTGGATTAATCGTTGAAGAACTGGCATCTTGAAAATCTCTGGGCGTTGTCACCTTCATATAAAGGGGCCGATTCCGATTCGGGCCGGAAAAATCTCCGTCCGAGCCGGACCCGGAGAGATTTCCGACCGAATCGGACTCCCGCAGTCCGACCGAACGAGTACGATGCGTCCGTATGCTATCGGACTCGATTCGGTCGGACTCCCATTGAAGTCAATGGGAGCCGGGCGTACAACGCGTACGCGTGCTCCCATTGACACAATGGGTGCGAGGCGGACAAGGGCGCCCCCTACAGCGGGTACGCCTCGATGCGGTTCGCGCCGTACATGCATGGTAGGGGGGACCCATGGGTCCCCCTGTGTGCGCGTCGCGCGGGTATGCGTACAGGGGGGTCCGACGCGGACCCCCAAAGTCCGGCTCCGACAGTTCTTTTGAGCCGGACGGCGCGAGTCGGTCGGACTGCTTGCGGCGCGCATCGTACTTACCCGGCCGGAGAACGACTCCATTGCGCGAAGCGATCCCTGTCCGTGCGAGTCGGTCGGAGCGTGTTGGACCCGCGTTCGAGTCGGTCGGTGTTTTCGCCAGCGCTTGCATCGTACTCGCTCGGCCGGACGCGCGTCCGAATCGGTCGGGAAACAGGGCTCCGAATCGGATCCGGTTAAACCGAATCCGATTCGGAGCACTACCGGCCAAGATCGGAATCGGCCCCTTAGTCTTTAAAAAAACGACTGAACTCCGCAACGGCTAAAATCTCTTTTTTGAAGGACTAAGAGGAGTTTGCAGATAAAGGCCACGCCTGGTCGGCCATCAAGAGCTGCTCAAAATTATAGCGAGCATCGTATCTAGCCTGCACTTTCCCACTTCATTTGAAACTTAAACTAATGGAGTGCCGCATGGGCTGCCCTCCTTCTCTAGCGGTTAAACCAACATGGATATTCACCGGGAACAGAGGGTGCCGTTTATGCGGGACAATCTATGAGAATTTCCTGCACTTAACCTGCATTTGCCCTGAGCTGGCTACGGAGAGGAACTGCCTCCTCAAGCTCTTATTTCAAAATAAAGGAATCTGTACATGCAGATACGTCGTGATAGTCTGTCTCTAGGGCCAGACGACCCCATATTAACCTGTTGCTTCATGAAATTATGAAACAAATTTGAACAATAACTGCCCAAGCAAGTAATTAATTGCATCGTAGCCCAGTGACCCTATTGATCACCCTGCGGTCGGTTACATCCTCTCTCTTGCCTAAATTATGGACTTTCTGGAATCCCCGTAGCTTGTTTTGGTGCACATGACTTCACTCTCCAAATTGTCATGCTGCTTGGTGCCTCCCGGGGGCCCGGAAAGCCACCAACAAAGTACAAATCGCTCAGGGTCAGGCTGCTAGCAGTAGTTTCAGCCTCCCTCAGTCTACGCTATCCTGGCTGTGGACTTTTGGACCCTATTGACAAAGTTGCCTGTTCCCCCTATTAATAGTGGCACAACATTTTAAGCTATTGAATCTGTTGTGCTATTTATGGCCTTGCATATTTACTTTTATATCCTTGCCACTTGCACTCACTTGGATTTCTGAGGGGTCGCTAGTGAACTAACACACTTGGCACTCACTGGAGTGCCTCCATGACTTCTAATAGCTGCTGCACTCTTGCTCTTTAATTTATTGCTGCCAAGCGAGTGTTTCTTTTATTCCTTCTTGCCATTTGCACTTTACCTTGCTTCTAGAGTGGCCACTAGAGTATTAACATACTTAGCAATGACTGGACTGCTCCCAAGACTATAAATAGCTGCTGCACACATGCAATTTAATTTATCGCTACCCCCATAGTTTTTTTTTCTTTAAACATATTTTTATTGGCATTTAAAACACCCTCTGAGCCACTGTGTTTGGAACCCGAATTTCCGTCCGGGTGTTCCCAGCTGTCTAGTATTTCCACCCACAGTCCCACTATAGGACGTCTTCAGAGGCCTCGAACATCCTCTGTGCGGAATATGCTTTCCTCGGCTCTAGCCCAAGTAGTAACATCTTTTGCCTCAACCACTGGTCCCTTCAGTGGTATCCAGGTCAGTGATATTCTGCGCCTGGCTAATGCGAGGGCTAAATCAAACAAGCATTTGCAATGCAATAGGTCTCGCATTTGCGAGATTTTGAGCTATTGGCATTTTAAATTACAATGCCTTTTATTTATCTATTTTGCTAATTAACACATAAATAAAAGGCATTGTCATTTACAATTCCAATAGCTCAAAGTCTTGTAAATGCTAGACCTATTCAAAGAAGCGGCCACCATTGTCCCGGCTGCTCAGAACGTGAAAGCACGCATGACGCGCTGAATGTTGCAGGAAAGCTTGTTGTGCCTGCAGTAGGAGAAACTCATTAAAGAAAATAGTGCTTACAGACTAAAAAAGATGCACCGTGTAACAACCGAAGTAAAAGGGCCAGTTCTCATGGGAGGTTACAAATGAAGACAAGGCAGTAATAAGGAGGGACTAACAAGATTATTAACGAATCAGAAGCCTGCATTTACGAAGGACAATTACACAAGCCAATGACAAATATGGGCGGAGAGTGGACGGGGCTTCTATTCCATACTCCACTACAGCATGACGCAGAGCAGCGCATGTGCTGCCAAGAGTCGACCTAAAAACACATGAGACTGGCCTTGTGTAATGTAATCTCCTTTACTTTCAATCAATCAATCAATCAATCATAATATTTGTAGAGCGCGCTACTTACCCGTGAGGTTTTCAAGGCGCTGAGGGGAGGGGGGGTGCTGCTACTGTTCGAATAGCCAGGTCTTGAGGAGTCTCCTGAAGGTCAGTAGGTCCTGTGTCTGCCGTAGGTGGAGGGGGAGGGCATACTTTATTGAATCCCACGTACTCTGAAATAAGAAATGTCCGTTTCTTGTGAGCTGCCAGTCTCATCTTCATTTAAACTGATGGCAACACTGGTTGACGGAGACGAAGGGCAGTGGAGAGGGCGGGGTTGGAGAGAAATATACATGCATGTGCAAGTTATTAACAGGCGCAACAGAGGTAGTTTACACCTCTGATGACAGCTGGCCTGTTGTTCACCTTTTTTAATTGCCGACAGAGAAACGCTAATAAAAGGAAGATCAGCTTATTTTAATTTTAGGTCAATTTTTTTAATTTCAGGTCACTTTTGTAAAAATCACAATATTCTTGGAGGTCTGTAAATTGAGCTGGCGAACCAAAAATGTGGCTGTCAGGGTACACACAACCTTTCTCATGTCCACCAAACTCTAAATGAGTCCCATTTTCTTGTGTCACGGTGGCTGACTACAGAGGCAGGAGACATCAGGTTATATTAACCCCAGCTTCACCACTTCACCCTAAAAATATTTGAACCAGGACAAATCACCTTATGACTCAACGCCTTAAATCCCGATCTCTATAAAATTGAGAACATTTATAAACATCCATACTAAGTGCTACATAAAGTGTGTTTTAAGTGTATTTCTATCACGTATTCACCCTTTGCATGGGTCCCAAATCACTTTCCGAATCCAGGCGCTGTAGAACTGGTTCCGTTTATAGTGTTGCATTTAAAGATCTAGGGCGCAGGTATCATTAGTGCAGCAGGTGCAGTGGCACCAAAGTTTAGGACTGTGAGAAGCTCTCTTCACCACGATGATGGCTGTCGTTTACCACAGAGCAATGGGTAGGTGAGGCGTTATTCTTGCATGACTTGAGAGCCCACAGTAACCTTTCTAAGCCACTGTACGGTTCCCCTTACTTACACACTTTAATGAACATGTAAAAAAAAAAAAGTAGCTCTTAAACCTGAAGAGCCTGTAAACTTCACAGGGTAAAACTTTGGTTCTGTCCTTTGCTGTCAATCAGGCTCCAAGACGTCAAATTATTGTAAACGCTAGCCACTGTGTTTGGACAATAAAAGGCATGCCTTTTAGTTACGAACATTTTCCAAAACAAATAATTCAGTTCAGCTTTTTTTTTTTTTTATTTTTTAAAGTATTTTATAGAAAGTTTCCATTGATTTAAGCAAACAAACTCAAGCACATAAAAGGCAGAATGCACGTGATTGCCTCTTCCCTTCTTCCTTGTCCCTGGCCTGAGAGCACCAGAGAGTCTCGCTGAGAAGCTATGGGAAATGAAAACAAAGAGGGGTTGACATGGTTACGGGGTAATAACGAGGGGAAGACATGGCAGAGGCTGGCTCCAGAGTCCTGCTAATTTCCCGACCTAAGGGTCATTAACCAAGCCTTGAGACACAGCGTCTGTGTGTGTCCAGCAGAGAGGGAGCTAGTTATCCACACAGGGAGCGAAAGATACGGATGTCTTGATAATTGTTGGGGCCAGTTCAGGTTTCTAATTAAGAAAAACAAAAAACTTATCTTACAGAAGAATGACATTTAACCTATTTTCTCCACCCCTTCGTGTCTGAACTTGCCATAGAAAGACCAAACAGGCTGCAGCCGGCTGTCTCGCGCGTCGTCTTTTCACCTATAGCCAATGGCACGATTAATCCTTACAGGCCTCCGTAAGAGAGCTTGACACAAAACAGCCTCTTTTCATTTTGAACTCTTGGCGTTGATCCGCAAGAAAAAAGCCGCCTGACCTGCTGAGTAACTGTGAATAAAATGAATGTCATTTGAGGAGAAAACTTGAATCGCAGAAAAAGATAATTATCAGCAGTGAAGAACACCGCTGGCGTTTTATTTTGTTTTTCCCCTTAATTGCGTTCTGAATCGTGTTACCTTTTTGAGCATCAGTAAAGATGCCATTTAGCACAGTAAACTCTTATATTCAAGCAGCTCGGTCGGCAGAGAAGTAAAATGAAAGCGTTTCTGGTTGTCGGAGGCATTACATGCCAGGGAAAGCACAGCGCGCAAAGTTTAAAATAGAACCATGTGAAAGAGACGGCTTTAAAAGCGTCGCCTTTTGGCAGCTTCCCGTCGGCGCTTTGTCGCTGTAAGCTGAAGTTGGGGCGTATGTTCGGCGCTTCGTGTTAATGAAATGCGGTAAATAAAAACGACGGAATGGCAACGTAAAAAGAAAACATTACATTTACCTTGCTTGCTGTTGCCGACCGCTCTTCTTCATACATCGCTGCTGCTGAGCAGTGGGGGCGGGGAGGGGTGAGTCCGGGACTAAACAATGCTCGAAGGCAAACAGGGCTGCTGGATGAAAGTGCGGAGTGAAAGTTTAAACGTGCGTTCGGCGGCCGGGATGCGCACGCATGTTAATGCGCACTATATTTTAAAATAAACAAATACGTTGTGTAAGTGTAAGGATACTGAAATTAGGTAGTGCTGCTTCCGGAATGAACGGAAGCTATGTATGGAATGAAGAGCCAATAATAAGGCTGATAACTAAAAAAATGCACAAGTTAACTAATGGCAAGCAGAGAGACATTACCCAGCAATAGGCGGAGTTTCTCCACCCATATAGATCACTAGATGTCTCGGAGAGACAGCGCATGCGCGCTGCCTACGCGAGACCTAAAAATTGGGTACCCTCCCTGTGTGCTTTCGGTCTAGACAAACTTTCCAAGAGATAAGTTTCCATCATGCAAGGTAATGTGCGTCCAACAACTGCATGGAGGCGAAGCAGAACTGCATTCCAAAAAACCTGAAGGGAGGGGCATCCCCATGTCATGTGGCGGAAATCTGCATCAGGAGATCGCCACTTCAGGCACTCCCGGGCATCCCCTCCGTAGATAATCCTCAACCTGTGCAGGGTAATATAAGTCATGTGTAAGAGGCTGAATTGTATGTATTTCAACCTCGTGTAGTTAGAAATGCGTTTGAGGTAAGCTAACACTCTATCCCATTCCATATCCCTATCTGGAATGGCAGTGCCTAGGGCAGCATCCCATAGATTCCTAAGAGCCGCCAATGGCTTCCTTCCCGTTCATTCAGCTCCTTGTACAACCAGGTCACCTAACAACTTGCTGATCCAAGAGAGAGAAGCAGTTGCAGCACCTGATGCTGTGGCAGTTCCTCTCTTCCCAGGCCTCATAAGCTTGTATACAACCCCACCAATGCCCCATAAATGAGGAATTGTCCACTGGGTAGGGCATAGTGGTCACAGAGCTCCTCCATCCGGATAAGGGCACCCTTTTCAAAACAGTCCCCTACTGTTGTCACTCCGGCTGAAGTCCAGGCCCGAAACTGGGCCACCGTGAAGCATCGAACCAGGTCCAATGGGCTAGCCCCACCAGCAGTATAGCGAAGCATATAAAGGTGCCCTACTGGTCCTCACAAAGCCCAATCGCCAACTATGCAGGGAAGAGGTGTGGTGCAGCGGCCAGGGCGGCTGACTCCAGAACACGGGGCTCACGGTTCGATCACCGGCGCCGGCGGCAGGTTAGCCCAGCACCTTGTGACTCTGGGCAATAGCTCGCTTAATCTTCCCGACGGCCCTCAGTGCCGGGACACACTTCCAGAGGTAGCTGTGTGCTTTACAAATGCTGGTTTTTCATTATTTACCAGCAACAAAACGCTTGGTTGGTGTATCAGCAAAGCAGGGTGTAATAACTTAGCAAGTAAGAGCCTCTGATGTGGCGCCAGTCACAGTGTCCAAGTTGTCCCGGTGGGCATCATCAAGCCACCTGGTCACCTACTGCAACTGTGCCGCTATATAATACAGTTTGAAGTTTGGGACCCCAAGGCCACCCTGCTCAGATGGGCACTTCACCACAGCAAAAGACACCCTATGACAGCCTCCATCCCATACCAGCTCCCAGAGCAGAACATCCAGCTGTCGGAACCATGCCCCAGGGATTTTAACTGGGAGATTTGCGAAGAAATAGAACAACCCCGGGAGCATCACCATCTTGGAGAGGGAAACTCCGGCCATAAGTGACAAACGCAGAGATCTCCAGAAGGCTACACAGGTCCACAGGGATCGTACTGTTCTGCCCAAATTCCCTTTGCTAATATCATCGAGCTGGTGATACACCTGGATACCCAGGTATTTAAATGTCACCGGCGACCAAGTGAACCACGCCAGGAGATGTATCGTGCGGGAGCATTGTGCGTACAGGGAAATAAGCATGTTTCTGATCTATTAACCTTCTGCCCTGTATCACCCCAAAGTCCTCCAGGCGCCTGATCGCCTCTTTAGCCCCCCGCGGAGCCTCTGGACAGGTAGAAGAGGTCGTCTGCATAGAGGGAGATAACGTGCTCATGTCCCTCCACTGAGATCCCACAGCCCTTCCCCTCGCTCCGAAGAAAATTCTGCTAATGGACCAATAGCTAGCGCAAAGAGCTTGGGATGACAGTGGACAGCCCTGTCTGGTGCCCTGTAAGACAGCATGGGAAGCAGAGATAGTAGTGCCGGTCTTACCCCACGCTGTCGGTCTCGTATATAGTAGGGATACCCATCTGATCCAAGCCTCATCCATATTTAATTTACACATAACCTCCTCCAAGTAATCCCATCTCACCTAATCGAAGGCCTTTTCAAGGTCTGTTGACATGAACAATGCCTCCGTAAGGGCCTGGACCTCAGGGTGTTAAAGGAGGTGGTAGAGTCACCTAAGATTTCGGGACACGCTACAGAGCTGGATGAAACCATTCTGATCTCCATGGACCAGCTCCGGGACATGGGGGAGAAGTCTAGTCGCTAGTGACTTACTCAAGATTTTTAAATCCAAACTAAGCAGAGACAGTGGCCGAAAAGCTGTAATAGGTGCACCAGGAGGTTTGGTTTTGGGGAGGGGGATAAAGGTTGCGCTATAAGTAATATCTGTTAGACAGTCTTCCCTCATAAATTCAGCATAAAGTGCCTCCAACTTAGGGGCCACGGACCAGCATAGGTCTCATAGACTTCTGATGGCAACCCATCAGGGCCAGAGGTCTTTCCAGTAGCCATGTCTTTAATAGCCTGTTTAATCTCCAGAGCTGTCACTGGGCCTCTTATGCTTTCCCCTGCCTCATGCGTGAGTGTTAGGAGGGGGGAACGGTCTAGTAACACAGCCAGAAAGTTATCAGGAAGGGCTGCTGGACTGCCATACAGGGCCTCGTAGTAGTTTTTGAATTTGTAATTATACTCTGCGGGGAATAGATATGTGTGCCTGTGGCAGAAGTCTAGTGTGTGATGGGTACCCCCCCCTATTTCTGGGTGAATCAGCCATGCTAAAAGCCTCTCTGATTTGCCCTACTCATTGTGTGTTTTTTCAACATAAGTGGTATAGTCATGGCAGCACAGTCTTTCTAAGATGGTTTGATACTGCTCCTCAAGTAAGAGCTGGTGATTGGCTGAGTCTATCCCCAAGGTGTTGTCAATCATGTGAAGCGTGGCGTCCAGTGTACCTAATTCTGGGTTAAATTCCTTGCTGACTCCCACAGATTGCCCGATACAGTGGCCCCTGATGAAAAACTTGAAGGCCTCCCACTCTAAGAGAGGAGATGATGCCGTACCCTGGTTCTTGTCGAAATATTCTATTATGGCTGTCTGTAACGACTCCCTATAGCATGGGTCTTCCAGTGCCGCCGGTTGGAGGCGCCAGGTCCGAATCACTGCCCATTTGTCCAACAGCTGGAGCCCCATGAGCAAGATACAATGGTCAGAAAGGATGCGCCCCAAGTACTCTGTGAAAGTGGCATAAGGGCGCAGTCTCTCGGAACAAAGGAACCCGTCTAATCGTGTGTGTGTGTAAGGCATAGATGTGGGAATAGAAGGAGTAATCCTGCTCCGCACCATGTTGCGAGTGCCAGATATCTGTCAACTCCCAATTTTGGCGCCACTCCCGAAAATCCACTGCCAGCCTATATACAGGAGTCCCTGGCAGTGTTGGGGGGGGGCTGGGTTGAACAGTCCAACAACA
Organism: Calotriton arnoldi; assembly: GCA_963921515.1. Taxonomy (NCBI): domain Eukaryota; kingdom Metazoa; phylum Chordata; class Amphibia; order Caudata; family Salamandridae; genus Calotriton; species Calotriton arnoldi. Next base: position 86,471 of record CAWUFW010014827.1, on the reverse strand, counting down.
CATCAGAACACAGTTATAGTCCCCACCAGCTAACAAGTCTCCACTCACCAATCTTCCCAGCAGGGCTGACAGTGAGTGAAAGAATGGCAACTGGTCATGATAAGGTGCGTATATGCTCCTCAGGGACACTTCTTTATCCAGTAGCTAACCCTTCACTAACACATACCGCCCCTCCACGTCCACCAGTGTTATCAAGGGTTCAAAGGGGGTCCCGGCTCTTACCCATATCATTACACCCCGTGCGTATGCAGAATAGAAGGTGATGTATAGTTGTCCACGCCATCTGCAGCGCAGTTGCTCCAACTCAACACCTGTAAGGTGAGTCTCCCGCTGCATGGCAATATGTACCCCCCTGTGTCTCAATTATATATTGAAGCTGTGTCGCTTGATGGCAGATCCCATTCCCCTCACATTCCATGACATACATATTAGCTCTCTGTGCTTGTTGGCCATATATCAATCAATTGTATACTTTATTTTGCTCCGAGGACCATAAAAGTGCATGTGCAATAATCATACAGTACATAAAAACACATTATTATAAATATGCATCTTCAGGTCCGCCCCATTAAATATCTAAGAAGAAATATAAAATATGCCTACTATGAAAAAGATTACCCTACTGTGCAAAATGCTTGCCCGGAGGTTATCAGTAACCAGTCCCGGTTTACGTGTACAATTTCCCCCCCTGTCAATATAATCTTTTTTTTCTTCTCCTTTTTCTTCCTTTCTTTTATCCCACTTTGTCCTTTCTTTTTAAAATACTAAAACACATCTAAAAACATAGTAAAATTGATCAGTCGGCATTATATCCATTAGTTAATTTTTAAGAATGAATTGTGCACCCACCACATAGAAAGTAAAAAGCATGACACAGCGAATACAATTGGCATTTGGGTATTATATTTCAGAAGTCTAAATACTTCTTCACAATGCCTAGAGACTAGATTCCTGCATAGTTGGATCAACCATCTTTGCCTGGCTTTTTTATATCCAGGAAAAAAAAGAATACATGGAGTTCTGTCTCCTCTTAACTACTGCATGCAGGACACCGTAGGGCGGGACTACCTGCCCATTTATTGGAAAATGCACGCAGGGGAAGGGACCCATGCCTAAATTGAACATATAATTTCCTGGCTAGTGCCGGCTGTATTTCATCCAAACAGGCCTCTAAATTATAATTGTCCTTTATTTAAAAAAATGTAACTGTTAGAGAGCCGGTGGATGAGCTTTCGTGCAGTTGGGCAAGTTTGCCCCCCCCCTATAACTCCTGACCAGTTGCTTCCTAGATGTTGCGGGACAGGCTGCCTCTTGGTTACTCCATAGACTTTGCCTATACTATGGATACCTTCCTTAATATATACAAACCGCGCCAATTTTCCTATACCCGGAAGATCCAATACCTCCTTTAGCTCTGTCCTGTATTCGGCCAATTCAGGAGTCGCCCTTAATCGATGCCAAAATGTTAAGGGTCTACAGCCGATTTCCTCTACAATCAATCTCACCTCTAGGTCCAAACGCAATGGAATGAGTGGGGAACTGGTGGGGGGGAGCCAAATAGCTGCCTAATAAAGTTGTTCTCAGACTTAGTAATGTTTTTTGAATGACAACGCCCCCAGAGTTCAGCCCCATACATTACAGCACCCCTTATTTGCATTTTATAAATCTCCATAACTGGTCCGAGGGGCTTGTGAAATGAGTTCCTGAATAGCTTAGCCAGCCAACCTGCTGTCTGCGCTAGCTTAACACTTGATTTGTCTATTTGTGACCCCCAGTCCATTTATTCTGTTAAATTGAGACCTAAATATTTAAAAACTGGCACCCCCTTGAGTGGAATGCCATTCATGTGCAGATTGGTACGAGTCGAGCTACATGGGTAGAAGACCATATATTTCGTGTTCTGTATGTTGATCTCCAAATCCCTGTTTCTACAAAAAGCGCCAAAGCCGTCAAGGATCCTCTGAATGCCCATCAGTGACTTGGGAGCAAGAGAGTATCATCGGCAAACATCATTGCCGGCACTTTACTATGCGCTAAATTCGGGGCGTCTATATCCTTCATCTCACTCAATACATCAACCAATGCATTAATGTATAAACAGAACAGGGTGGGAGCAAGCACACAGCCTTGCCTGACTCCTCTATTAACTGCAAGTGGTGCAGTGAGTTCCCCATGTTTCCCATACCTGATTTGGGCATAGTTGCCCTCACGCAACCTCCTTAACATATTCAAAAGATAAAAGGGAACCCCAAGATCGCTTAATACAGCCCAGAGTTTGTCCCTTGGTACCAGGTCAAAAGCGTTTTTTAAATCCACAATAACTAAATAGAGACAATCACCCTCCAGGGACACCGTTTTCCAGAAAAGGAGTTGGATCCTAAATATTTGGTCAGTAGTGGACCAAATATCGCCTCCACGGACTACATCCTCATCGGAGACCTAAACTTCCACCTGGACAACCGCAGGGACCCCGACTCCACCACCCTCCTCGACAACCTCGGACTGAAGCAGCTCGTCACCACCCCCACCCACAAAGCCGGACACACACTCGACCCCATCTTCGCAGGAGGGACTAACATCCGTTTCTGCCACACCACGCAGCCCCTTTGGACAGGCCACCACTGCGTACACTTCACCTTCAACACCACCACCGCACCCAAACCCGCCTCGCGCCTGCCCTGAAGCAACTGGAGCAAGATCACAGAGGAACTCCTCAATGCCACCCTCCTCCACGACCCCCCCCTCCGGCACGATCAACACCAACTCCGCAGCAAAAGAAAAACACCGCTGGATCCCCAGCTGCACTGACAAGCTCGCACCCCGTCAATCAACGCCCCGTAAAGGCAGCCTGGTTCACCACCGACCTCCAAGAAGCCAGGCGCTCCTGCAGACTCCTCGAAAAACTCTGGCGGAACAAGAAAACCACCGAAGACCAGAACAACTATAGGAACGCCATGAATGAATACCACCAGCGCATAAGAACCACCAAGAAGACCTTCATCAAGAACAAAATCCACTCCAACGCTAGTAACGCAAAGGAACTCTTCAACGTCATAAAGCAGTTTACCAATTCCCCCAGCGAAACCACGGACGTCCCTCGAAACCAGGACCTCTGCAACAAGCTCAGCTCCTACTTCCACATGAAAATCAAGGCCCTCTTCGACAACTTCAGCGAACAGACTCCTGACACCACCACCCTCACCACCACCGACAACCGGCCGAGCATCATCACCACCTGGAAACCTGCTACCACTGAAGACACCACGAAGACCATCAAGAACACCCACTCAGGAGCTCCCACGGACCCCTGCCCACCGCACATCTACCACAGAGCTGCCGCCGCCATAGCTCCCGAGCTAAGCCGGACCATCAACACTTCCCTCGAATCCGGCATCTTCCCCGACGACTGGAAGCGGGCAGAAGTCAAGACCCTCCTCAAGAAACCCTCGGCCGACCCGAAGGACCTGAAAAACTACCGGCCCATCTCTCTCCTTCCCTTCGCTGCCAAAGTCACAGAGAGATTCATCAATGCCCAGCTGACCACCTTCACCGAAGAGAACGCCATCCTCGACTCCTCCCAGTCTGGATTTTGCAGCAACCACAGCACAGAGACCGCCCTCCTCGCCGCCACCGATAACATCCGCATGCTACTCGACCAGGGCCACACCGCGGCCCTTATCCTACTAGACCTCTCCGCAGCCTTCGACACCGTATCACACTGCACTCTCGCAGCCAGACTCCACGACGCTGGAATACGAGGAACCGCCCTCAACTGGATCCGCTCCTTTCTCTCTTGGCAGAACCCAAAGGATCAGACTCCCTCCCTTCCTCTCCGAACCTACAGAGAGCAACTGTGGAGTTCCCCAAGGATCCTCGCTCAGCCCCATGCTTTTTAACATCTACATGGCCTCCCTCACCGCCATCGTCTGACAGCATGGGCTCAGCATAGTATCTTACACCGACGACACCCAGCTCATCCTCTCTCTCACGAAGAACCCTGAAGACACCAGACTCAGCTTCCAAGAAGGAATGAAAGAAGTCGCAGCCTGGATTAGCGACAGCTGCCTAAAGCTGAACTCGGAGAAGACCGAGGCCCTCGTCCTTGGACCCTTCCCCAAGGCGTGGGATAGCACCTGGTGGCCCCCTGCTCTCTGAAACCCACCCACGCCAACGGACCATGCCCGGAACCTCGGCATCATCCTATCTCCTCCCTCACCATGACCTGCCAGATCAACACCGTCGCCTCGACCTGCTTCAACTCCCTCCGCATCCTCCGAAAGACCTTCAAGTGGATGCCCCACGAATGCAGAAAGACCATCACCCACGCACTAGTAACAAGCAGACTGGACTACGGCAACGCCCTCTACGCCGGAATCAACAAAACCCTGCTACACAAGCTCCAAACCATCCAGAACACCGCGGCCAAACTCATCCTCGGAACGACACGAGCACATGACCCCACACCTACGTGACCTCCACTGGCTCCCCATCGAGAAGAGGGTAACCTTCAAGCTACTCACCCACATCTACAAATCCCTCCACAACATCGGACCCAAATACCTCAACGAAAGAGTCTCCTTCCATGTACCCAAGAGGAACCTCCGCCCCGCCGACCTCGCCCTGGCAGAGACCCCACGCATCCGCAGAACCAGAGCAGGCGGTAGAGCCTTCTCCTACGTCGCAACAAAGACCTGGAACGAGCTCCCAGTCAACATCAGACACTCCCCCACTCTGAACACCTTCAGGACGAGACTCAAGACCTGGCTCTTCGACTGACCCGGAGCCCCCCCCCCCCCAGCGCCTTGAGACCCTCACGGGTGAGTAGCACGCTTTATAAACCCCTGATTGATTGATCGCTTAACACAGCCCAGAGTTTGTCCCTTGGTACCAGGTCAAAAGTGTTTTTTAAATCCACAATAACTAAATAGAGACAATCACCCTCCAGGGACACCGTTTTCCAGTAAAGGAGTTGGATCCTAAATATTTGGTCAGTAGTGGATATTTATTTTCTAAAACCAGCTTGGAATGGGCTCAGGATTTTATGTTCTTCCATCCAAATCCGAAGGCAATCTAACAATACCCGGGCAAACATTTTCTGGGTTACATCAATTAGACTAATAGGTCTATAGTTAATAGGCAATAATGGGGATCATTTTTGTACACTGGAAAAATCTCGGCTTCAGCCCATGTTGTGGGGATTGTGATCCCTTGTAATATAGCATTAAATAGCACCCACGAATAGGGTCCCCAAATATTTGGCTCAGCGTGAAAAAGGTCCCCTGGTATCTTGTCCAATCTTGGTGCTTTGCACTGAGCTATTTTGCTTATGGCACTAGTTACTTCAGTCAGGGTCAGCTCAGGGGCCTTTGTGTGGAAGGTTTGTGATGGTTTTATTGCTAGTGCTAAGGTGGTGCCCTCAACCTCCGGCGTGGTATATAGGGCCTGAAAATGTTCTTTCCAACTATGAGCTGCTATATTGGGCTCTATAGCCTGCTTCCCATCACTACAGCCTGTACTGATTATATTCCCAAAAACTTTCTTGTCATTGGCTGATAGTGTCCGTTTCAGAGAGACCCACTGATCCATTTCCCAAGTTTTTTTCCTGAGATTGATACTATCTTCTATCCTTGGATTTGATAGCATCTATCAGAGCCCGCTTAGTCACCCGACAGCTATCATCAAACCAAGACCGCTTTACCTTTGAAACTCCCACCCCAAAAAAACCTATTGGCCAGAATATGTCCACCAAATTAGCTGCCAGTGTTTCATGAATCTTAGCAACTTCATTTAGAGAAGTAATGGTACCATCTGCGGTTGTAAACTTTACTAATTCCAGTAGGGTCGGAATAAGGGTTTAATATAGGGAAGCCAACTTTTCGGGCATTTGTTCAATCGCCGACAATTAGCTTATAGCTATAGGATGTACCAGATCCAAGTGGTTGGCCTATTTGAGGCAAAGAATAAAGAAACTGGGGGGTGCCCAGCCCAGCCTCTTACGGTCTCTGACGGGCTAAGACTGGCCCGTCTTCGCCTGGTCTTCACCCCAGCACGCCCTGCGCATGGCCCGCGCTGTGGGACGCCTCTCTTGCCTTTATGGCACTCCGGCGCCTGGCAGGTGTCGTGGCCCCTCCTCCTCCGGGCCGGGAATGAGGCAGTCAGCTGGTCCTAAACAGAGCAACTAGCACGGCAACAATATGCACCCGCTCTGCGGGACACCTCTCTTGCCTTTATGGCGCTCAAGCGCCTGGCAGGTGCGTCGCGGCCCCTCCTCCGGGCCAGGAATGAGGCAGTCAGCTGGTCCCAAACAGAGCAACTAGCGCGGCAACAATACGGAACCCATGGCCATATAAATATGAGCATCCGCAGCCATCCTCATCCACTCCCCAGCCAGATCCACAGCATCTCCCCCAATAACAGCTCCCTAGGCACAAAACAATACACACCTCAATGACAAACTCCCCATTCCCAAGGTCACACGCCAAAACTTAGAGTAACCAAAGGACAGAGTCATAAGCTAGTCTCCGCAAAACTCCTACAAGGGGTTAAGTGGTAGGGTGCTGACGAGGTTGAGCCAATGGTCATAGATCCGCTCCAGCAGAAATGTGTCAGGCCTACGAACGGTCAATCCGAACCTCATCTCAACAGGCTGCAGAACCACAGTATAGGTGGTATATGGGGTCGTCCCTCACCCAGCGCCACCGCAGGCATGTGAGATATCACTAGAGAGAGGTAACCCCCGTCCCCCAAGAGGGCAGATACAGGACTCAATAAGCAATCAGCAGCGTCCAATAACAGTGATTCCCAGTGCCAAGCAAGTCCCTCCACTTATTTGCGGGGTCACCACCGGTAAATTGCGGCTCACCAGGACTGATCAGAATCCGCTGATCGTTTATCGGACTGGGATTCCGGTTCCGACTCCGACCCCGTCCTGGTCATAAGTTTTGCTGCAGCCTGCAAGGCAGCCGCCCGCTCCTGCTCTGCTTCCAGTTTAGTCGGCTTCTTAGTGACACTCTTACTCCTTGCCTTTCGAGGCGTTTTCCTTGGTCTTAGCAAGGTCACCCTTGGTTCACTGTGGTATTCTGCCGGGCCGACCCTGTTTTATAAGTGTCCAGCCAATCTAATGCTCCCTTAGGATCCTCACAGAAGTGAGTCTTGCCATTGAGGATAATCTTCACTTTTGCCGGAAACATAAAGGAGTATTGGATCCCTAGCTCCCTGAGTGCCCTTTTCACTTCCACTTAAGTGACTCGTTTAGCCTGGACAGCGGCTGCGTAATCTGGAAACAGTGAAACTTTACTGTTCCCAGCAGCATACCTGCCATTCTCTCATGCTCTCTTCTGCAGGGCATTCCTATCTCTGAAATGCAGAAGTTTTGCCACCACCGGACAGGGCGGCTGACCCGGAGCTGGTGGCTGAGCGGGTACTCTATGCGCTCCTTCAAGAGTGAAAAACTGTGTTAGATGATGGGAGGCAACCTCCATCCGAAGCCACTGCTCAATTTAAGTCATCATGTTGTTGCCTTCAGTGCCCTCTGTAGAACCACTATGCGGACATTGTTCCGCTGATTGCGTCCTTCGGCATCTTCAGCCCTATATTCCAGGGTGCGTACTCTGTCTATCTACTCTGCCACCCGCCGAGCCAAGTCGACCCCATCTCCACTCCCTTTACTCTATCAGCAAGATTGTGGTGTTCAGCAAGATTGTGGTGTTCTGCTTGCAGGATGCCTAACCCCACCAAAACAGTTCCAATGCCCTCCTGGAGTGTGGCCTTAGTGTCGGCAATAGAGGCCGGAATCCTGTCGAATTGCTGCTGCAGCGTTTGGGCAGCACCATCAGAGTCCTCAGCGTCTTCCCGCAATGGCAGGCCAGGCTCCGACTCCCCCGCCGCAACACCCTTCGACTAGACCTTAGACTTCCCTATATCCTTCAGGTGGAGGTTGTGAGAAGTTGGCCTGGTATATGCTGTCCACTAATTCTAGTGGGCACCTTGCACCAGTCCAAACAACCCCTTATTGGAGATAGGTTAAAGACAACCTTTAATGAAAGCTATCCTAGTGGTAGCTATGGAGAGCAGCCTTCAGGCTAAGTCTTGAAGGAATGTAAAGCAGCTTGTTTTACCAGTCTATAATCTCTTGAGTGACCAAATGAAAGAGGACCACACCAGGTATATATTCAAAATATATGTATTTATTACTAAACACACCCCTCTAGTCTCTTTATGAGGCTAGAGTTCGAAGTACATAAGTTATAAGTCAGTTATCAACAGTAATAGCACAAATACACGTTTGAGCCCTAGGGGCGTACCAAACCATATACCAATAAAGTGGTATAAGAACCACGACTGAGCTAGACACAAGGCCTAGAGCCTGTAGAAGTGCTTGGACCACAAGGAACCACCCAAGGTAGTGACACAGGGGACCCACGGGGGACGCGTGCAGTGTGGTAACACAGCCGCGAATCGTCGTTGACTTCTATGGGGCAAGTCGCGGTTGGAATTTTAAAGAAAAGGGACACTTAAAGGAGGACTTGGAGCAAACCCTTCCAGAACTGGGTCGTTCTAGAGTCTATACCCACGGGAGCACCGGAGTACTCGTGTTACCTCACCCAGGGAAGCCGGGTGCATAGGTGCCTTTCCGGGTCGGGTTTCGTCGTCGATTTCAATGGCGATCTGCTGCAAAGTGCTGCTGGCGACCAAGTCGAAAGTGTCAGGGTGGATCCAAAGGTGGATCGGAGATCTGAAGAACCTGAAAGCAGAGGGGACAGAGTCTGGGTCACTAGCCAGTGACCAGGAAGGCGATGAGCAGATGCCCACCGATGTCGGGTGCTTCAGGTAGGTTGACGGTCGTCTTGACTCTTCAGCCACGAGGTCCAGGAGGCGTTGTCGACGACCAGGAGCTGGATTCGAGCTGTCCCACGACGTCTGTCGATTGCTGAGGTGTCGGCGACCGGATTGGACCCAACAAGCCTTGGCAGCGGCAAGCCTCGTAGAAATGGAAGAAGGACGATGGTGCAGACCAGCAAGGTCTGAGGGACTCACCCAGCAAGGGTAAGTCAGGGCACACCTGGAGCAACCAGGGAAGCCCAAGCAGGATAAGATTGGCCTTCATGAGGGCCTACTAGCCAATGGACTAGCGACCGCGAAGGAGCCTCGAGTGGACGCACTTGGAGCTGGCTCACGGGACACTCGTGGAGTGGGGGCCAGTGATCTTCGGTGCAGTCGGTGCTGGAGGCGGGGGCTACTCGGAGCCCAAAGCACAACTTCGTGGGAGCCCAGGAAGAAGATACACTTTCAAATGTGCTCGGTGTCCAGGGGTCACGGTTCCACGTTACCCACGACAGCTAAGGGCCTCAGCTTTGCTGGGGACTCAGGGCAGCCTCGGAGAAGTCTGGAAATCCACCTCTGGTGATGCAAAGACTTCGGCGTCCGACGGGAGCTTCAGCGATGCAGACCTGACAATTGCTTCTTTGGTGCCTGCCAAGCAGGGGAGTCACTCCTTGACCCCAAGGTAGATTCTTCAGTCCTCTAATCTTGAAGTAGAGCGTCGAAAGTCCAGGATTCTGTGTCAGAGTTTCGTCCAGGTAGATCTAAAGTCCTAAGGACTGGGGTCCCATACTTATACTAAGGTAGGGGGTTGGACATACTCTGTGGACCCACCTATGGGAGGGTCAGGGCAGAGGGGTGGTTACACCCCTTTCCCTTTGTCCAGTTTTGCGCCAGAGCAGGGGCAGGTAGCCCCTGCAACCGGTTTGAACTGGCATATGCACAGGGACACCAAATGTGCCCCCAGTGCAGGACTTCAAAGCACCAGAGAGTGCTCCCGCCCAGCCCCAATACACACTATCCTGTCTGGGGAGGTGGTTACACCTCCCTGGGACAGGAAACCTATTGTCCAGGCCTCCCCTGCCGGAGTTTCGGTCAGCAGCAGGAGGCCAGACTCGTGTCTGTGGCAGCGGCATCCATTTTGTGATGCCAGGGCTTGGAAAGAAGTTACCGGGCAGGCCGGTGTGTACATGTCTCTCCCTCTAGAAGGGTGGAATGCTACCCCCGCCGCCAGAACTGGCGGGGGGTAGTATTCCAAGATGTTTGACACCAAACACGACATGTTTCCGTGCAGCCATTCCAAAGTTAGCATTTAACGCGAGGTTATAATGCGCTTAAGAGTATATGGTCAGGCTGCACTACAAACAGCATCAGAGAAGGGTCTCCGAACGCTGCAGAGGGGCCCTGCTCATGCAGGGGCACCCTCTCACATAGGAACCACGCACTCTGCCTTCAGGATTGACAAGGCCTGCCATAGGAGTGACTTATAGGTTTATATGTGTGTATGTATGTAATGATATAGGTAACCTATATCATAGTAAGGGGTGCATGCACCACCTTACCCAGGCTGCAGTAGCAGACCTGTGGTGTCCTTTTGGGTGGCCTTCCAGGGGTGGCACAATACATGCTGCAGCCCCTGCTAGGCCTCTGAGGTACCTATGCCCTGGGTACATAGTATACCATATACTAGGGACTTACAAGGGCACTCCAGATTCCAATCAGAGATGTGCCTAATGCACATGGAAACCATTTTAGAGAGGAAGCAGCTAGGCTGGGGTCCTGATTGGCAGGATCCCAGTCCAACTAAGTCATAAACCAGCAAAACACCAGGAAAAAAGTGGGGGCAACCATATAGTCAGATTCCACCTTCCTACATAACCCCCCCAAACGAAAGGAGATAAGGCTAACCTTGGCCAGTTGAGCCTTTTTGACTAAGTGGCCATATAAGGAAGCACCTGCACTAGCATGGTTGCCCCCTGTTTTATGGTCCACTAAGCAATCCCTCACCCTAAGGGTATGAGAGGGTCTCCACCATGGGGAATTACTACCTGTGGTGTGCTTTGGTAAAGTACAAGGCTGGGGAGGTGTCTGAGTAGGGAAGTGAGGCCCTAGGAAGGTTGGCCTCAGCTTCCTCAGATCACTGGTCACCATGTATGCCTTTCTTTCCATGACTGAGTTGCACTTTGCTCTAAGGGTCAACCTTTGGCTGCCTACAGCTGGGGGTTGGGTCCCTTTGGATGGAATACTGGAGGGACATGGCAGGTTTGGAACCTTTTGGTCCCAGGTTTGCCCTTGCCTAACAGAGTCCTTCTGGGGGAGGTCCCTACACAAAGGTATGGGGGATCCCTCAGTGTTTTGAGGAATTCTCACCTGGCTAGGGCTACTAGACTGGGCGCCCCTAATCTGCTGATGGGGGTTCCTCTGGACAGGGGGCCCTGGGGGTCCACTGACCTCCCTGACCTCTGCAGCCCTGGGCTGACTGAGGCAGGGTAGAGAGGGGCAGGTTACCTGCTCCAGACTGGGTACCACCTTGGAAGGGTCCTCTGCCATCAGGGGTGTGGCCAGGCCAGGCCTGACTACCTCTGTGGCAGTTCCTTCACTAGGGGTAGGGTCAGTTCCCTGAGGAGGCTGACCCTCACCTACTGTCTGGAGGGAAGAAGACTTTTCTTCAACCCTTGTGCTCTCTTTTGGGGGAGAGTGGGCCATTCTTCCAGGCTCCATCTCTCCAAGATTTCCCTGGGCTTGGGCTGTGGTCATCACAGCCCCACTAACCTTTACAGGGACGCCCAGCATTCTCAAATGGGTTTGGTGTTCAACTTCAGCCCAGGCTGAAATTTCCAGATCATTGCCCATCAGGCAATCTACAGGCAAGGTTGGGGACACTGCCACTCTTTTTGGGCCTGTGACCCCCTCCCAGCTGAGATTGACTAGGGCCATGGGGTGATCTGTTCTGACACCATCAATGTTGGTTACCTGGTATTTAAACTCAGGTAAAAGCTGGTGAGGGGGGACTAGTTTCCCTGCCACCATGGTGACACTAGCACCTGTGTCCCTAAATGCCACAGCTTTCTGACCATTAATTATTGGCTCCAGTCTGTACCTGCCCAATGCATTGGGACCCATGGTAAAGGTGGCAAATCCTATACCACCATCAGAGTCAGAGGAGTCTGTTGAGGGGGTCCTGTCTAAACTAGGGCACACCTCTGTTCCTCTTGCAAAAGCACCTAACTTTTTGGGTGCACTACTCCCAACTGGAGGATTACTACTGGTAGTACCAGGAGGGGTGGTAGTAGTTGTTGGAGGAACATTTTCTTTATTGCCAATCCTGGGACAACTGGGATCAGATTTCCAGTGCCCAGGCTTTTTACAGACATGGCAATAGGGTTTCTTTTCAGGAGAGGAAGGAGTTTGGGACCCACCCCCAGAAGAGGACTTTTGGGGCCCTGTAGTGGATTTATCCTTAGATTTATCCCCACCTTTCTCTTGGGACTTGGTAGAATCTTTCTTCTGGTCACCACCCTGATTCTTAGTCTTTACTCTGGTTCTGACCCATTTGTCTGCCTTCTTTCCCAATTCTTGGGGAGAGGTCAGATCAGAGTCCACCAGGTACTGGTGTAAAAGCTGGTTTTGACAATTATTAAGGATCTGCTCCCTCATAATCAGATTGTACAATCCTAAAAAGTCATGCACCTTGTTGCCATGTATCCAACCTTCCAGAGCCTTAGTAGCACAATCTACAAAATCAACCCAGTCTTGAGTCTGAGCCTTTTGGGTGTCTCTGAACCTCAACCTATACTGTTCAGTGGTTAGGCCAAACCCATCTATCAGAGCACTCTTCAAGACTTTGTAATTGTCAGCATCCTCTTCTCTTACAGTGAGGAGCTTGTCTCTACCTTTGTCTGCAAAGGAGAGCCACAAGATTGCTGCCCACTGCTTCTGGGGGACCCTCTGAACTTTACAGGCCCTCTCCAGTGCAGTTATCCATTTGTGGATGTCATCCCCACTCTGGTAGGGAGGGACAATCTTGCTCAGGTTTCTATGGTCATAAGACCTTTCCCTATCTTTGGGGAACTTGCTGCCACCATGGGACTCTAGTCCCAACTTTTGTCTCTCTTTGTAGAGATCTAGGGACTCCCTGTCTATAGCCAATTGCTGTTTTCTGAGTTCAAGCTGGGCTTGCTCATACTGAATCAGTCTCTTTCTCCTCTCATGAGAGGATTCTCTCCTATGAGAGGAGACAGAGGTCCCTATTGAGGTGTCAGAGTGGTTAGACTCCAGAGAAGGAGATCTAGACCTTCTGGGCATACTCACAACCCTTCCTGGGGGGACAAAGGGGAGGTCCTTCTGATCCTCCTCCTCATCCACAGGAGGAATTGGGTTTTCCAGGTCAAGGTCATTGTCACCTTCCTGGCCAGTTCCAGAGGGGGGTCCTGGGTGATGTCACCCCTGGCCCCTTCCTCATCTTCTGCCCCACCCTCTGTACCTACCCCTTCAGACCCTAGGGGTCTGCTGAGATCATCAGCCAGTAACATCTCTTTCAGGTGTTGGGTGCTGGCACTTTGGCCTGTCCTCAACTTCCTAGTATTGCATAATGCTCTCAATTCCAAGAATGGGAGTTTATCATACTTGGAGGGAAGACGCCCACTGGCTTCTGGCAAGGACTCTCTGGGTCCTGGCTTTGAAGACATTACTAGTGAGGTGTGGTGTATGCACTACCTACTCTAGTGTGGCCTACTAAACTCTCTTGCGTTGTAGAAAGGGTGTGCTATCCCTTAACACACAACTCTAAGTTCAGTAGAACTTACTGTATACTAAGCTTGATTTATATGTACCTTAGGTACCCTTAGTGGTTTTCAGTTGATCAATTCAATTGAGATTATCTGGTAAAACAATAGCAAGCTGGAATCCCACACGCTGCACACCAATGTGAGAAGTTGGCCTGGTATATGCTGTCCACTAATTCTAGTGGGCACCTTGCACCAGTCCAAACAACCCCTTATTGGAGATAGGTTAAAGACAACCTTTAATGAAAGCTATCCTAGTGGTAGCTATGGAGAGCAGCCTTCAGGCTAAGTCTTGAAGGAATGTAAAGCAGCTTGTTTTACCAGTCTATAATCTCTTGAGTGACCAAATGAAAGAGGACCACACCAGGTATATATTCAAAATATATGTATTTATTACTAAACACACCCCTCTAGTCTCTTTATGAGGCTAGAGTTCGAAGTACATAAGTTATAAGTCAGTTATCAACAGTAATAGCACAAATACACGTTTGAGCCCTAGGGGCGTACCAAACCATATACCAATAAAGTGGTATAAGAACCACGACTGAGCTAGACACAAGGCCTAGAGCCTGTAGAAGTGCTTGGACCACAAGGAACCACCCAAGGTAGTGACACAGGGGACCCACGGGGGACGCGTGCAGTGTGGTAACACAGCCGCGAATCGCCGTTGACTTCTATGGGGCAAGTCGCGGTTGGAATTTTAAAGAAAAGGGACACTTAAAGGAGGACTTGGAGCATACCCTTCCATAACTGGGTCGTTCTAGAGTCTATACCCACGGGAGCACCGGAGTACTCGTGTTACCTCACCCAGGGAAGCCGGGTGCATAGGTGCCTTTCTGGGTCGGGTTTCGTCGTCGATTTCAATGGCGATCTGCTGCAAAGTGCTGCTGGCGACCAAGTCGAAAGTGTCCGGGTGGATCCAAAGGTGGATCGGAGATCTGAAGAACCTGAAAGCAGAGGGGACAGAGTCTGGGTCACTAGCCAGTGACCAGGAAGGCGATGAGCAGATGCCCACCGATGTCGGGTGCTTCAGGTAGGTTGACGGTCGTCTTGACTCTTCAGCCACGAGGTCCAGGAGGCGTTGTCGACGACCAGGAGCTGGATTCGAGCTGTCCCACGACGTCTGTCGATTGCTGAGGTGTCGGCGACCGGATTGGACCCAACAAGCCTTGGCAGCGGCAAGCCTCGTGGAAATGGAAGAAGGACGATGGTGCAGACCAGCAAGGTCTGAGGGACTCACCCAGCAAGGGTAAGTCAGGGCACGCCTGGAGCAACCAGGGAAGCCCAAGCAGGATAAGATTGGCCTTCGTGAGGGCCTACTAGCCAACGGACTAGCGACCGCAAAGGAGCCTCGAGTGGACGCACTTGGAGCTGGCTCACGGGACACTCGTGGAGTGGGGGCCAGTGATCTTCGGTGCAGTCGGTGCTGGAGGCGGGGGCTACTCGGAGCCCAAAGCACAACTTCGTGGGAGCCCAGGAAGAAGATGCACTTGCAAATGTGCTCGGTGTCCAGGGGTCACGGTTCCACGTTACCCACGACAGCTACGGGCCTCAGCTTTGCTGGGGACTCAGGGCAGCCTCGGAGAAGTCTGGAAATCCACCTCTGGTGATGCAAAGACTTCGGCGTCCGACGGGAGCTTCAGCGATGCAGACCGGACAATTGCTTCTTTGGTGCCTGCCAAGCAGGGGAGTCACTCCTTGACCCCAAGGGAGATTCTTCAGTCCTCTAATCTTGAAGTAGAGCATCGAAGGTCCAGGATTCTGTGTCAGAGTTTCGTCCAGGTAGATCTAAAGTCCTAAGGACTGGGGTCCCATACTTATACTAAGGTAGGGGGTTGGACATACTCTGTGGACCCACCTATGGGAGGGTCAGGGCAGAGGGGTGGTTACACCCCTTTCCCTTTGTCCAGTTTCGCGCCAGAGCAGGGGCAGGTAGCCCCTGCAACCGGTTTGAACTGGCATATGCACAGGGACACCAAATGTGCCCCAGTGCAGGACTTCAAAGCACCAGAGAGTGCTCCCGCCCAGCCCCAATACACACTATCCTGTCTGGGGAGGTGGTTACACCTCCCTGGGACAGGAAACCTATTGTCCAGGCCTCCCCTGCCGGAGTTTCGGTCAGGAGCAGGAGGCCAGACTCGTGTCTGTGGCAGCGGCATCCATTTTGTGATGCCAGGGCTTGGAAAGAAGTTACCGGGCAGGCCGGTGTGTACATGTCTCTCCCTCTAGAAGGGTGGAATGCTACCCCCGCCGCCAGAATTGGCGGAGGGGGGTAGTATTCCAAGATGTTTGACACCAAACACGACCTGTTTCCGTGCAGCCATTCCAAAGTTAGCATTTAACGCGAGGTTATAATGCGCTTAAGAGTATATGGTCAGGCTGCACTACAAACAGCATCAGAGAAGGGTCTCCGAACGCTGCAGAGGGGCCCTGCTCATGCAGGGGCACCCTCTCACATAGGAACCACGCACTCTGCCTTCAGGATTGACAAGGCCTGCCATAGGAGTGACTTATAGGTTTATATGTGTGTATGTATGTAATGATATAGGTAACCTATATCATAGTAAGGGGTGCATGCACCACCTTACCCAGGCTGCAGTAGCAGACCTGTGGTGTCCTTTTGGCTGGCCTTCCAGGGGTGGCACAATACATGCTGCAGCCCCTGGTAGGCCTCTGAGGTACCTATGCCCTGGGTACATAGTATACCATATACTAGGGACTTACAAGGGCACTCCAGATTCCAATCAGAGATGTGCCTAATGCACATGGAAACCATTTTAGAGAGGAAGCAGCTAGGCTGGGGTCCTGATTGGCAGGATCCCAGTCCAACTAAGTCATAAACCAGCAAAACACCAGGAAAAAAGTGGGGGCAACCATATAGTCAGATTCCACCTTCCTACAGAGGTCCAACCAGGGATCACAGCCTCCAACCTCGTGGGCAGGTGAACTTATTCAGGTAGGCAGGCCCTATGTTGTTCACTGTAGGAGAGTAGGATCTGCTTCTTATAGTTACCCCCACTTTTTGCTGATGTTTCACTGTTTTTCGACTTAGCCAGACTGAGGCCCTGCTATTCAGGACCCCAGTCTATCTGCCTTCTACTCTAAATTGATTGCATGTACTTTAGGTACACTCCAAATTGGATTCAGGGGTACCCTTATAAGTCCCTAGTATATTGTATACTATATACCCAAGGCATAGGTACCCCAGAGGCCTACCAGGGGCTGCAGCATGTATTGTGCCACCCATGGGAAGCCTTTTAAAATGACACCACAGGTCTGCTACAGCAGCCTGTGTAAGGTGGTGTATGCACCCCGTACTGAGATATAGGTTCCCCATATCTCTCCATATCACTGCACATGTAAAGCTATCAGTCACCCCTATGGCAGGCCTTGACAATCCTGAAGGCAGGGTGCTGGGTTTCATGTGAGAGGGAGCTCATGCATGAGCAGAGCCCCTCTGCAGCTTTCGGAATCTTCATTCCGGGGTTGTTTGTGATGCAGCAAGACCATATACTCTTAAGTGCATTATAACCTCGCGGTAAATGCTAACTTGGAAATGGCTGCATGGAAACATGTTGTGTTTGGTGTCAAACACCTTGGAATCATACCTCCATCCCAGTACTGGGGTGGGAGATATGATTCCACCCTACTAGAGGGAGAAACATGGCACCACCGGTACACCCAGTACCAGCTTAACAGAACCCTGGCATCACAAAATGGATGCTGCAGCCACAGACACGAGTCTGCCCTCCTGCTGCTGGACAAAACTCCGGCAGGGGAGGCCTGGACAATAGGTTTCCTGTCACAGGGAGGTGTGACCACCTCGCAGACAGGCTCTAGTGTATTGGGGCTGGGTGGGTGCACTCCAAGAGTGCTTTGAAGTCTGCACTGGGGGCACATTTGGTGTCCCTGTGCATAGTCCAGCTCAAACCGGTTGCAGGGGCTGCCAGCCCCTGCTCTGGAGCGAAACTGGACAAAGGAAATGGGTGTAGCCACCCCTCTTTCCTGACCCTCCCATAGGTGGGTCCCCAGAGTTTGTCCCACCCCTTCCTTGGGTATAAAGTAGGAACCCTGACTACAGGACTTTAGATTTATTTATTTATTTATAAAGTTTTATATAGCGCGAACTTGATCCAGAGGGATATCAGAGCGCTTTACATTTTGAGGGAAAGGAGGTAACAAATCAAAACATGAGTCTAATAGGGTGAATCTAATGGATATTGAAACATATAATGCACACATAACATATCCTTCATAAACCTGAATAAACTGGGAAAGGGCTAAACGATGGAGCAAAGTGAGGTAAGGGAGTAAATACAATAATCATATACAGAGAATAACCAATATCAAAACGTTAAACAGAACATAAGTCAGGTGGGGGGTCTAATGACATTGAATCAGATGGTGAACGTCTACCAGATCAATTATACACCTGGGAGAACGAAGAGTGGGCTATACGATGGAGCAAAGTGACATAGGTGAGTAACAATAATCATATACAGAAATAAAGACCAGTACCAAAACAATATACAAAATATGAGTCAAATGGGGAGTCTAATGGCATTGAATCAGATGGTGAACATCTACCAGATCATTTATACACATGGGTGGACGAAGAGTGGGCTGGGCGATGGGGCATAATGACTTCAGAGGAGTAAATGCAATAATCATGTACAGGAGTGATAACCAAAACAAAATAATAAACATATCCAGATATAATAACAAATGTTATAGTATGACCGATGCGCTTAGAGCTAGCAAATGTCCCTCATGTTAAGGTAAGAACTTATTCATGAGGAATCTTTTTACTTCCAGTTTGAAAGTATCCTTTGATAAGATCCTCCTAATTTCCGGTGGAAGAGAGTTCCAAATTTTTGGAGCAGAGCCAGAGAAGGCTCGTTGGCATGTTCTTTTTTTGCGGAAGATCTGTGGTTTTAAGAGGAGGGAATTTGCACTCCTTGACGGTCTACCCCCTCCAGATAGTTCTAGCTTTTGTGCGAGGTAGATGGGGGTTTTGAAGTGTAGGGCTTTGTGTGATAGGCAGGCAATCTTCAGTTGAATTCTAGCTTCGTAAGGTAGCCAATTTAGAGATTTTAAAACTGGGGAGATGTGTGCCTTTCGCTTAGTGCCCGTAATCAATCTGGCCGCCGCGTTCAGTGACGCCTTTAGGGGGCCAACGTGTATTTGGGGAGGCCACATAGCGTAGCACTGCCATAGTCAAGTCTCGGCAGGACAAGCGCTTGGACCACTTGCTTGAAGTCTGCTTGAGGTAGGAAAGGTTTGAGATTCCTGAGTGTTCTCAGAAGGTGGTTAGCTCCCTTGCACACGTTGCTAATGTGAGTCTTCATATTCAGATGCTTGTCCAGGGTAATTCCTAGAGATTTAGCTGAGTCGATAGTGCGGGGGAGCAGTTGAAGGCGGTGAGTTGGCTCATCCATTGGTCGATTATAGGAGTATGATTCGGGGGAGAGATGAGGAGGAATTCTGTTTTGGCAGTGTTTAGCAGTAGATGGTTCTCAGTTAACCAGTTTTGGGTCGTCAGTAGGGTGGAGTTGAGTGAAGTGATATCATCAGGGGAGGAGATTTTCAGATAGAGTTGGGTGTTGTCTGCATACATATGGAAACGAATGTCCAAAGAATTTAGAACGTTAGCTAATGGTTCCAGGAACAGATTGAAGAGAATGGGAGATAAGGAGGAACCTTGGGAACCCCCATGCTAACTGGGGATGGCTGGGAGAGAGAGTGGTTCGTTTTCACTCTTTGGGTCCTGTGCTGCAGGAAGGACGAGAACCAAAGCAGCACCTGCCCCGAAATGCCCATTCTATGCTCCAGAATGCGTAGGAGGTTGTCATGATTGACAGTGTCAAATGCGGAGGAAAGGTCAAGTAGGATAAGGAGGCAGGATTCATTTCGATCGAGCATTATTAAGATGTCATCCATCACATGAGTAAGAGCCGATTCAGTGCTGTGCCCACTACGAAAGCCAGATTGGTGTTGGTCCAGGAGATGGAAACTTTCGATGTATGCACATAGTTGTGACTGGACGCATTTTTCAAGGAGTTTGGCTAGAGTGGGGATGCTGGAGATCGGTCGGAAGTTGTTAAGATCTGTACTGTCTGTCAGCTGTGGTTTTTTTAAATATCGGTGTTACCTGAGCCTCTTTTAGGCATTCTGGGATCGTGCCTTGTGACATAGATGCATTGACGATCTTTGTCCAGAAAGGGGAGATTTCATCCTTGATCACTTTGAAGATGGTAGGTGGTAACGGGTCACTGAAGTGGTTAGATGGATTGATACTCCGAAGCACCTTTTTGATATCATTTTCGGTGAAGGGGGTAAAGGTGTCCCAGGAAGCGTTGTTCTTAATACCCCCGCTACATGGTGCTATCTTGTCTAGTATGGCCAGTGGGGGTGCAGGTTCATTAGGTAGCAGTAGAGCCCTCCTGGTTTCCAGATCCATATTAATAAGTCTAGTTTTCTCAGTAAAGAAGGCGGCCAGATCATCACAAGAGGGAGGTCTGACTTCAGAGGCCGATCGGTTAGGGGCAACCACCGATTGTTGTTTAACCAGTTCAAACAATTTTTTGGGTCGATTAGACGCTTGGTTAAGTTGGGATCTGAAATACTCCGCCTTCGCTGTCTTGATTTGTTTGTTATACGAACTTCTGGCTGCTCTAAGGTTTGTTAGATGGTCCGCCGATGGAGTGGATCTCCAGGTACGTTCAATGGCCCTTAGGTTGCGACGTTCCGAGTTTAGGTTGCCATTAAACCAAGGTTTAGATATTTTTGCAGGTGCATTTTTATGTTGAAGTGGGGCCATAGAATCCATGATGTTGGAAATAGAAGAGTTGTAGAAGTCTGTGAGAGCATGGACTTCAAGTATGTCCAAATGGGGAGAGAGGGCCCGATTACAGCGGGTTGCTAGGTCAGCTGTGTTGATATCTCTGAGGTCCCTTTTCCAAATCTTTGGTTTGGTTTTTTGAGCCTTACTCTGATAAACCTCAGCGTTAATATGGAAGGAGATAATGTGGTGGTCTGACCAATCACATGGTATGATGGAATCCAATGAGATGGTATGATCTTTGGAGATGATGAGGTCTAAAGTTTCCCCTTTAATGTGAGTAGGCTGGTCACAATGTTGAATCAATTCGTGGTTACACCTGGACTAAACTCTGATACAGAAACCAAGTACTTCGACGATCTACACTATGCTGGATGACTGAAGAATCTCCCTTGGAGTAAAGGAGTTACTCCCCTGCAAGGCAGGCACCTTTAACGCAACTGACAGGTTGGCATCTCCGAAGCTCCTGCGGACTCCGAAGAAGATTGCCACACAGGAGGTGGGGTTTCCGAGGTCTTAGAGGTCGATCTGTGCCCACAGCAAGTCTGAGGCCCGTATCCCTCGTGGTGACCGTGCAACCCGACCCCCTGGGCACCGCGTCCATTTGCAGAAGCATGAGCTTTCCGGCGACCCCTGACCCTGAGCAGTAGTTACACTGAAGATTGCAGGCCTACACTCAACGAGTGTTCCGTGGGCCGCCATTTCGTGATTCCTCTCAAGGTCCCTTCGCGATCCCTGGTCCGTTGACCTGTGGGTCCCCAAGAAGACAACTTCCTTCCCTGGTTGCTCCAGATGTGCCCTGACTCTCCATCGCTTGGGGAGTCCCCAGGACCTTGCTGGTCCGCACAGAAGCAGCTTTTCTCTTCCTGCGTGGGTTGTTGTTGCCAAGGCTTGTTGTGGTCAATCCGATCACTGACACCCCAGCACTCGACATCCTTCGTGGGACAGCTCGAATCCGGCTCCTGGTCATCCTCGACATCTCCTGGACCCCGTGGCTGCAGAGTCAAGCTTCACCTCTTCGCACCTGAAGCACTCTAGATCGGTGGACATTCGATTGCTCCACTCCTGGTCACTGGCTAGTGACCCAGACTCTGTCCCCTCTGTTTTCAGGTTCTTCACATCTTCGATCCAGGCTTGGATCAACCCGGACACTTTTCTTCTTCACGGCAGCAGCACTTTGCAGCAGATCGCCATTGAAATCGACGACGATTCCCGACACCCTTTCACACCTATGCACCCGGCTTCCCTGGGTGAGGTAACTCGAGTACTCCGGTGCTCACGTGGGTGTTGGCCCTAGAACCCCTTAAGTCTAAAGGGGTTTGCTGAAAGTCCTCTCCTAAGTGTCCTTTATCTTTAAAATTCCAACCGCGACTTTCCGCATTGAATGCTACGGCGCTCGCGGCTGTGTTCTCACACTGCACACGTCCCCCGTGGGTCTCCTGTGTCACTACCTTGGGTGGTTCCTTGGGGTCCCAGCGATTCTACGTGCTCTAGGCACTGTGTCTAGTCAAGTCGTGTTTCTTATACCACTTTCTTAATATATGGTTTGGTGTCCCCCCCCCCTGGGGCCCATTGTATATTATGCTATTTACTGTCATTTTAATACTGTGATATTGTGTATCTTGGACTCTAATCTCATAAAGAGATTAGTAGTGAGTGTTTAGAAATAAATACATATATTTTATAAATATCTTGTGTGGTTCTCCTTTCATTTGGTCATTCAAGAGGTTATAATCTGGTAAACCAAGCTGCTTTACACTCCTTGAAGACTTAGCCTGAAGGCTGCTCTCCACAGCTACCACTAGGATAGCTTTCTATAAGGTTGTCTTTAAACCTAATCATCAAAAAGGGTCGTTTGGACTGGTGCAAGGTGCCCACTATAACTAGTGGACAGCATATGCCAGGCCAACTTCTCACATTGGTGTGCAGCGGTTGGATTCAAGCTTGCTATTGCTTTACCAGATAATCTCTTTGAGTGACTAACTGAAAACCACTATAGGTACATAGGTACATATAAATCAAGTTTAGAATACAGTAAGTTCTACTGAACTTAGAGTTGTGTGTCAAGGGCTTAGCACACCCTTTCTACAACTCAAGAGAGTTTAGTAGGCCCCACTAAAGTAGGTAGGTGCATACACCACACCACACTAGTCATGTCTTCAAGGGCAGAAACCAGTGGGTCTCTCCCAACTAAGTATGACCAGGTCTCATACCAGGAATTGAGGACTATGTGTGCCTCTAGGAAAGTGAAGACAGGAAAAAGCCCATCCACACATCATCTCATACAGTTGTTGCTAGCAGATGACCTCAGAAAGACCCCAGGGTCTGATGAGGCTGGCAGAGGGGGTGGGGCAGCTGAAGAAGAAAGGCCAGGTAGTGAACAATACTATGACCCAGACTCTGATGCTGGCCAGGGGGATCAAAATGATTCCAACCTGGAAAATCCAATTCTTCCTGAAGGTGAGGAAGGCGACCCCAGTGGGGTTCTCTTTACCCCACCTGGAAGGGTTAATAGTCTACCAAGAAGATCAAGATCTCCTTCTGAGGAATCTAATCATTCTGGTATTTCTATAGGGTCCTCTGCTTCTCATAAAAGGGCATCCTCTTATGAGAAGAAATGCCAACTGCTTGAGTTTGAGAGAGCTAAGCTCAGAATCAAGAGCGAGCAATTGGTCTTAGACAGGGAATCCCTGGAGCTTCACAGAGCTTCTCAGAAGTTGGGACTAGAGTCCCATGGTGGGAGTCACAGTGTCCCTAGAGGTAGAGATCATACTCATGACCATAGGAACCTGAACAAGATTGTCCCTCCCTACCAGAGTGGGGATGACATCCACAAATGGATACCTGCACTAGAGAGGGCCTGTAAGGTACAGAGGGTCCCTCAGGAGCAGTGGGCAGCAATATTGTGGCTCTCCTTTGCAGACAAAGGTAGAGATAAGCTCCTCACTGTAAGAGAAGAGGATGCTGACAATTACAAAGTCTTGAAGAGTGCTCTTATTGATGGGTTTGGCCTAACAACTGAACAATACAGGTTAAAGTTCAGAGACACCCAAAAAGCACAGGCTCAAGACTGGGTAGACTATGTGGATTGTTCTGCTAAGGCTCTGGAAGGTTGGTTGATGGGCAGTAAGGTGTGTGACTTCACAGGATTGTACAATCTTATAATGAGGTAGCAGATTCTTAATAACTGTCAAAATCATCTGTTGCATCAGTACCTGGTGGACTCTGATCTGACCTCTCCCCAAGAATTGGGAAAGAAGGCAGACAAATGGGTCAGAACCAGGGTGAGGCAGAAGGTACAGAACCAAGGTGGTGACCCAAAGAAGCAAGATTCTAAGAACTCTGATAAGGGTGGGGAGAAGGGTAAAGACCAGAAGTCTTCACAAGGCCCCCAAAAATCTTCTTCAGGTGGGGATTCACAGTCTAACAAAGGGAAAGGCCAAAAGAAACCATGGTGCAAGGTCTGTAAGCAAAAGACCCACTGGACCAGTGATTGCACCAAGTCCAAAGACTCTACTCCAGCCCCCACCAATGCCCCTAAGGCACCTGTTCCCCCTAGTACAGTTACAGTTGGTGGTGGGAGTACACAAGCCAAGGGTTTAGTAGGGTTGACCCTGGGTAAGGAGATGAGCTCTGACCTAGTCAGAGAACTCACTCAGGCTGTCCTAGTCTGTGATGGAGGCATGGATGTGACCTCCTCTGTGAGTCCCAGTAATCTGGGCAAGTATAGACAACAGCCCTTAATCAATGGACGAGAGGCTTTGGCATTTAGGGACACAGGGGCAAGTGTCACCATGGTGACACAAGACCTTGTGAATTCTGGGCAGATTATACTTGGTGAGATGTACCAAGTGACCAATGCTAGCAATGTCAGAACAGACCATACTCTGGCAGTTGTTAACTTCTCCTGGGGAGGGGTAACTGGCCTTAAGAAGGTTGTGGTAAGTGCAGACCTACCAGTTGAATGCTTGCTTGGCAATGATTTAGAAACTTCAGCTTGGGCAGAAGTGGAGCTCAGGACCCATGCAGAAATGCTGGGCATCCCTGCAGATGTGTTTGCTGTGACCAGGTCACAAGCCAAAATGCCTAGCACTGAACAGGCCTTGGATTCTGGAATAATGGACCAAGTGCCCTCCAAGAAGAGGAGTAGTAGGGTAAAGGCAGTGCCTTCCCCTTGGCTCAGAAGGAAGATCAGTCTCTTGAGGGGGATGATCTCAGTCCTGAGGAAGGAACTGTCCCAGAGGAGCTTGAACCTGACCAGGTTGAGTTCTTGGGGACAGGGGGCCCTTCCAGGGCAGATCTGAGCCAGGAGCAGCAAATCTGCCCCTCTCTTGAACCCCTCAGACAGTAAGCTGCTGCTGAGGCTGCTGGGAAAGCTAGTGGTCCCCATACAGTGAATTGGGATGATGGACTCTTGTACTCAGAGTGTAGAGACCCCAAGCCTGGTGCCACCAGGAGGTTGGTTATACCTCTGAAGTTCAGGGGCTTCCTATTGACCCTAGCCCATGACATTCCCTTAGCAGGTCACCTGGGCCAGAACAAGACTTGGGACAGAATTGTCCCTCGCTTTCACTGGCCCCACATGTCTGAAGACACCAAGGAGTTTTGTCGCTCCTGTGTAACCTGCCAGGCCAGTGGCAAGGCAGGTGGCACTACAAAGGCCCCCTGATACCACTACCTGTGGTGGGGGTTCCCTTTGAAAGGGTGGGGATTGACATTGTTGGTCCCATGGATCCCCAAACAGCATCTGGGCACAGGTTTATCCTGGTGGTGGTGGATCATGCCACCAGGTACCCAGAGGCTATTCCCCTTAGGACCACTACAGCACCTGTGGTGGCAAGGGCCCTCCTGGGAATTTTCTCAAGAGTGGGCTTCCCTAAGGAGGTAGTATCAGACAGGGGTGCAAACTTTATGTCTGGATACTTGAAAGCAATGTGGAAGGAGTGTGGAGTGACTTACAAGTTCACCACACCCTATCACCCACAATGCAATGGTTTAGTTGAGAGATTCAACAAAACCTTGAAGGGCATGATTAAAGGGCTCCCAGAAAAGCTTAGGCGAAGATGGGACATACTCTTGCCCTGCCTTTTATTTGCATACAGGGAGGTGCCTCAGAAGGGGGTTGGCTACAGCCCTTTTGAACTTTTGTTTGGTCACCCTGTCAGGGGTCCATTGTGCTTGGTGAAGGAAGGATGGGAGTTACCTCTCAAGCCCCCAAAGCAAGACATAGTGGACTACGTACTTGGTCTCCGCTCCCGGATGGCTGAGTACATGAAAAAGGCAACTAAAAACCTTGAGGCTAGCCAGGAACTTCAAAAGCCTGGCATGACCAAAAGGCTGTACTGACTGTTTACCAGCCAGGACAGAAGGTGTGGGTGTTGGAGCCAGTGGCCCCAGCAGCTCTCCAAGACAAATGGAGTGGACCCCATACCATTGTTGAACAGAAGGGTGAGGTTACCTACTTAGTAGACCTAGGAACACCCAGGAGTCCCCACAGGGTTCTCCATGTCAACAGGTTAAAACCATATGTGGACAGGGCAGACATGGGCTTGCTCATGGCTACTGATGAGGGACAGGAGGAAGAGTGACCCACTCCCTGACCTGCTCTCACAGAACCCTGATGATGGGTCAGTAGATGGTGTAGCCTTGGCAGGCAGCCTCACTACCCAGCAGCAGACTGATTGTAGACAGGTGCTCAATCAGTTCAGACACATGTTTTCACTGACACCCAGTCAGACCACCTGGTGCACTCATGAAGTGGACACTGGGGACAGTCCGCCTATTAAAAATAAGATTTATAGGCAACCTGACCATGTCAGGGACTGTATCAGGACAGAAGTCCAGAAAATGTTGGATTTGGGAGTTATTGAGCCCTCAGATAGCCCTTGGGCTAGTCCAGTGGTCCTTGTGCCAAAACCTCACACCAGTGGTGGGAACAGAGAGATGAGGTTTTGTGTGGACTACAGGGGTCTCAATGCAGTCACTAGAACTGATGCCCATCCAATACCTAGGGCAGATGAGCTAATAGACACTTTGGCCTCAGCCAAGTATCTAAGCACATTTGACCTGACAGCTGGCTACTGGCAGATCAGGCTAGCTGATGATGCAAAGCCAAAAACAGCATTCTCAACCCCTAGTGGGCATTATCAATTTGTGGTGATGCCCTTTGGTCTGAAGAATGCACCTGCCACTTTTCAGAGGTTGGTGAATACAGACCTTACAGGCCTGGAAGCCTATAGTGCAGCATATCTAGATGATATTGCTGTCTTTAGCTCCACCTGGGAGGATCACCTGGTCCACCTCAGAAATGTTTTACAGGCCCTGCAGAAAGCAGGCCTGACTATCAAGGCCACCAAGTGCCAGATAGGGCAGAGTCAGGTTGTGTACCTGGGCCACCTTGTGGGTGGAGGCCAGGTTCAACCACTGCAGAGCAAGATCCAGACCATCATGGACTGGGCTGCTCCCACTACCCAGACTCAGGTGAGAGCCTTTTTAGGCCTGACTGGGTACTATAGGAGATTTGTCAAAGGGTATGGATCAATAGTGACACCCTTGAATGACTTAACTTCTAAGAAAATGCCCAAGAAGGTTCAGTGGACAGTTAGCTGTCAAAAGGCATTTGATGACCTGAAGCAGGCCATATGCACTGCTCCCATTCTACAGAGTCCTGATTACTCCAAGAAGTTCATTGTCCAAACAGATGCATCTGAATTGGGGGTAGGGGCTGTACTGTCACAATTGAATGATGAAGGTCAGGATCAGCCAGTAGCTTTTATTAGCAGAAGGCTGACCCCTAGAGAGAAACGTTGGTCAGCCATTGAGAGGGAGGCCTTTGCTGTGGTCTGGGCTCTGAAGAAGTTGAGGCCATACTTGTTTGGTACTCACTTCCTTGTTCAAACCGACCATAAGCCCCTCTTATGGCTAAAACAAATGAAGGGTGAAAACCCCAAACTGCTTAGGTGGTCCATTTCCCTACAGGGGATGGACTTCACAGTGGAACATAGACCTGGGAGTAACCATGCCAATGCAGATGGACTCTCTAGGTACTTCCACTTAGAACATGAAGACTCAACTGGGCAAGGTTAGTTTAATGTCCCTGCGTTTGGGGGGGTTGTGTAGGAGAGTAGGATCTGCTTCACATGGGTACCCCCACTTTTTGCTGATGCTTCACTGTTTTTCGACTTTAGTCTGGCTGGGGCCCTGCCAATCAGGACCCCAGCCTAGCTGCTTCCTCTCTAAAATGGTTTCCATGTGCATTAGGCACATCTCTGATTGGAATCTGGAGTGTCCTTATAAGACCCTAGTATATGGTATACTATGTACCCAGGGCATAGGTACCTCAGAGGCCTACCAGGGGCTGCAGCATGTATTGTGCCACCCCTGGAAGGCCATCCAAAATGACACCACAGGTCTGCTACTGCAGCCTGGGTAAGGTGGTGCATGCACCCCTTACTGTGATATAGGTTACCTATATCACTACATACATACACACATATAAACCTATAAGTCACTCCTATGGCAGGCCTTGTCAATCCTGAAGGCAGAGTGCGTGGTTCCTATGTGAGAGGGTGCCCCTGCATGAGCAGGGCCCCTCTGCAGCGTTCGGAGACCCTTCTCTGATGCTGTTTGTAGTGCAGCCTGACCATATACTCTTAAGTGCATTATAACCTCGCGTTAAATGCTAACTTTAGGATGGCTGCACGGAAACATGTCGTGTTTGGTGTCAAACATCTTGGAATACTACCCCCCGCTAATTCTGGTGGCGGGGGTAGCATTCCACCCTTCTAGAGGGAGAGACATGTACACACCGGCCTGCCCGGTAACTTCTTTCCAAGCCCTGGCATCACAAAATGGATGCCGCTGCCACGAGACACGAGTCTGGCCTCCTGCTGCTGACCGAAACTCCGGCAGGGGAGGCCTGGACAATAGGTTTCCTGCCCCAGGGAGGTGTCACCACCTCCCCAGACAGGATAGTGTGTATTGGGGCTGGGCGGGAGCACTCTCTGGTGCTTTGAAGTCCTGCACTGGGGGCACATTTGGTGTCCCTGTGTATATGCCAGTTCAAACCGGTTGCAGGGGCTACCTGCCCCTGCTCTGGCGCGAAACTGGACAAAGGGAAAGGAGTGTAACCACCCCTCTGCCCTGACCCTCCCATAGGTGGGTCCACAGAGTATGTCCAACCCCCTACTTTAGTATAAGTATGGGACCCCAGTCCTTAGGACTTTAGATATTCCTGGACGAAACTCTGACACTGAATCCTGGACCTTCGACGCTCTACTTGAAGATTAGAGGACTGAAGAATCTCCCTTGGGGTCAAGGAGTGACTCCCCTGCTTGGCAGGCACCAAAGAAGCAATTGTCCGGTCTGCATCGCTGAAGCTTCCGTCGGACGCCGAAGTCTTTGCATCACCAGAGGTGGACTTCCAGACTGCCCCGAGGCTGCCCTGAGTCCCCAGCAAAGCTGAGGCCCGTAGCTGTCGTGGGTAACGTGGAACCGTGACCCCTGGACACCGAGCACATTTGCAAGTGCATCCTCTTCCTGGGCTCCCATGAAGTTGTGCTTTGGGCTCCGAGTAGCCCCCGCCTCCAGCACCGACTGCACCGAAGATCACTGGCCCCCACTCCACGAGTGTCCCGTGAGCCAGCTCCAAGTGCGTCCACTCGAGGCTCCTTCGCGGTCGCTAGTCCGTTGGCTAGTAGGCCCTCACTAAGGCCAATGTTATCCTGCGTGGGCTTCCCTGGTTGCTCCAGGCGTGCCCTGACTTACCCTTGCTGGGTGAGTCCCTCAGACCTTGCTGGTCTGCACCATTGTCCTTCTTCTCTTTCCACGAGACTTGCCGTTGCCAAGGTTTGTTGGGTCCAATCCGGTCACCGACACCCCAGCAATCGCCAGACATCGTGGGACAGTCCGAATCCAGCTCCTGGTCATCGACAACGCCTCCTGGACCTCGTGGCTGAAGAGTCAAGACGACCGTCAACCTACCTGAAGCACCCGACATCGGTGGGCATCTGCTCATCGCCTTCCTGGTCACTGGCTAGTGACCCAGACTCTGTCCCCTCTGCTTTCAGGTTCTTCAGATCTCCGATCCACCTTTGGATCCACCCGAACACTTTCGACTTGGTAGCCAGGAGCACTTTGCAGCAGATCGCCATTGGAATCGACGACGAAACCCGACCCCGAAAGGCACCTATGCACCCGGCTTCCCTGGGTGAGGTAACACGAGTACTCCGGTGCTCCCGTGGGTTTAGACTCTAGAACGACCCAGCTCTGAAAGGGTTTGCTCCAAGTCCTCCTTTAAGTGTCCCTTTTCTTTAAAATTCAAACCGCAACTTGCCCCATAGAAGTTAACGGCGATTCGTGGCTGTGTTAGCACACTGCACGCGTCCCCCGTGGGTCCCCTGTGTCACTGCCTTGGGTGGTTCCTTGTGGTCCAAGCACTTCTACATGCTCTAGGCCTTGTGTCTAGCTCAGTCGTGGTTCTTATACCACTTTATTGGTATATGGTTTGGTACGCCCCTAGGGCTCAAACGTGTATTTGTGCTATTACTGTTAATAACTGACTTATAACTTATGTACTTCGAACTCTAGCCTCATAAAGAGACTAGAGGGTGTGTTTAGTAATAAATACATATATTTTGAATATATACATGGTGTGGTCCTCTTTCATTTGGTCACTCAAGAGATTATAGACTGGTAAAACAAGCTGCTTTACATTCCTTCAAGACTTAGCCTGAAGGCTGCTCTCCATAGCTACCACTAGGATAGCTTTCAATAAAGGTTGTCTTTAACCTATCGCCAATAAGGGGTTGTTTGGACTGGTGCAAGGTGCCCACTATAATTAGTGGACAGCATATACCAGGCCAACTTCTCACATTTAGAAGCTATCATGTCTTTATGTAGGGAACGCAGGATATTTGTATGTTCCTGTGTCCATTGTCTGACTGAGAAATCAGGTTTTATTAAGTCGTAGAAAGGTTTTACTCTTTCTGCGTAATCCAAAATGTATTTTCGACCAAAATTTAGGAATCCCAGGATCGATTGTAAATTCTTTAATGATTTTGGAGGTTGGAGCAGCGCATACTTTTCTAAAAAGTTAGCTGCCAGGCTTATTCCCTCACTAGACAGCTCATATCCCAAAAATAGGACACTGAGGTGGGCAATCTTTGATTTTTTAAAGTTAAATTTATAGCTCTCAGAGGCAAATCCCATAATAATGGTGCTCACCCTGGTCAAGTGCCTCGGTAAGTCATCGTCCGTCAGATAAATATCATCCACATAGGACAATGCTTCTTCATCCAAATTTTGGAGTAACTCTGTTACCCTTGCTGAAAACAACCCCGGGCTATTCTTATACCCTTGGGGGAGTCGACAAAATTGCCGTTGGGACCCTAACGCACTGAATGCGGTCAGATACCTGCTTTCAGGCGCTATGTTTTGGCAGAAAAATCCATTTGAGATGTCAAGTGTTGTTTTGTATTTTTGTCGCACAATGTTATTTATTAATGCGTCACTTTGTGCATTTTGAACTGCAAATGTCTTTGTTTAAATGTCTGTAATCTAAAACTAGACGATATGTATTGTCAGGTTTGGCTACAGGGAACAAAGGATTGTTCATAGATGAAGTGCAATTTTCTACCACCCCCTGGTATTCTAGTTGATCTAGGATCTCCCTGACCTGTCTTTTAGCTTCCTGCTTTATAGGGTATTGCCTTTGAGCATTTGGGGAAACTTTTAACGGGATCACGTGGTGGGTCGAATCCTCATCCCAACCAGCATGATTTTTGTACAATGCTGGAGCAAGGGCAGCCACCCACTCCTGCGCATATGCATGTTTAAGAATTATGGGAACGAGGTCGGAAAAGGCTGGAAAAATTACAGTTTCTCCCCTAGGGCACTCCATGACGAATGCTGGCGGCCAGTCTTGTTCTGCTAATAGGATGTCATACCCTGATGACAAATTCTCCCAAAATAGACCTTTGATTTTTCTGGGCTTGTCCCCCTCCATCCGGAGTGTTATCTCATGTAACTTATGTGGGACACTTACCTGAGTATCAGGTGTTTCCACCGTGATATACTCACTCAACTCCGCTGTCACCAGAAATTCCTTCAGGTTCTGGCGAGCTATCGTTACTTCTGCGCTGTCTAGCATCGTCAGAGCCCATTCCCCGTTCAGAAGCTGTGTCCTCAGAATTCTGGACATGTCTGATCTTGAGACCTGCTACCTTCTTCTTTTTGAACGGAGGTTTTGATTTTTGCTTATCCTCTTTTTTAGGTGCGTAATCCGCAGCGTGTTGCGTGTCTCTGGACTTTGTACGCTCCTTTGACCGTCCTTCCCTCTCGGAGTTTCGTGATGAACCCTGAAAGGAACGAGAGGAACGAGTATCAGTATCCTGATACCTGTCAGGTTTTTTAATATTATCCCTATTCCTGAGGTTGTACCTCTTTTCAGAGGGCTCCTCCGCTGTCACCAGAAATTCCTTGAGGTTCTGGCGAGCTATCGTTACTTCTGCCGCGCTGTCTAGCATCGTCAGAGCCCATTCCCCGTTCAGAAGCTGTGTCCTCAGAATTCTGGGCATGTCTGATCTTGAGACCTGCTACCTTCTTCTTTTTGAACTGAGGTTTTGATTTTTGCTTATCCTCTTTTTTAGGTGCGTACTCCGCAGCGTGTTCCGTGTCTCTGGACTTTGTACTCTCCTTTGACCATCCTTCCCTCTCGGAGTTTCGTGATGAACCCTGAAAGGAACGAGAGGAACGAGTATCAGTATCCTGATACCTGTCAGGTTTTTTAATATTATCCCTATTCCTGAGGTTGTACCTCTTTTCAGAGGGCTCCTGTTGAGGAGACCTACCTCTGGACTGAGATCTGGTGTCTTTAGACTTTTGTTGTTTTTTATTTTCCCACTTCTTTTTAGAAGAAGTAGGTGTCTGCTTTGTAATGTCCTTTTCAGGACTGCCCACCAGTTGTGGTTTTAATGCTTTCCCACCTAGACTGTCTCTGCCTAGTTCTGCATATGAAGTTTCAATTATTTTGGGTAGTTCGTGTTGTTGATCCTCTGGACCGAACTCCCTTAGGCGTTGGCGGATCGCCACTGATGCTGCTTCCCCCTTAATGTTAGCTAGTATTATGGCTGAGACCTGTTCAAAGTTGTTTAACAACTTTATCCCCAAGTTAAGGGCAGGTTCTGCTCCGTACTCATTTTGTATCTGTCTTAATACGTCAGGTACTACTGCTATTGACGGGATACCATGTGTTTTGGTATATATGGCAGCAAAGACTGAACCCCAAGAGGTGCAATCCTCTAGTTGTGGTGTGATCCCCATGGGCAAACAGATTGTTAGAATTCTGTGTTTATCACTGGTTGTAGTATTTGGGAATACTGCTTCAAGCTGAGTTATTTTCTGAGCTATCCAGAATGGGATTTGTACGCGTTTTGCTGGCGTTTTGCCCATTACCGCGTGTAATGTTTGTGGAGTAATTTTATTAACTGTACTCTGAACTGGAGTATCTTGTATTCCAGCAGGTGCAGGTTGAACTGTTAAAGTCCTCATCACAAATTGTGTGAGGTTTCTGTAGATTTTAATTAAATCTCTGTGTTGTACGAGTAAATCTGGCTGTGGCATTGTGTCAATGTCAGGATGCAGTGTGTATGCCGCTAATATGGGCCATGTGGCTCCTGCTGCTCCGAGCGGGCCTAATCTTGCTCTTCCTAGTACGTGGGGTAGGGCGCCTTTAAACCAGTAATTATGCTCCTGGTAAGTACCTCTACTTCCTCAAAAGGTGTTTCACCTTCTAGGTAGTAGTGAAACACATTTGTAATTGCATTCGTTGCCTGGAATGTAACCCACGAATAGAACACCTCTGTTTTATTAGATTCGTGTGCCTCAATCACGAAAATTACTGTACCACCCCTGGCTCTTAAGCCATGTTCTAGAAGTTTTAGGGTGACTCCCTTCTGAAATTTGGTGCAGTTTGTATTGCCTCTTCAGGGTCTTCTTCTAAACCAAAGAGGTTTGTTGCAACTCTCCCTGTTGTTGTTTCATCCACCATTTTTAATTGGAGGAAGGGAGATAAAAGAGTTCTTAAAATAAGGTGTAAGTGCATAATTGTAGGAACTAAATATCCTTCAAGCTTGAATAACCAACAGCCAATAAATAGTATTCTAATACTACTCAGCTGCGGCGGAATTTGTGCCCACCCATTCCAGACGTCTCTGGGGTTTTGTGAGTAGGTTCTCTGAGAATAGCACGACTGAACTACTCAGATTCTACTATTAAATAAGTACCCAACCAACGTTGGCGGCGCCATGTCGTGTAGTTCCTCTAGTACCCCTGCAGGACCTGCGCGTTTGGATAACGTATACTGCGGGCTTGGTGGCAGACTGGCTCCAAGCACCCCCACCGTATATGTTAGCCTGGTTTGCATTAGCTAGCTCGCAGTGCCACTAGTGTCTCCTCTTATCGGGGAGAGATTAGTTTCTGGCAACCTTAGAACATGACAACCCCGATTCCCTCAGAATAGTGGAAACAATGTACTACCTTTCGCTCTGTCATTCGTGCTCACTTATTCGGTTTGTCTCAGAGAGTTACACAGAATAAACAGTCGGGCATTTCAATAAGGATTGATTGAACAGTTGTTATTCTAGTGTAAAATATATGTGCTGCAGAAACCAGCAGACAATAGCAGAGATATATTATCAGCAGTACGATAAAAGCAAAGGGATAGAACTGTTCTACCATATTGCGATAGTCATGAATACATACATGAATATAAAAGCATTATGCAAGTGCGCGTACTCCTACGATGCCTACCTAGATGTACCTGTGTGTACCTAGCATATATGTGTGTAGGTCTTAGAAGCTAAGAGCCAAGAATCCTTCTAGGATTTAGTCGAACCCCCATACCTGAAATAGAGAGAGTGTGGGACACCGTCCTGGTCTCGAGGTGGACACCCCGTCTGGGTTGTGTCAGACCACTTTCAGCTTGAGCGACTGCATGCAGGAGCCTCAGCGTCTCTGGTCAGTGTGTCAGCATGGAAGTCTCGGTTCCCTCTCTCTTACTGAGGCAAGATGTGGTGTATTTATACCCTGAAAACACTGATCTTCGTGCAAGGTTTGTATTGATCCTCCATTAGGCTTTAGGAAGACGTCCGGGGTGAACTCTGTACATATATATTATGCAGGTGGAATATTCTTAGAGAGTCATGCATAATTTATGAGTACAGTGTGGGCCTTGGTTTGGGAAAATCCCTGGTGCCTGAAAAACCACAAGGCAGATAACGTTCAGCCCTCAGAGCACGTTGTGTACTGGATGTTAATGTTAATGTTAATGTTAAGTAAACTTGTGTAGCGCGCAGCTGCCCCAGCGAAGGGGCGTCCCGGCGCTGATAGCAGTGTCGGTAGAGAGTGGGAGCTAGACTGTAGGAAACAGGTGAGTTTTGATGGCCTTATGGAAGGATAACAGGCAATCTAAGCAGCGAGTCTGCACAGGGAGAGAGTTCCACAATTTAGCGGCCAGACAGCGAAAGGACCTGCCCCCCGCTCTAATGCGTTTCACCCGGGGGACAGTGGCCAGAAATTGCTCAGCGGAGTGTAGCTGGCGTACGGGAACATATGGAACCAGCAAATTAGATAGAATCTCAGGGGATGAGAGTTTTAGTATTTTGAAGGCCAGACAAAGTGCCTTGAATTCGATCCTCTTGGGGATGGGTAGCCAGTGAAGGCGACGCCAAGCAACCGACGTGGAACAGGTTCTTGTGAGCCTAAGCAGAACTCGAGCGGCTGCATTCTGAACTCGTTGAAGGCGATTCACTTCTGCCTTGTTCGCACCTAACAACAAAGAGTAAGCATAGTCCAGTCTTGACAAAATAGTTGCCTGTACTATCAGCTGACGTGTGGCTGGGTCAAAGAAACCCAATAAAGGCCTCAGACCCCGTAAGAGTCCAAAGCAGGTGCCAGCGATCTTTATGGTGTGCTCCTGAAATCCAAGAGTGGAGTCGAGCCAGATCCCTAGATTCTTTACCACCAACTTAGGGGTGGGGGCGCAGCCCAAGGACGCCGGCCACCACTGCGTACTCCAGAGCCCCTTGTCGTTCCCCACCAACAACACTTCTGACTTGTTGGTGTTAAGCTGAAGGCGCTTCGTGGTCATCCAGCATGCAACCGCCTCTAGCCCGTTCCGGAACTGCGTGGCGCCCCGAGACTGGTCATCGGAGAGGGCCACCACCAGCTGCGTGTCATCAGCATAGGAAACCATGGTCAGGCCATGGTCCTGCGCCACTCCCGCCAGGGGTTGGACGTAGAGGTTAAATAGAACAGGGCTTAGCGCCGAGCCCTGGGGGACCCCCTGCTTGATGGAATGGGCGTGAGAAAGGAAGGGGGGACCAATGTAGGTGAAAGAGCATGCCTATATAAGGAATCATGACTATAATAGGGCATGTATGGTTATTACCGTAATAGGGCATATGACCATAATAGGGCAAGTACGAATAGGACCATATTAGGGTAAATATGAATACGTCTATTTTAGGGCATGTATGAACGGGCCTACATTAGGGTCTCTATACGGGATATAACAATGTCAACAGAGATTCCTAGGTACACCCGAGGGATTTAGTATCCATAGGCCAGATCCTCGCTATGTACAGAGACAACACCCGGGGGTAGTAACATTCTATAGTGTTGGGAAGTTGTGCCTTGTTTGGCTAGAAACCTCAACACTCACAGAAGTGAAACATCACTTGACCTTACTCACACCTGATGCAGACCTTAGGGATTTTTTACTAGGCCCAAGGAAACCACATCAGAAACGTTTCATATATGCTGGCCTTTATGCCTATTATAATGAAAACTGGAAAATATCACAACAGGACGCCGCAGAAAGAATACGGGAAATAGACTGTATTAACTTAGAGAAGGCATTTGCTGTAGTGGATAATGGGTTAACAACTTTGACCTCCAGGATTTACTCC
The DNA here is from genome assembly GCA_963921515.1 of Calotriton arnoldi. Lineage (NCBI taxonomy): Eukaryota > Metazoa > Chordata > Amphibia > Caudata > Salamandridae > Calotriton > Calotriton arnoldi. The sequence goes on along the minus strand of CAWUFW010014827.1, from coordinate 50,058 downwards.
TTAGGCAACATTGTGTCTTCGGCAATCGACATATTAGAACAAGATCTGGCCTTGTTACAACACGGCAATCTCAGCTACGTTCTATTATGATGTTAAGCTGGACGCTGCAATCTTTGAGAGCAGGCTATGTGCCCTGGCGTTTTATAAACACCACGTCTCTGTTTTCAGAATACAATCTAACCGATAAACAGACAGAAATGGCACAAAGGGCAGCCAAATATACAATGCTGCATATTGAGAAACTGGAAAGGTTACCATTCACTGTAGCCGAATAACCATCAACAGAATGGCTAATTCATGGCCAAATCACTCTGCCGGTCACTACGTTTCAATTTCAATATTGCCTTGAGCAGAGGCAGGCAGGCAGATATGAAAAAATGGGTAAGGGATACATCAAGGAAACTTGGGAGTTCCCATATAGATATCGGTGCCGGAATGGGGATCGAGAAGTGTATCTGAGTGGTACAAACTGCAAGAACGCTTTAAGCGGTTCTCTCATGTGTCATGATGTTTCTCTATATGGAGCATGTAGTGGTTCGGTAGCGAACTTATCTTGTCACATGTCAGGGACCCCAGCTGCCATGATCACGCCGGTTTTCCAGCTGCTCTCGAATGGGAGTTACTTAATGCTAAATGATCAAGGTTGCTGTGGGATGCTTCCGGGCGTCGCCTATCTGGTCACTGTTAACTCCAGGGTTACTTGCTGTATGCAAGTATTGTTTCCACCACTGAACACAGTCAGGGAGGCGCCGTTATGGCCTTCGTTTAATGTTTCCTTTATACAATTTGATACTTTGAGCAGACTGAAAGCCATGCTTTTACAGCAACCCGTGCTCTTAACCTCCGCTCGAGAAATCTTTGAACTTCAAGTTGCAAGGACCTCGACTGAGATACAAGCGCTTATACGTACAAACTGCCCCTTTCATTTCGCAGAAATGGTGGGTCGTATCTTTAACATGTCTGATACGAGCGGTATTGTACACCTATTTAAGACCATAGGGTCAGGACTATTAAGCACCTTTCAGACAGTCCTCGGAGTAATCCCACATTTTATACACTCCGTATTGGGAAGCGTCTTTGGAGGTCTCCCGCTTATCCTGTTCCTAATTGCAGGAGTCCTGATTGTAATATTACTGCTACGCAATGGACGGCCCCATTTCCGAGGAAATGGCGAGCACGCTCATGGAACGGAAATATCGTGAACGCATGGTGCAGCTTCTGGGCATACCTTGCCTAAGAGAACTGAACGCCTCTTGGTTTCTATCATTTAGACCAGTCTGGGTGGACTGCATCTTACCTGTTCTTCGATGCCTGTTCTGCGGAGAAGAATGCACGTTGGATCTATGTCTAATGTTTCCATCGGATACGCCACTGGACTTAGATGCTATGCTGGACCCCTAAAGGCCCATGCTCTGCGTTGTCCTCAGCATCTTCCAATTCTGATGAATGCATTCCTTGAGAATCCACAGGTGCCGTTTGCTCCTGCTGGGTTAGGTGGCTCCTCCACAGGTACCGAGGTAACAACTGCTGCACAAGCTGCCGCAGCAACGACTGTTGGCAGTGCCGAATTCCATCTATGTGCGATTGACGTTCTCTGTGAAGCGTTGGATTTGTCGTCTGCAGTAGCTAACACCGATAATGCTGTATCTCCCAGCCAGGACACTTAATCTTGAATTGGCTCATCGCGTCCTGGAAAAGAATTCGGCTTCTCCACTTCTTTTCATAAAATAAACGAACAAAAGTTTGGAACATGTCCTAAATTGACAATTTCGCTTGGAAAAGCATGGCCTTCTTCAGCTTATAGTGATGCAACTTTTATAAATGGGACAGAATTGACTTTTTCAAGTGGTAACTAAGAAATAGCTGATTTTTAACATTTTTTTAATGTCTTTTTAAAAACCCACGTTTTAGCTGTTTTTAAGTGAATAATTTTAAATTGTCCAGACTTTAAGTATGGTCATTGTCATCCAATTCGGAAGTGGAGTGGGTGTTATGTTTTCTATATAGGCCCTAATGTAGATCCGTTCATATATGCCATAATGTAGAAATACTCGTATATGCCCTATTATGGTCTTACTCGTATATGCCCTATTATGGTCATACTCGTATATGCCCTATTATGATCATACTCATACATGCCCTATTATAGTCATGGCTCCTAATATAGGCATGATCTTTCACCTACATTAGTTCCCTACAGTACACAACGAGCTCTGAGGGTTGAACGTTATCTAGTCTGTGGTTAGAACACTGCAAGGTCTTTCCAGAACACAGGCCTACAATGTACCCATAAATTATGCATGAGCATTCATCAGCTACATCTCCCGAATAATATGTATGTACAAAGTTCACCCCTGACGTCTTCCTCATGTCTAACAAAGACCAATACAAACCATACTGAGGGACGAGACACTTTAGAGTATAAATACACCACATCTTGCCACAGTAAGATAGAGGGAACCGAGACTTCCATGCTGACACACTGACCAGAGACGCTGAGGCTCCTGCATTCAGTCGCTCCAGCTGACAGCGGTCTAACACAGCCCTTGCGGGGTGTCCAACTCGAGACCAGGACGGTGTCCCACACTCTCTCTATTCAGGTATGGGGGGTTCGACTAAATCCTAGAGGGATTCTTGGCTCTTAGGCTTTTAGGCCTACACATATGCTAGGTACACTCAGGTACATCTAGTTAGGCATCGTAGGAGTACGCACACTTTCATAGTGCCTTTTATATTCATGTATGTATTCGTGATCATTGCAATATGGTAGAACTGTTCTATCCTTTCACTTTGATCGTACTGCTGATAATATATCTCTGCTATTGTCTGCAGCACATATATTATACACTAGAATAACAACTGTTCAATAAATACTTATTGAAACGCCCAGACTGTTTATTCTGTGTAACTCTCTGAGACAAACCGAATAAGTAAGCATGAGTGACTGAGCGAAAGGTAGTACATTGTTTCCACGATTCTGAGGAATTAGGGTTGTCGTGATCTAAGGTTGCCAGAAACTAATCTCTCCCCGATAAGAGGAGATTCTAGTGGCACTGTGAGCTAGCTAATGCAAATCCGGCTAACATGTGCGGTGGGGGTGCACAGAATCAGTCTAACACCAAGCCCACAGTTTATGTTATCCAAACGCGCAGGTCCTGCAGGGGTACTATAGGAACTACACGACAAGATACCCCAAGGAAGGGGACGATATAAGGGAGCCTTTATTTATATATAAAAAAGGGCCATCCATTAGTGCAGCAGGTAATGCTGTCAGATGTGTAAGTGGCCACTGCTGCTCAATTATGGCCGTCTTACCATGAAGTGGAGTGGGTGCCCATTTTTTTTGCTAGTATCAGAGCCCAGGTTACCCTTGCTGCATTTAAACATAAAGGGGCAGAAAGAATCACTGGTTCTGCAGGCAAAGTGGCACCAGGAACCAGAGGTATGTGGAGCCAGCTAAACCTTAATTATGGCTGTTTACTATCCTTCCTTCCTAGTATTAGGACCCACTGTACACTTGCCAGTGTTGATTTGGGCCTCAGAGCAATAGCCCACGGGAGGGGGGAAATTAAAGCAGTGGAGACACCTTTGTTTGGCCTCAGAGAGATGGCAGAGAAGAGTGTGTGGCTAGATGGGAGTCCATGTTTTTAACAAAGGGCAGAGAAGACTGCCCTCTTCGCAAGGCAGTTGCTAACATTAGTGAAGCAGGTTCAGCAGTACTGGGGCCCAGGGGTCAGAGGGCCCACTTCATCACAATTATGACTGTCTCGCTTTAAAAAAGGCATATGGGAGCTTATTTTCTAACATTAGGACCAAGGCACCATTGCAGATAAAGGAAGACCACATGTGGGTGCTTTTTTTTCTGAAATGGCCTGTTTCAAGATTAGAGTGATGGTCCGGCATGGTGTTGAAGGGGTATAAGAGACAGAGGAGATAGCCTGCTACTCAGAACTTAAGTTATCATTTGTGCAGCAAGTGTAGTTGCGTTGAGGACCAGGAGTGCGAGGGGCTCACAACACCTCAATTATAGGGGGCTGTATTTTTGGGTCAATAACTGTTTTTGTTTGATTCATTTGCTGTTTTATAAGTCTCATATTTAGTGTGGTTTATGAGCTATAGAAAAAGTACTCCTGAAATGATCTCATGAGCCATGCCTCCTGCGCGCAGCCCTTTCCTTCCCGCTCACTCAATCCTTGCCGTAAAGTTTTGGAGGGGGGCCTAACCTTAAAAAATTTTGCTTAGGGAGGCTCACAGCAAAAAAGTTTGAAGACCTCGGCCTTAGGGCTAGGGCACCCTGCTAGAGGGGTGACTTACCTAGGCCTTAGGCAGTGGATTGCAGGCATGGCACACAGGGATGTGTGCCATGTCGACTCTTCACTTTTTTCTGCACCAGAACATGCAGCCTGCAGTGGCAGTGTGTGTGTGTTAAGGTGCAGGGACTCTAAGGGTGGCACAATATGTGCTGCAGCCCTTAGAGGCCTTCCCTGGTCACAGTGCCCTTGGTACCCATGGTACCTTTTACAAGGGGCTTACTTGTGGCCAGGGATGTGCAATTGGTGGATAAAAATGTTCAGTCTTGGGAAATAACAGCAGCCCTGGGAACCTGATTGGCAGGGACCCAGGGCACATCAAGTCAGGCACAATGTGGGGGGTAACCATGCAAGAAGGGGCACTTTCCTACACTAGGTAACTTGAAAAATACAGTATTATTATTGTATTCAGCAATATGGAAAAAAACAATGTTTTTAGATAGCACATACCACTCAAGTAAAGTTTGGTTTCTCTGATAAATTTAATCATCGAGCGTCTTGTCAACAATCATTGAATCAGTAAAGATTTCTCCTCAAGATGCATTCAAACTCTGTGAAAATGCTTCTTCAAATCAATATAATGGTACTTCCTCCCAATTCAATATGGCTACCAAAAACGTGATGTGATGATGTCACCGTGCTGTCTGATGTCTTCCAAATGAAGACAGTCATGCGGGAGGCTGATGAGTGCGTCCTTTGAAAGGGGGACTTGCTGAGCAAATTACACTTCACCAACGAGCTAGGGAGATTGCTCGTGCTGCATGCGCTGAACGATAGATATTGCGTGCTGAAGCAATCTCACTACATCAACGAGCTAAAGGGATCGCATGACATGCTATCATTGGTTGATACTTTATCAAAATGCGGTTCTCACTAGATTGTTGATTAGATGTGTGGAGTAGTTCACCACAAGCGGTCGACCAGACGCAAGTGCTAAGAAAATGCAAAATCCAACATGCACGACCACAGCCACAGGAATCTCCACACGAAGCAGTAAGTGGTAGCCTGGTTCTGTAAAATGTTACTAGTGGTGGGCTCCCAAAGAATTTTTCTCGTCAACAAATTTGAAGTAAGCAAATGCAGCATCAAGTAGGCATAAGCAGGTGTAAGATCGAGGAATACGTTTATTAAACCAGTGGGAGCCCATGTCCTGCAGATCCTGTCTCCACGAAATCCCAACGCCAACTGACTCAGCTGGAGTTCGAAACCATGGAGAAGGAACACAGAACGGCGAACTCTGAATCAATATAAAGATAGTGCGCGACCATGTACTAGGTTGTATTATATTGTGAACAACATAAAGGTAGGACTTAAGCATCTTAACACTACAGAGCGCTACCCAAACCTTAAACTTGACATCTCCACAACCACCTATGATCTCTGACTTAGATACTGCTATAAAGTGGAAAGAGTGGAAAGATTTTTTAAACTACATTTCAGCATTTAAAGACGAAGAATTTAGTCCTGAGAAGAAAAAAAAATATTCTATTGCATTGTTTGGGTCTAGGAGGATTGAAAGCATTCAAAGAGTGGAGAAAAAGCCTAGAGGACCAGGACCTGGAAAAGCTTTTGAACACACTCTTGAGAAATTTGAGGGCTGTCTGTAGACAGGTTCACATTTTTCCAAAGGAAGCAAGGAAAAAAGACGGGAATGAATGACTAATGTAGCCCTTAAAAGAAAAAATGAGCCACACAAGTGGGGTAGAGTTTTTTATCTGGACAAGTGGGGGGAATCCTGGGTGGTAGGACCACCCTGGACTCCTCTATGTGTGTAGTTTTCAGAAATGTCTGTTTGGTAGATATCCCCAGGTGGCAGTTACCTGAATCCTGAAAAGTGCAGCCATTCAGCATGACAAGTGGGACGACATTGGAATTTAGCCTCACTCTGCTGGCCCTTATGTAAAAACAGCACCCAACAGTATTGACATTTCCTCTCTCTTGCCATAAGGATGGGGATGTTTTAGTCCCCAGGGGAGTAGAAAGACTGTTGAGGTTTTAGCAGAGGGGCCTGATGTCAGGATGGGCCAGACCCCACCCCATTATTTTCTGAAAAAAAATATTCCTGGTGTCCAATGGGCTTTCTACAGCCCTGAACCCCCACATCCTCCACAGGGCAAACTGGGGCAAACCCCTCTCGGCCCCCTGAGGGTGGATAGAAAGACTGGGTTTCCTGGCTTGGGGCGGGAGCATGGCCCAATGCCAGGGTTGGTGCCACCTTAACACTTTTTTGGCACAATTTTTCCCCTGTTGTCTTTCTGTCCCCCAGGGGAAGATTTTGAGTAATTATCCCAATCCACCTCCAAGGTAGCAGAAAGACTGATGCAACCGTTCTGAGGTAAGGGCACGGCTCCATGGTTTTGTGAGCTGCAGCCATTCACCTCTCCCCCCTGTTTCTTGAACCTATTTTCCATGGTGTCTAGTGGGCTTTCTGCCCCCACCGGGACAGCAAACTGCTGGGCAGAAAGACTGTTGTGCCCATTTTGGGGTGGAGGCACAGTGTGATGAGCTGCCGCTTCCCTTTTTTCCCTGGGACTTGCTTTTCCCGTCCCCCCATGTGTAGTAAGCTTTCTGCCTCCCTCGTGATGCAGATTTTGGGTAATCACTTAATCCACCCGAGGGGAGCAGAAAGACTGTTGCACCTGTTTTGATTTAGAGGAAGGATGCGATGCCTGGGTGAGCCACTGCGCCTTTTTTTTTTTTTTTAGATTATTTTTCCCTGATTCTTTTTTTCATTTAGCATATGTTCCCCTGGTGTATTGTGGGCTTTCTGCCCCACCTTGGACAGATTTTGGATAAGCACCCCCAATTCGCCCTAAGCGGGGCAGAACGACTGCTGCATTCTTCTTGGGGTGGGGGCACAACACAATGCCTGGGTGAGCATTCCTCCTTTTGTTTTTGGGCCTTTTCTTACCATTGGGGCCTAGTGGGCTTTCTGCCCCCAGGGTGGCAGATAGGTAAAGACCCCATATTTACCTCCAGGGTAGATCGGGGCAGAAAATATGTTGTGCCTAAGAGGAGGAGGAGCACTAGTCCGGAGCTGCCCCTTTTTTGGCACATAGATTTCCCTGGTTTCTTGTGAGATTTCTGCCCCATTGGGGCAGTTTGGGGTGAACTGTTTTGGCATTTTTAAGAGTGGGGACTCAGCCTGACGTGTGTAGGGGAGCTGACCCCCCCCCTCAACTTAGCTAATCAATCGATACCTTGACGGTTAGTTTGCTTTCGCAACAGATTGGGTGTCAAGACCTCCTACCTTCCCCCAGGGGTCGATAGAAAGTCTGTTGTGCCTTGGAGAAGGTGCGGAGGCCATTACCATGGGGGCTGCCCCTGCTCCTCTCTGAAAGTAATCCTTGGTACCCAGTGGGTGGATACCTGTTTGGGGACACTCTCCTGTGTTGATCTCCAAGCAGGAATGCACTAGGGAGGGGCATAATTGGAAAAGGGAGATTCTCCCCTTTCCAACGATACCTCCCCCATGCAAATCGGTGCTCAGGGGGCTGAGATATGCTCCAAGCACTGATGCATCCCATCAGCTTATTTCGCTTTAAATGTAATGACATTCACTACAAACAAAAACAAGCATTTGCAATGCAATAGGTCTTGCATTTTTTTAGAGTTAGAGCTATTGGCGTTGTAAATGATAATGTCTTTTACCTATGTTTTTTGGTTTGGAGTGTAGTCGATGTATGAACAGAGACAAACACAGCAGCACTGCCTACAGGTCTTCGAATGAGGAATTACCACTGGGACCAGAGAAGCAGGTAGCAGCACTGTGTAGAGGACTTAGAATGATGAATTACTGACGGAACACAAGAAGCAGCTAGCAGCACTGTCTAGAGGAGTCAGAATGAGGAATCACCACTGGGACCAGAGAAGCAGCTAGTAGCACTGGCTAGAGGACTAAGAATGAGGTATTACCACTGGGAACAGAGAAGCAGGTTCAGCACTGCCTAGAGGACTGAGGGCCAGATGCATGAAGAAACCGTTTTGTGATTTCCTAATTGCGAATCCGTGCGATTCGCAATTAGGAAATCGCAAAACGGCATGCATGAAAGTGTGTTGTACACGTTTTGCGATTCGTGAGGCCTGCCCCTGCCCCTGCACTCTCGAGTGTTGGTGATCGAGGCCCTCCTCCACCCGCAAGTTTCCCTGTGCCTCATCCCTGGTGGTCCAGTGGACCTCTGTCTCCTTCCTCTAACTCTGCTCTTTCACTCGTTTTTCTACCCTTTTTATCTTTCACCTTTCTGCACTTTTCTGCATCTCTGCTCTTTTGTGCCTTATTTCTGCTCATTTTCCCTTCCTCTCGCTCTGCCCTTTCACTTGTTTTCACTCGTTTTTCTACCCTCTTTTATCTTTCACCTTTCTGCACTTTTCTGCATCTCTGCTCTTTTGTGCCTTATTTCTGCTCATTTTCCCTTCCTCTCGCTCTGCCCTTTCACTAGTTTTCACTCGTTTTTCTACCCTCTTTTATCTTTCACCTTTCTGCATCTCTGCTCTTTTGTGCCTTATTTCTGCCTATTTTCCCTTTTTTCTTTATCCCTTATTTCCTCCCTTTACCTTTCCCCGCCGCTGCTGCCCCCGCGGCCCCTCCCCCCAGCGCGACCGGCCAATCCAGCTCCCTCCCCGCTCCCGCCTCCCAGCTGTCCAGCCCTCCCCGACCCCTACTTAATGGCGACCACTGCGGGGACAGGCGAGCAAGACCACTGACTCATTGTCAGTGAAATTGCTCTCCCACCCTCGCAGCTCCACCATTAAGTGAGGCCTGCCCCTGCCCCTGCACTCTCGAGTGTTGGTGATCGAGGCCCTCCTCCACCCGCAGGTTTCCCTGCGCCTCATCCCTGGTGGTCCAGTGGACCTCTGTCTCCTTCCTCTAACTCTGCTCTTTCACTCGTTTTTCTACCCTTTTTTATCTTTCACCTTTCTGCACTTTTCTGCATCTCTGCTCTTTTGTGCCTTATTTCTGCTCATTTTCCCTTCCTCTCGCTCTGCCCTTTCACTTGTTTTCACTCGTTTTTCTACCCTCTTTTATCTTTCACCTTTCTGCACTTTTCTGCATCTCTGCTCTTTTGTGCCTTATTTCTGCTCATTTTCCCTTCCTCTCGCTCTGCCCTTTCACTAGTTTTCACTCGTTTTTCTACCCTCTTTTATCTTTCACCTTTCTGCATCTCTGCTCTTTTGTGCCTTATTTCTGCCTATTTTCCCTTTTTCTTTATCCCTTATTTCCTCCCTTTACCTTTCCCCGCCGCTGCTGCCCCCGCGGCCCCTCCCCCCAGCGCGACCGGCCAATCCAGCTCCCCTCCCCGCTCCCGCCTCCCAGCTGTCCAGCCCTCCCCGACCCCTACTTAATGGCGACCACTGCGGGGACAGGCGAGCAAGACCACTGACTCATTGTCAGTGAAATTGCTCTCCCACCCTCGCAGCTCCACCATTAAGTGAGGCCTGCCCCTGCCCCTGCACTCTCGAGTGTTGGTGATCGAGGCCCTCCTCCACCCGCAGGTTTCCCTGCGCCTCATCCCTGGTGGTCCAGTGGACCTCTGTCTCCTTCCTCTAACTCTGCTCTTTCACTCGTTTTTCTACCCTTTTTTATCTTTCACCTTTCTGCACTTTTCTGCATCTCTGCTCTTTTGTGCCTTATTTCTGCTCATTTTCCCTTCCTCTCGCTCTGCCCTTTCACTTGTTTTCACTCGTTTTTCTACCCTCTTTTATCTTTCACCTTTCTGCACTTTTCTGCATCTCTGCTCTTTTGTGCCTTATTTCTGCTCATTTTCCCTTCCTCTCGCTCTGCCCTTTCACTAGTTTTCACTCGTTTTTCTACCCTCTTTTATCTTTCACCTTTCTGCATCTCTGCTCTTTTGTGCCTTATTTCTGCCTATTTTCCCTTTTTTCTTTATCCCTTATTTCCTCCCTTTACCTTTCCCCGCCGCTGCTGCCCCCGCGGCCCCTCCCCCCAGCGCGACCGGCCAATCCAGCTCCCTCCCCGCTCCCGCCTCCCAGCTGTCCAGCCCTCCCCGACCCCTACTTAATGGCGACCACTGCGGGGACAGGCGAGCAAGACCACTGACTCATTGTCAGTGAAATTGCTCTCCCACCCTCGCAGCTCCACCATTAAGTGAGGCCTGCCCCTGCCCCTGCCACTCTCGAGTGTTGGTGATCGAGGCCCTCCTCCACCCGCAGGTTTCCCTGCGCCTCATCCCTGGTGGTCCAGTGGACCTCTGTCTCCTTCCTCTAACTCTGCTCTTTCACTCGTTTTTCTACCCTTTTTTATCTTTCACCTTTCTGCACTTTTCTGCATCTCTGCTCTTTTGTGCCTTATTTCTGCTCATTTTCCCTTCCTCTCGCTCTGCCCTTTCACTTGTTTTCACTCGTTTTTCTACCCTCTTTTATCTTTCACCTTTCTGCACTTTTCTGCATCTCTGCTCTTTTGTGCCTTATTTCTGCTCATTTTCCCTTCCTCTCGCTCTGCCCTTTCACTAGTTTTCACTCGTTTTTCTACCCTCTTTTATCTTTCACCTTTCTGCATCTCTGCTCTTTTGTGCCTTATTTCTGCCTATTTTCCCTTTTTTCTTTATCCCTTATTTCCTCCCTTTACCTTTCCCCGCCGCTGCTGCCCCCGCGGCCCCTCCCCCCAGCGCGACCGGCCAATCCAGCTCCCCTCCCCGCTCCCGCCTCCCAGCTGTCCAGCCCTCCCCGACCCCTACTTAATGGCGACCACTGCGGGGACAGGCGAGCAAGACCACTGACTCATTGTCAGTGAAATTGCTCTCCCACCCTCGCAGCTCCACCATTAAGTGAGGCCTGCCCCTGCCCCTGCACTCTCGAGTGTTGGTGATCGAGGCCCTCCTCCACCCGCAGGTTTCCCTGCGCCTCATCCCTGGTGGTCCAGTGGACCTCTGTCTCCTTCCTCTAACTCTGCTCTTTCACTCGTTTTTCTACCCTTTTTTATCTTTCACCTTTCTGCACTTTTCTGCATCTCTGCTCTTTTGTGCCTTATTTCTGCTCATTTTCCCTTCCTCTCGCTCTGCCCTTTCACTTGTTTTCACTCGTTTTTCTACCCTCTTTTATCTTTCACCTTTCTGCACTTTTCTGCATCTCTGCTCTTTTGTGCCTTATTTCTGCTCATTTTCCCTTCCTCTCGCTCTGCCCTTTCACTAGTTTTCACTCGTTTTTCTACCCTCTTTTATCTTTCACCTTTCTGCATCTCTGCTCTTTTGTGCCTTATTTCTGCCTATTTTCCCTTTTTTCTTTATCCCTTATTTCCTCCCTTTACCTTTCCCCGCCGCTGCTGCCCCCGCGGCCCCAACCCCCCAGCGCGACCGGCCAATCCAGCTCCCCTCCCCGCTCCCGCCTCCCAGCTGTCCAGCCCTCCCCGACCCCTACTTAATGGCGACCACTGCGGGGACAGGCGAGCAAGACCACTGACTCATTGTCAGTGAAATTGCTCTCCCACCCTCGCAGCTCCACCATTAAGTGAGGCCTGCCCCTGCCCCTGCCCCTGCACTCTCGAGTGTTGGTGATCGAGGCCCTCCTCCACCCGCAGGTTTCCCTGCGCCTCATCCCTGGTGGTCCAGTGGACCTCTGTCTCCTTCCTCTAACTCTGCTCTTTCACTCGTTTTTCTACCCTTTTTTATCTTTCACCTTTCTGCACTTTTCTGCATCTCTGCTCTTTTGTGCCTTATTTCTGCTCATTTTCCCTTCCTCTCGCTCTGCCCTTTCACTTGTTTTCACTCGTTTTTCTACCCTCTTTTATCTTTCACCTTTCTGCACTTTTCTGCATCTCTGCTCTTTTGTGCCTTATTTCTGCTCATTTTCCCTTCCTCTCGCTCTGCCCTTTCACTAGTTTTCACTCGTTTTTCTACCCTCTTTTATCTTTCACCTTTCTGCATCTCTGCTCTTTTGTGCCTTATTTCTGCCTATTTTCCCTTTTTTCTTTATCCCTTATTTCCTCCCTTTACCTTTCCCCGCCGCTGCTGCCCCCGCGGCCCCTCCCCCCAGCGCGACCGGCCAATCCAGCTCCCCTCCCCGCTCCCGCCTCCCAGCTGTCCAGCCCTCCCCGACCCCTACTTAATGGCGACCACTGCGGGGACAGGCGAGCAAGACCACTGACTCATTGTCAGTGAAATTGCTCTCCCACCCTCGCAGCTCCACCATTAAGTGAGGCCTGCCCCTGCCCCTGCCCCTGCACTCTCGAGTGTTGGTGATCGAGGCCCTCCTCCACCCGCAGGTTTCCCTGCGCCTCATCCCTGGTGGTCCAGTGGACCTCTGTCTCCTTCCTCTAACTCTGCTCTTTCACTCGTTTTTCTACCCTTTTTTATCTTTCACCTTTCTGCACTTTTCTGCATCTCTGCTCTTTTGTGCCTTATTTCTGCTCATTTTCCCTTCCTCTCGCTCTGCCCTTTCACTTGTTTTCACTCGTTTTTCTACCCTCTTTTATCTTTCACCTTTCTGCACTTTTCTGCATCTCTGCTCTTTTGTGCCTTATTTCTGCTCATTTTCCCTTCCTCTCGCTCTGCCCTTTCACTAGTTTTCACTCGTTTTTCTACCCTCTTTTATCTTTCACCTTTCTGCATCTCTGCTCTTTTGTGCCTTATTTCTGCCTATTTTCCCTTTTTTCTTTATCCCTTATTTCCTCCCTTTACCTTTCCCCGCCGCTGCTGCCCCCGCGGCCCCTCCCCCCAGCGCGACCGGCCAATCCAGCTCCCTCCCCGCTCCCGCCTCCCAGCTGTCCAGCCCTCCCCGACCCCTACTTAATGGCGACCACTGCGGGGACAGGCGAGCAAGACCACTGACTCATTGTCAGTGAAATTGCTCTCCCACCCTCGCAGCTCCACCATTAAGTGAGGCCTGCCCCTGCCCCTGCACTCTCGAGTGTTGGTGATCGAGGCCCTCCTCCACCCGCAGGTTTCCCTGCGCCTCATCCCTGGTGGTCCAGTGGACCTCTGTCTCCTTCCTCTAACTCTGCTCTTTCACTCGTTTTTCTACCCTTTTTTATCTTTCACCTTTCTGCACTTTTCTGCATCTCTGCTCTTTTGTGCCTTATTTCTGCTCATTTTCCCTTCCTCTCGCTCTGCCCTTTCACTTGTTTTCACTCGTTTTTCTACCCTCTTTTATCTTTCACCTTTCTGCACTTTTCTGCATCTCTGCTCTTTTGTGCCTTATTTCTGCTCATTTTCCCTTCCTCTCGCTCTGCCCTTTCACTAGTTTTCACTCGTTTTTCTACCCTCTTTTATCTTTCACCTTTCTGCATCTCTGCTCTTTTGTGCCTTATTTCTGCCTATTTTCCCTTTTTTCTTTATCCCTTATTTCCTCCCTTTACCTTTCCCCGCCGCTGCTGCCCCCGCGGCCCCTCCCCCCAGCGCGACCGGCCAATCCAGCTCCCCTCCCCGCTCCCGCCTCCCAGCTGTCCAGCCCTCCCGACCCCTACTTAATGGCGACCACTGCGGGGACAGGCGAGCAAGACCACTGACTCATTGTCAGTGAAATTGCTCTCCCACCCTCGCAGCTCCACCATTAAGTGAGGCCTGCCCCTGCCCCTGCACTCTCGAGTGTTGGTGATCGAGGCCCTCCTCCACCCGCAGGTTTCCCTGCGCCTCATCCCTGGTGGTCCAGTGGACCTCTGTCTCCTTCCTCTAACTCTGCTCTTTCACTCGTTTTTCTACCCTTTTTTATCTTTCACCTTTCTGCACTTTTCTGCATCTCTGCTCTTTTGTGCCTTATTTCTGCTCATTTTCCCTTCCTCTCGCTCTGCCCTTTCACTTGTTTTCACTCGTTTTTCTACCCTCTTTTATCTTTCACCTTTCTGCACTTTTCTGCATCTCTGCTCTTTTGTGCCTTATTTCTGCTCATTTTCCCTTCCTCTCGCTCTGCCCTTTCACTAGTTTTCACTCGTTTTTCTACCCTCTTTTATCTTTCACCTTTCTGCATCTCTGCTCTTTTGTGCCTTATTTCTGCCTATTTTCCCTTTTTTCTTTATCCCTTATTTCCTCCCTTTACCTTTCCCCGCCGCTGCTGCCCCCGCGGCCCCTCCCCCCAGCGCGACCGGCCAATCCAGCTCCCCTCCCGCTCCCGCCTCCCAGCTGTCCAGCCCTCCCCGACCCCTACTTAATGGCGACCACTGCGGGGACAGGCGAGCAAGACCACTGACTCATTGTCAGTGAAATTGCTCTCCCACCCTCGCAGCTCCACCATTAAGTGAGGCCTGCCCCTGCCCCTGCACTCTCGAGTGTTGGTGATCGAGGCCCTCCTCCACCCGCAGGTTTCCCTGCGCCTCATCCCTGGTGGTCCAGTGGACCTCTGTCTCCTTCCTCTAACTCTGCTCTTTCACTCGTTTTTCTACCCTTTTTTATCTTTCACCTTTCTGCACTTTTCTGCATCTCTGCTCTTTTGTGCCTTATTTCTGCTCATTTTCCCTTCCTCTCGCTCTGCCCTTTCACTTGTTTTCACTCGTTTTTCTACCCTCTTTTATCTTTCACCTTTCTGCACTTTTCTGCATCTCTGCTCTTTTGTGCCTTATTTCTGCTCATTTTCCCTTCCTCTCGCTCTGCCCTTTCACTAGTTTTCACTCGTTTTTCTACCCTCTTTTATCTTTCACCTTTCTGCATCTCTGCTCTTTTGTGCCTTATTTCTGCCTATTTTCCCTTTTTTCTTTATCCCTTATTTCCTCCCTTTACCTTTCCCCGCCGCTGCTGCCCCCGCGGCCCCAACCCCCCAGCGCGACCGGCCAATCCAGCTCCCCTCCCCGCTCCCGCCTCCCAGCTGTCCAGCCCTCCCCGACCCCTACTTAATGGCGACCACTGCGGGGACAGGCGAGCAAGACCACTGACTCATTGTCAGTGAAATTGCTCTCCCACCCTCGCAGCTCCACCATTAAGTGAGGCCTGCCCTTGCCCCTGCCCCTGCACTCTCGAGTGTTGGTGATCGAGGCCCTCCTCCACCCGCAGGTTTCCCTGCGCCTCATCCCTGGTGGTCCAGTGGACCTCTGTCTCCTTCCTCTAACTCTGCTCTTTCACTCGTTTTTCTACCCTTTTTTATCTTTCACCTTTCTGCACTTTTCTGCATCTCTGCTCTTTTGTGCCTTATTTCTGCTCATTTTCCCTTCCTCTCGCTCTGCCCTTTCACTTGTTTTCACTCGTTTTTCTACCCTCTTTTATCTTTCACCTTTCTGCACTTTTCTGCATCTCTGCTCTTTTGTGCCTTATTTCTGCTCATTTTCCCTTCCTCTCGCTCTGCCCTTTCACTAGTTTTCACTCGTTTTTCTACCCTCTTTTATCTTTCACCTTTCTGCATCTCTGCTCTTTTGTGCCTTATTTCTGCCTATTTTCCCTTTTTTCTTTATCCCTTATTTCCTCCCTTTACCTTTCCCCGCCGCTGCTGCCCCCGCGGCCCCTCCCCCCAGCGCGACCGGCCAATCCAGCTCCCCTCCCCGCTCCCGCCTCCCAGCTGTCCAGCCCTCCCCGACCCCTACTTAATGGCGACCACTGCGGGGACAGGCGAGCAAGACCACTGACTCATTGTCAGTGAAATTGCTCTCCCACCCTCGCAGCTCCACCATTAAGTGAGGCCTGCCCCTGCCCCTGCACTCTCGAGTGTTGGTGATCGAGGCCCTCCTCCACCCGCAGGTTTCCCTGCGCCTCATCCCTGGTGGTCCAGTGGACCTCTGTCTCCTTCCTCTAACTCTGCTCTTTCACTCGTTTTTCTACCCTTTTTTATCTTTCACCTTTCTGCACTTTTCTGCATCTCTGCTCTTTTGTGCCTTATTTCTGCTCATTTTCCCTTCCTCTCGCTCTGCCCTTTCACTTGTTTTCACTCGTTTTTCTACCCTCTTTTATCTTTCACCTTTCTGCACTTTTCTGCATCTCTGCTCTTTTGTGCCTTATTTCTGCTCATTTTCCCTTCCTCTCGCTCTGCCCTTTCACTAGTTTTCACTCGTTTTTCTACCCTCTTTTATCTTTCACCTTTCTGCATCTCTGCTCTTTTGTGCCTTATTTCTGCCTATTTTCCCTTTTTTCTTTATCCCTTATTTCCTCCCTTTACCTTTCCCCGCCGCTGCTGCCCCCGCGGCCCCTCCCCCCAGCGCGACCGGCCAATCCAGCTCCCCTCCCCGCTCCCGCCTCCCAGCTGTCCAGCCCTCCCCGACCCCTACTTAATGGCGACCACTGCGGGGACAGGCGAGCAAGACCACTGACTCATTGTCAGTGAAATTGCTCTCCCACCCTCGCAGCTCCACCATTAAGTGAGGCCTGCCCCTGCCCCTGCACTCTCGAGTGTTGGTGATCGAGGCCCTCCTCCACCCGCAGGTTTCCCTGCGCCTCATCCCTGGTGGTCCAGTGGACCTCTGTCTCCTTCCTCTAACTCTGCTCTTTCACTCGTTTTTCTACCCTTTTTTATCTTTCACCTTTCTGCACTTTTCTGCATCTCTGCTCTTTTGTGCCTTATTTCTGCTCATTTTCCCTTCCTCTCGCTCTGCCCTTTCACTTGTTTTCACTCGTTTTTCTACCCTCTTTTATCTTTCACCTTTCTGCACTTTTCTGCATCTCTGCTCTTTTGTGCCTTATTTCTGCTCATTTTCCCTTCCTCTCGCTCTGCCCTTTCACTAGTTTTCACTCGTTTTTCTACCCTCTTTTATCTTTCACCTTTCTGCATCTCTGCTCTTTTGTGCCTTATTTCTGCCTATTTTCCCTTTTTCTTTATCCCTTATTTCCTCCCTTTACCTTTCCCCGCCGCTGCTGCCCCCGCGGCCCCTACCCCCAGCGCGACCGGCCAATCCAGCTCCCCTCCCCGCTCCCGCCTCCCAGCTGTCCAGCCCTCCCCGACCCCTACTTAATGGCGACCACTGCGGGGACAGGCGAGCAAGACCACTGACTCATTGTCAGTGAAATTGCTCTCCCACCCTCGCAGCTCCACCATTAAGTGAGGCCTGCCCCTGCCCCTGCACTCTCGAGTGTTGGTGATCGAGGCCCTCCTCCACCCGCAGGTTTCCCTGCGCCTCATCCCTGGTGGTCCAGTGGACCTCTGTCTCCTTCCTCTAACTCTGCTCTTTCACTCGTTTTTCTACCCTTTTTTATCTTTCACCTTTCTGCACTTTTCTGCATCTCTGCTCTTTTGTGCCTTATTTCTGCTCATTTTCCCTTCCTCTCGCTCTGCCCTTTCACTTGTTTTCACTCGTTTTTCTACCCTCTTTTATCTTTCACCTTTCTGCATCTCTGCTCTTTTGTGCCTTATTTCTGCCTATTTTCCCTTTTTTCTTTATCCCTTATTTCCTCCCTTTACCTTTCCCCGCCGCTGCTGCCCCCGCGGCCCCTCCCCCAGCGCGACCGGCCAATCCAGCTCCCCTCCCCGCTCCC
The DNA here is from genome assembly GCA_963921515.1 of Calotriton arnoldi. Lineage (NCBI taxonomy): Eukaryota > Metazoa > Chordata > Amphibia > Caudata > Salamandridae > Calotriton > Calotriton arnoldi. The sequence continues at coordinate 32,411 of CAWUFW010014827.1, read as the reverse complement.
GCCTCCCAGCTGTCCAGCCCTCCCCGACCCCTACTTAATGGCGACCACTGCGGGGACAGGCGAGCAAGACCACTGACTCATTGTCAGTGAAATTGCTCTCCCACCCTCGCAGCTCCACCATTAAGTGAGGCCTGCCCCTGCCCCTGCACTCTCGAGTGTTGGTGATCGAGGCCCTCCTCCACCCGCAGGTTTCCCTGCGCCTCATCCCTGGTGGTCCAGTGGACCTCTGTCTCCTTCCTCTAACTCTGCTCTTTCACTCGTTTTTCTACCCTTTTTTATCTTTCACCTTTCTGCACTTTTCTGCATCTCTGCTCTTTTGTGCCTTATTTCTGCTCATTTTCCCTTCCTCTCGCTCTGCCCTTTCACTTGTTTTCACTCGTTTTTCTACCCTCTTTTATCTTTCACCTTTCTGCACTTTTCTGCATCTCTGCTCTTTTGTGCCTTATTTCTGCTCATTTTCCCTTCCTCTCGCTCTGCCCTTTCACTAGTTTTCACTCGTTTTTCTACCCTCTTTTATCTTTCACCTTTCTGCATCTCTGCTCTTTTGTGCCTTATTTCTGCCTATTTTCCCTTTTTTCTTTATCCCTTATTTCCTCCCTTTACCTTTCCCCGCCGCTGCTGCCCCCGCGGCCCCTCCCCCAGCGCGACCGGCCAATCCAGCTCCCCTCCCCGCTCCCGCCTCCCAGCTGTCCAGCCCTCCCCGACCCCTACTTAATGGCGACCACTGCGGGGACAGGCGAGCAAGACCACTGACTCATTGTCAGTGAAATTGCTCTCCCACCCTCGCAGCTCCACCATTAAGTGAGGCCTGCCCCTGCCCCTGCACTCTCGAGTGTTGGTGATCGAGGCCCTCCTCCACCCGCAGGTTTCCCTGCGCCTCATCCCTGGTGGTCCAGTGGACCTCTGTCTCCTTCCTCTAACTCTGCTCTTTCACTCGTTTTTCTACCCTTTTTTATCTTTCACCTTTCTGCACTTTTCTGCATCTCTGCTCTTTTGTGCCTTATTTCTGCTCATTTTCCCTTCCTCTCGCTCTGCCCTTTCACTTGTTTTCACTCGTTTTTCTACCCTCTTTTATCTTTCACCTTTCTGCACTTTTCTGCATCTCTGCTCTTTTGTGCCTTATTTCTGCTCATTTTCCCTTCCTCTCGCTCTGCCCTTTCACTAGTTTTCACTCGTTTTTCTACCCTCTTTTATCTTTCACCTTTCTGCATCTCTGCTCTTTTGTGCCTTATTTCTGCCTATTTTCCCTTTTTTCTTTATCCCTTATTTCCTCCCTTTACCTTTCCCCGCCGCTGCTGCCCCCGCGGCCCCTCCCCCCAGCGCGACCGGCCAATCCAGCTCCCCTCCCCGCTCCCGCCTCCCAGCTGTCCAGCCCTCCTCGACCCCTACTTAATGGCGACCACTGCGGGGACAGGCGAGCAAGACCACTGACTCATTGTCAGTGAAATTGCTCTCCCACCCTCGCAGCTCCACCATTAAGTGAGGCCTGCCCCTGCCCCTGCACTCTCGAGTGTTGGTGATCGAGGCCCTCCTCCACCCGCAGGTTTCCCTGCGCCTCATCCCTGGTGGTCCAGTGGACCTCTGTCTCCTTCCTCTAACTCTGCTCTTTCACTCGTTTTTCTACCCTTTTTTATCTTTCACCTTTCTGCACTTTTCTGCATCTCTGCTCTTTTGTGCCTTATTTCTGCTCATTTTCCCTTCCTCTCGCTCTGCCCTTTCACTTGTTTTCACTCGTTTTTCTACCCTCTTTTATCTTTCACCTTTCTGCACTTTTCTGCATCTCTGCTCTTTTGTGCCTTATTTCTGCTCATTTTCCCTTCCTCTCGCTCTGCCCTTTCACTAGTTTTCACTCGTTTTTCTACCCTCTTTTATCTTTCACCTTTCTGCATCTCTGCTCTTTTGTGCCTTATTTCTGCCTATTTTCCCTTTTTTCTTTATCCCTTATTTCCTCCCTTTACCTTTCCCCGCCGCTGCTGCCCCCGCGGCCCCTACCCCCCAGCGCGACCGGCCAATCCAGCTCCCCTCCCCGCTCCCGCCTCCCAGCTGTCCAGCCCTCCCCGACCCCTACTTAATGGCGACCACTGCGGGGACAGGCGAGCAAGACCACTGACTCATTGTCAGTGAAATTGCTCTCCCACCCTCGCAGCTCCACCATTAAGTGAGGCCTGCCCCTGCCCCTGCACTCTCGAGTGTTGGTGATCGAGGCCCTCCTCCACCCGCAGGTTTCCCTGCGCCTCATCCCTGGTGGTCCAGTGGACCTCTGTCTCCTTCCTCTAACTCTGCTCTTTCACTCGTTTTTCTACCCTTTTTTATCTTTCACCTTTCTGCACTTTTCTGCATCTCTGCTCTTTTGTGCCTTATTTCTGCTCATTTTCCCTTCCTCTCGCTCTGCCCTTTCACTAGTTTTCACTCGTTTTTCTACCCTCTTTTATCTTTCACCTTTCTGCATCTCTGCTCTTTTGTGCCTTATTTCTGCCTATTTTCCCTTTTTTCTTTATCCCTTATTTCCTCCCTTTACCTTTCCCCGCCGCTGCTGCCCCCGCGGCCCCTCCCCCCAGCGCGACCGGCCAATCCAGCTCCCCTCCCCGCTCCCGCCTCCCAGCTGTCCAGCCCTCCCCGACCCCTACATAATGGCGACCACAGCGGGGACAGGCGAGCAAGACCACTGACTCATTGTCAGTGAAATTGCTCTCCCACCCTCGCAGCTCCACCATTAAGTGAGGCCTGCCCCTGCCCCTGCACTCTCGAGTGTTGGTGATCGAGGCCCTCCTCCACCCGCAGGTTTCCCTGCGCCTCATCCCTGGTGGTCCAGTGGACCTCTGTCTCCTTCCTCTAACTCTGCTCTTTCACTCGTTTTTCTACCCTTTTTTTATCTTTCACCTTTCTGCACTTTTCTGCATCTCTGCTCTTTTGTGCCTTATTTCTGCTCATTTTCCCTTCCTCTCGCTCTGCCCTTTCACTTGTTTTCACTCGTTTTTCTACCCTCTTTTATCTTTCACCTTTCTGCACTTTTCTGCATCTCTGCTCTTTTGTGCCTTATTTCTGCTCATTTTCCCTTCCTCTCGCTCTGCCCTTTCACTAGTTTTCACTCGTTTTTCTACCCTCTTTTATCTTTCACCTTTCTGCATCTCTGCTCTTTTGTGCCTTATTTCTGCCTATTTTCCCTTTTTTCTTTATCCCTTATTTCCTCCCTTTACCTTTCCCCGCCGCTGCTGCCCCCGCGGCCCCTCCCCCCAGCGCGACCGGCCAATCCAGCTCCCCTCCCCGCTCCCGCCTCCCAGCTGTCCAGCCCTCCCCGACCCCTACTTAATGGCGACCACTGCGGGGACAGGCGAGCAAGACCACTGACTCATTGTCAGTGAAATTGCTCTCCCACCCTCGCAGCTCCACCATTAAGTGAGGCCTGCCCCTGCCCCTGCACTCTCGAGTGTTGGTGATCGAGGCCCTCCTCCACCCGCAGGTTTCCCTGCGCCTCATCCCTGGTGGTCCAGTGGACCTCTGTCTCCTTCCTCTAACTCTGCTCTTTCACTCGTTTTTCTACCCTTTTTTATCTTTCACCTTTCTGCACTTTTCTGCATCTCTGCTCTTTTGTGCCTTATTTCTGCTCATTTTCCCTTCCTCTCGCTCTGCCCTTTCACTTGTTTTCACTCGTTTTTCTACCCTCTTTTATCTTTCACCTTTCTGCACTTTTCTGCATCTCTGCTCTTTTGTGCCTTATTTCTGCTCATTTTCCCTTCCTCTCGCTCTGCCCTTTCACTAGTTTTCACTCGTTTTTCTACCCTCTTTTATCTTTCACCTTTCTGCATCTCTGCTCTTTTGTGCCTTATTTCTGCCTATTTTCCCTTTTTTCTTTATCCCTTATTTCCTCCCTTTACCTTTCCCCGCCGCTGCTGCCCCCGCGGCCCCTCCCCCCAGCGCGACCGGCCAATCCAGCTCCCCTCCCCGCTCCCGCCTCCCAGCTGTCCAGCCCTCCCCGACCCCTACTTAATGGCGACCACTGCGGGGACAGGCGAGCAAGACCACTGACTCATTGTCAGTGAAATTGCTCTCCCACCCTCGCAGCTCCACCATTAAGTGAGGCCTGCCCCTGCCCCTGCACTCTCGAGTGTTGGTGATCGAGGCCCTCCTCCACCCGCAGGTTTCCCTGCGCCTCATCCCTGGTGGTCCAGTGGACCTCTGTCTCCTTCCTCTAACTCTGCTCTTTCACTCGTTTTTCTACCCTTTTTTATCTTTCACCTTTCTGCACTTTTCTGCATCTCTGCTCTTTTGTGCCTTATTTCTGCTCATTTTCCCTTCCTCTCGCTCTGCCCTTTCACTTGTTTTCACTCGTTTTTCTACCCTCTTTTATCTTTCACCTTTCTGCATCTCTGCTCTTTTGTGCCTTATTTCTGCCTATTTTCCCTTTTTTCTTTATCCCTTATTTCCTCCCTTTACCTTTCCCCGCCGCTGCTGCCCCCGCGGCCCCTCCCCCCAGCGCGACCGGCCAATCCAGCTCCCCTCCCCGCTCCCGCCTCCCAGCTGTCCAGCCCTCCCCGACCCCTACTTAATGGCGACCACTGCGGGGACAGGCGAGCAAGACCACTGACTCATTGTCAGTGAAATTGCTCTCCCACCCTCGCAGCTCCACCATTAAGTGAGGCCTGCCCCTGCCCCTGCACTCTCGAGTGTTGGTGATCGAGGCCCTCCTCCACCCGCAGGTTTCCCTGCGCCTCATCCCTGGTGGTCCAGTGGACCTCTGTCTCCTTCCTCTAACTCTGCTCTTTCACTCGTTTTTCTACCCTTTTTTATCTTTCACCTTTCTGCACTTTTCTGCATCTCTGCTCTTTTGTGCCTTATTTCTGCTCATTTTCCCTTCCTCTCGCTCTGCCCTTTCACTTGTTTTCACTCGTTTTTCTACCCTCTTTTATCTTTCACCTTTCTGCACTTTTCTGCATCTCTGCTCTTTTGTGCCTTATTTCTGCTCATTTTCCCTTCCTCTCGCTCTGCCCTTTCACTAGTTTTCACTCGTTTTTCTACCCTCTTTTATCTTTCACCTTTCTGCATCTCTGCTCTTTTGTGCCTTATTTCTGCCTATTTTCCCTTTTTTCTTTATCCCTTATTTCCTCCCTTTACCTTTCCCCGCCGCTGCTGCCCCCGCGGCCCCTCCCCCCAGCGCGACCGGCCAATCCAGCTCCCCTCCCCGCTCCCGCCTCCCAGCTGTCCAGCCCTCCCCGACCCCTACTTAATGGCGACCACTGCGGGGACAGGCGAGCAAGACCACTGACTCATTGTCAGTGAAATTGCTCTCCCACCCTCGCAGCTCCACCATTAAGTGAGGCCTGCCCCTGCCCCTGCACTCTCGAGTGTTGGTGATCGAGGCCCTCCTCCACCCGCAGGTTTCCCTGCGCCTCATCCCTGGTGGTCCAGTGGACCTCTGTCTCCTTCCTCTAACTCTGCTCTTTCACTCGTTTTTCTACCCTTTTTTATCTTTCACCTTTCTGCACTTTTCTGCATCTCTGCTCTTTTGTGCCTTATTTCTGCTCATTTTCCCTTCCTCTCGCTCTGCCCTTTCACTTGTTTTCACTCGTTTTTCTACCCTCTTTTATCTTTCACCTTTCTGCACTTTTCTGCATCTCTGCTCTTTTGTGCCTTATTTCTGCTCATTTTCCCTTCCTCTCGCTCTGCCCTTTCACTAGTTTTCACTCGTTTTTCTACCCTCTTTTATCTTTCACCTTTCTGCATCTCTGCTCTTTTGTGCCTTATTTCTGCCTATTTTCCCTTTTTTCTTTATCCCTTATTTCCTCCCTTTACCTTTCCCCGCCGCTGCTGCCCCCGCGGCCCCTCCCCCCAGCGCGACCGGCCAATCCAGCTCCCCTCCCCGCTCCCGCCTCCCAGCTGTCCAGCCCTCCCCGACCCCTACTTAATGGCGACCACTGCGGGGACAGGCGAGCAAGACCACTGACTCATTGTCAGTGAAATTGCTCTCCCACCCTCGCAGCTCCACCATTAAGTGAGGCCTGCCCCTGCCCCTGCACTCTCGAGTGTTGGTGATCGAGGCCCTCCTCCACCCGCAGGTTTCCCTGCGCCTCATCCCTGGTGGTCCAGTGGACCTCTGTCTCCTTCCTCTAACTCTGCTCTTTCACTCGTTTTTCTACCCTTTTTTATCTTTCACCTTTCTGCACTTTTCTGCATCTCTGCTCTTTTGTGCCTTATTTCTGCTCATTTTCCCTTCCTCTCGCTCTGCCCTTTCACTTGTTTTCACTCGTTTTTCTACCCTCTTTTATCTTTCACCTTTCTGCACTTTTCTGCATCTCTGCTCTTTTGTGCCTTATTTCTGCTCATTTTCCCTTCCTCTCGCTCTGCCCTTTCACTAGTTTTCACTCGTTTTTCTACCCTCTTTTATCTTTCACCTTTCTGCATCTCTGCTCTTTTGTGCCTTATTTCTGCCTATTTTCCCTTTTTTCTTTATCCCTTATTTCCTCCCTTTACCTTTCCCCGCCGCTGCTGCCCCCGCGGCCCCTCCCCCCAGCGCGACCGGCCAATCCAGCTCCCCTCCCCGCTCCCGCCTCCCAGCTGTCCAGCCCTCCCCGACCCCTACTTAATGGCGACCACTGCGGGGACAGGCGAGCAAGACCACTGACTCATTGTCAGTGAAATTGCTCTCCCACCCTCGCAGCTCCACCATTAAGTGAGGCCTGCCCCTGCCCCTGCACTCTCGAGTGTTGGTGATCGAGGCCCTCCTCCACCCGCAGGTTTCCCTGCGCCTCATCCCTGGTGGTCCAGTGGACCTCTGTCTCCTTCCTCTAACTCTGCTCTTTCACTCGTTTTTCTACCCTTTTTTATCTTTCACCTTTCTGCACTTTTCTGCATCTCTGCTCTTTTGTGCCTTATTTCTGCTCATTTTCCCTTCCTCTCGCTCTGCCCTTTCACTTGTTTTCACTCGTTTTTCTACCCTCTTTTATCTTTCACCTTTCTGCACTTTTCTGCATCTCTGCTCTTTTGTGCCTTATTTCTGCTCATTTTCCCTTCCTCTCGCTCTGCCCTTTCACTAGTTTTCACTCGTTTTTCTACCCTCTTTTATCTTTCACCTTTCTGCATCTCTGCTCTTTTGTGCCTTATTTCTGCCTATTTTCCCTTTTTTCTTTATCCCTTATTTCCTCCCTTTACCTTTCCCCGCCGCTGCTGCCCCCGCGGCCCCTCCCCCCAGCGCGACCGGCCAATCCAGCTCCCCTCCCCGCTCCCGCCTCCCAGCTGTCCAGCCCTCCCCGACCCCTACTTAATGGCGACCACTGCGGGGACAGGCGAGCAAGACCACTGACTCATTGTCAGTGAAATTGCTCTCCCACCCTCGCAGCTCCACCATTAAGTGAGGCCTGCCCCTGCCCCTGCACTCTCGAGTGTTGGTGATCGAGGCCCTCCTCCACCCGCAGGTTTCCCTGCGCCTCATCCCTGGTGGTCCAGTGGACCTCTGTCTCCTTCCTCTAACTCTGCTCTTTCACTCGTTTTTCTACCCTTTTTTATCTTTCACCTTTCTGCACTTTTCTGCATCTCTGCTCTTTTGTGCCTTATTTCTGCTCATTTTCCCTTCCTCTCGCTCTGCCCTTTCACTTGTTTTCACTCGTTTTTCTACCCTCTTTTATCTTTCACCTTTCTGCACTTTTCTGCATCTCTGCTCTTTTGTGCCTTATTTCTGCTCATTTTCCCTTCCTCTCGCTCTGCCCTTTCACTAGTTTTCACTCGTTTTTCTACCCTCTTTTATCTTTCACCTTTCTGCATCTCTGCTCTTTTGTGCCTTATTTCTGCCTATTTTCCCTTTTTTCTTTATCCCTTATTTCCTCCCTTTACCTTTCCCCGCCGCTGCTGCCCCCGCGGCCCCTCCCCCCAGCGCGACCGGCCAATCCAGCTCCCCTCCCCGCTCCCGCCTCCCAGCTGTCCAGCCCTCCCCGACCCCTACTTAATGGCGACCACTGCGGGGACAGGCGAGCAAGACCACTGACTCATTGTCAGTGAAATTGCTCTCCCACCCTCGCAGCTCCACCATTAAGTGAGGCCTGCCCCTGCCCCTGCACTCTCGAGTGTTGGTGATCGAGGCCCTCCTCCACCCGCAGGTTTCCCTGCGCCTCATCCCTGGTGGTCCAGTGGACCTCTGTCTCCTTCCTCTAACTCTGCTCTTTCACTCGTTTTTCTACCCTTTTTTATCTTTCACCTTTCTGCACTTTTCTGCATCTCTGCTCTTTTGTGCCTTATTTCTGCTCATTTTCCCTTCCTCTCGCTCTGCCCTTTCACTTGTTTTCACTCGTTTTTCTACCCTCTTTTATCTTTCACCTTTCTGCACTTTTCTGCATCTCTGCTCTTTTGTGCCTTATTTCTGCTCATTTTCCCTTCCTCTCGCTCTGCCCTTTCACTAGTTTTCACTCGTTTTTCTACCCTCTTTTATCTTTCACCTTTCTGCATCTCTGCTCTTTTGTGCCTTATTTCTGCCTATTTTCCCTTTTTTCTTTATCCCTTATTTCCTCCCTTTACCTTTCCCCGCCGCTGCTGCCCCCGCGGCCCCTCCCCCCAGCGCGACCGGCCAATCCAGCTCCCCTCCCCGCTCCCGCCTCCCAGCTGTCCAGCCCTCCCCGACCCCTACTTAATGGCGACCACTGCGGGGACAGGCGAGCAAGACCACTGACTCATTGTCAGTGAAATTGCTCTCCCACCCTCGCAGCTCCACCATTAAGTGAGGCCTGCCCCTGCCCCTGCACTCTCGAGTGTTGGTGATCGAGGCCCTCCTCCACCCGCAGGTTTCCCTGCGCCTCATCCCTGGTGGTCCAGTGGACCTCTGTCTCCTTCCTCTAACTCTGCTCTTTCACTCGTTTTTCTACCCTTTTTTATCTTTCACCTTTCTGCACTTTTCTGCATCTCTGCTCTTTTGTGCCTTATTTCTGCTCATTTTCCCTTCCTCTCGCTCTGCCCTTTCACTAGTTTTCACTCGTTTTTCTACCCTCTTTTATCTTTCACCTTTCTGCATCTCTGCTCTTTTGTGCCTTATTTCTGCCTATTTTCCCTTTTTTCTTTATCCCTTATTTCCTCCCTTTACCTTTCCCCGCCGCTGCTGCCCCCGCGGCCCCTCCCCCCAGCGCGACCGGCCAATCCAGCTCCCCTCCCCGCTCCCGCCTCCCAGCTGTCCAGCCCTCCCCGACCCCTACTTAATGGCGACCACTGCGGGGACAGGCGAGCAAGACCACTGACTCATTGTCAGTGAAATTGCTCTCCCACCCTCGCAGCTCCACCATTAAGTGAGGCCTGCCCCTGCCCCTGCACTCTCGAGTGTTGGTGATCGAGGCCCTCCTCCACCCGCAGGTTTCCCTGCGCCTCATCCCTGGTGGTCCAGTGGACCTCTGTCTCCTTCCTCTAACTCTGCTCTTTCACTCGTTTTTCTACCCTTTTTTATCTTTCACCTTTCTGCACTTTTCTGCATCTCTGCTCTTTTGTGCCTTATTTCTGCTCATTTTCCCTTCCTCTCGCTCTGCCCTTTCACTTGTTTTCACTCGTTTTTCTACCCTCTTTTATCTTTCACCTTTCTGCACTTTTCTGCATCTCTGCTCTTTTGTGCCTTATTTCTGCTCATTTTCCCTTCCTCTCGCTCTGCCCTTTCACTAGTTTTCACTCGTTTTTCTACCCTCTTTTATCTTTCACCTTTCTGCATCTCTGCTCTTTTGTGCCTTATTTCTGCCTATTTTCCCTTTTTTCTTTATCCCTTATTTCCTCCCTTTACCTTTCCCCGCCGCTGCTGCCCCCGCGGCCCCTCCCCCCAGCGCGACCGGCCAATCCAGCTCCCCTCCCCGCTCCCGCCTCCCAGCTGTCCAGCCCTCCCCGACCCCTACTTAATGGCGACCACTGCGGGGACAGGCGAGCAAGACCACTGACTCATTGTCAGTGAAATTGCTCTCCCACCCTCGCAGCTCCACCATTAAGTGAGGCCTGCCCTGCCCCTGCACTCTCGAGTGTTGGTGATCGAGGCCCTCCTCCACCCGCAGGTTTCCCTGCGCCTCATCCCTGGTGGTCCAGTGGACCTCTGTCTCCTTCCTCTAACTCTGCTCTTTCACTCGTTTTTCTACCCTTTTTTATCTTTCACCTTTCTGCACTTTTCTGCATCTCTGCTCTTTTGTGCCTTATTTCTGCTCATTTTCCCTTCCTCTCGCTCTGCCCTTTCACTTGTTTTCACTCGTTTTTCTACCCTCTTTTATCTTTCACCTTTCTGCACTTTTCTGCATCTCTGCTCTTTTGTGCCTTATTTCTGCTCATTTTCCCTTCCTCTCGCTCTGCCCTTTCACTAGTTTTCACTCGTTTTTCTACCCTCTTTTATCTTTCACCTTTCTGCATCTCTGCTCTTTTGTGCCTTATTTCTGCCTATTTTCCCTTTTTTCTTTATCCCTTATTTCCTCCCTTTACCTTTCCCCGCCGCTGCTGCCCCCGCGGCCCCTCCCCCCAGCGCGACCGGCCAATCCAGCTCCCCTCCCCGCTCCCGCCTCCCAGCTGTCCAGCCCTCCCCGACCCCTACTTAATGGCGACCACTGCGGGGACAGGCGAGCAAGACCACTGACTCATTGTCAGTGAAATTGCTCTCCCACCCTCGCAGCTCCACCATTAAGTGAGGCCTGCCCCTGCCCCTGCACTCTCGAGTGTTGGTGATCGAGGCCCTCCTCCACCCGCAGGTTTCCCTGCGCCTCATCCCTGGTGGTCCAGTGGACCTCTGTCTCCTTCCTCTAACTCTGCTCTTTCACTCGTTTTTCTACCCTTTTTTATCTTTCACCTTTCTGCACTTTTCTGCATCTCTGCTCTTTTGTGCCTTATTTCTGCTCATTTTCCCTTCCTCTCGCTCTGCCCTTTCACTTGTTTTCACTCGTTTTTCTACCCTCTTTTATCTTTCACCTTTCTGCACTTTTCTGCATCTCTGCTCTTTTGTGCCTTATTTCTGCTCATTTTCCCTTCCTCTCGCTCTGCCCTTTCACTAGTTTTCACTCGTTTTTCTACCCTCTTTTATCTTTCACCTTTCTGCATCTCTGCTCTTTTGTGCCTTATTTCTGCCTATTTTCCCTTTTTTCTTTATCCCTTATTTCCTCCCTTTACCTTTCCCCGCCGCTGCTGCCCCCGCGGCCCCTATCCCCCCAGCGCGACCGGCCAATCCAGCTCCCCTCCCCGCTCCCGCCTCCCAGCTGTCCAGCCCTCCCCGACCCCTACTTAATGGCGACCACTGCGCCGCTGGCGCGCCGAAGGCGCGTCAAAGGCAAGCCCGTCTGTGCCCGTCCGCGACCCGACCGCGACCAGCGCCAGGAACCCTGGACCTCCGCCCCGCCAACGCTACGACCCAGCAGCACTCCACGCACTCAACCCAGGCCGCAACAACAACTGCAAGCTAGCATCACCAGCCGACTCCCACGGACCCTTCAGCTGTCACCGCTGCCGGCACACCTGCAGCACCGCCAAGAACACGGATCCAGCACAACCCGCCCACAAGAACACAACCGAACCGAAGACCCTGCAATGCATCCTCCTCAACGTCCGATCCCTCCACAAACACGCCACAGAAATCTGGGACCTCCTCGACAGCACCACCCCGGACGTAGCGTTCTTCACCGAAACCTGGACCAACACCACCTCGGGACCGGACATCGCCATCGCCATCCCCCAAGGATACAAGATCTCCAGGAAGGACCGCCCCACCCGCCCAGGAGGAGGAATCGCCATCGTCCACAAATCCAGCCTCCGCCTGAGCACACTCCCTGACGAGCCCACAGAACTGATGGAACACCTTCACTTCAAGATACTGGCCAGCCCCACCGCCACCCTCCGAGGAACCCTCATCTACCGACCCCCTGGACCCCGCGGACCCTTCGCCAACTCCATCACGGACATTATCTCCCCGCAGGCCATCGCATCCACCAACTACACCCTGCTGGGAGACCTCAACTTCCACCTCGACAACCAACTGGACCCCAACACCACATCCCTCCTGGACAACCTCCACAACATTGGACTGCGCCAGATCGTGACCGAGCCCACGCACTCAGCAGGACACACCCTCGACCCCCTCTTCACTACAGGAAACTCCATTACCTTCAGCCACACCACCGAACTCCCATGGACCGACCATCGTTGCGTCCACTTCACCTTCAGAACACCCACCATCCACAGACACCAGCACCTGCTTCCACGAAGAAACTGGACCAAAATCACCGACGACCAGCTCACCTCCTCACTCAACAACTCCACCCCAACCATCGCGGAAAATGACGACCCCAACACCGCAGCCCGAACCCTGCATAGATGGATCACGGACAGCACCAACACCATAGCCCCCTCAAGAAAAACAACAATACCCGCGCCAAGAAAGCCAGATGGTTTACCACCGAACTTCGAGAGTCCAGAAGCACATGCCGCCGCCTCGAAAAGGCCTGGAGGAACACCAAATCCACAGAAGCCCACGACAACTTCAGAGCCGCCACCAACGCCCACCATCAACTCATCAGAGAAACGAGGAAAAAAGCGATTGAAGACAGAATCTCCACCCACGCGCACAACAGCAAGGAACTCTTCAGCATCATCAAGGAGTTCGCCCAACCCACTAGCGAGTCTACCGACATCCCTCCCTCACAAGACCTCTGCGACAAACTCAGCACCTTTTTCCACCACAAAATCAAGAGCATCTACGACAACTTCGACGAAGACAACCAACACACTGAACCCTCACCAACCACCCCCGACACCCGGAAACCAGCGATTGACGACTGGACAGCCCTCACCACGGAAGACACACTGAAGACAATGAAGTCAATCCACTCAGGGGCCCCCACGGACCCCTGCCCCCACCACATCTTCAACAGAGCCGCCGACACCATCGCACCCATGCTCCGCCACACCATCAACCGCTCCCTGGCGACCGCCTCGTTCCCCGACGACTGGAAACACGCCGAGGTCAACCCCCTCCTAAAGAAACCCTCAGCGGACCCCACCGACCTCAAAAACTACAGACCCATCTCCCTGCTCCCGTTCCCAGCGAAAGTCATCGAGAAAGCCATCAACAGCCAACTCGCCACATTCATTGAAGAACACAACATCCTCGACTCCTCCCAATCCGGCTTCAGAAAAAACCACAGTACGGAAACCGCCCTCCTCGCCGCAACAGACGACATCCGCACCCTACTGGACAAAGGAGAAACAGTAGCCCTCATCCTCCTCGACCTATCAGCGGCGTTCGACACAGTCTCCCACCGCACCCTAATACGCAGACTCTACGACGCAGGAATCCAGGACAAGGCCCTCGACTGGATCCGCTCCTTCCTCTCCGGCAGGACGCAGCGGGTCAGACTCCCCCTTTCCTCTCGGACCCCACACCTACCACCTGCGGAGTCCCCCAGGGCTCCTCCCTCAGCCCGACGCTCTTCAACGTCTACATGGCTCCACTCGCCCCCATCGTCAGAACCTACGGACTCAACATCGTGTCATACGCAGACGACACCCAGCTCATCCTCTCCCTATCCAACGAGCCCAACACCGCCAGACGCAACTTTCGAGAAGGCATGGAAGCCGTCGCCAAATGGATGAAAAACAGCTGCCTACAACTAAACACCAACAAAACAGAAGTACTCATCATGGGCCCAAACCCCGATGCCTGGAGCGACACCTGGTGGCCCCCCGCCCTCGGAAACCCGCCAACCCCCACGGACCACGCACGCAACCTGGGAATCATCCTGGACTCCGAGCTCAAAATGGACCGCCAGATCAACTCTGTCTCGTCTTCCTGCTTCCACACCCTCCGCCTCCTTCGTAAGACCTTCAAATGGATCCCCCTCGAACACCGAAAGACCGTCACTCACGCCCTGGTCACCAGCAGACTCGACTACGGCAACGCACTCTACGCCGGAATAAACAAAAACCTCACCCGCAAGCTACAGAACATCCAGAACGCCGCCGCAAGACTGGTCCTCAACCTGCCAAAACACTGCCACATCTCCCAGCACCTGCGCACACTCCACTGGCTCCCTGTCGAGGCGAGAATCACCTTCAAGATGCTCACCCACGCACACAAGGCCCTTCACGGCACCGGACCAGCATACCTGAACAGCCGACTCAAATTCCACGCACCCCAAAGGACCCTACGATCAGCCCAGCTCTCCTACGCCGTGGTCCCCCGCACCAGAAAGACCAGATCGGGAGGCCGCTCCTTCTCCTTCCTCGCGGCCAAAGCATGGAACGCCCTTCCGCTCCACCTCAGACAGACAACATCGCTCCCCATCTTCGCAAGAAACCTCAAAACCTGGCTCTTCGACAGACCCCCTCCTTGATGGATGGAACCTGCACCCCCCCTCCCCCCCTAGCGCCTTGAGACCCTTACGGGTGAGTAGTCGCGCTTTAACAAACCCCTGATTGATTGATTGTAGGGGATTGCAAATGACCTACCTCATGAATATTAATGAGGTAGGTCGCAATTTGCGACCCCCTAGGAATCGAAAAAATCACAGGGATGGTGGCCTGCTGGGGTCAGCAGACCACCATGTCTGTGATTGCTTTTTAATAAAGCAAATTTTTTTTTCAATGCAGCCCGTTTTCCTTAAAGGAAAATGGAACGCGTTTCTAAAACAAAAATAAAAACTTTTCTTTTCATTTTTTGAGAGTAGGCAGTGGTCCGTGGGACCACTGCCTGCTCTTAAAAAACGCAGTAACAAACATTCACAAAGGGGAAGGGGTCCCGCGGGGACCCCTTCACATTCGGGTTACCACCTACTTAAAGTAGGTGGTAAAATGCAAATGTTTTGCAACTGCATTTCGATCTCAAACATTCCTACATACCGATGCAATTCGGTATTAGGAAGAGATGCCCTAAACACGCCCCTTCCTAATAGCGAATCGCAGACCCATTTTGCGATTCAGTAACAGGTTACCGAATCGCAAAATAGGGTTTGCTGCATCTGAAAAGCATTTTTTGCGATCGCAAACGGGCCGATTCTGCGAATCAGCCTGTTTGCGAAGACAAAAATGCTTGATGCATGTGCCCCTAAGAATGGGGAATTAGCACTGGGAAGGGAGAAACAGCTGCATCACTCAGATACTGCTGAAACATTTGAGCAAGGTTAAGTACAGGCCTGTAAAGTGGCAACATACGACATGCAGCTATATAACTTCAGCTGCACAAACTTATGCAACTAGGAGAATAGGCAGAAGAGTCGTGGAGGAAACCAAGAGGTGCTATTGCACCTAAAAGTAAAGAGATTCAACTGGACACAAAGACACCTAGATGGGTGCAGGAAGGCATCACTCTAAGTCACAATGAACCGAAAAAGAGCATAGGAGTCTAATATGACACAGCACCTTTGTGTACATAGGAGAAGTGCAGTACAGAGATTGCTTATAGTAAAAGTTGAAAGACATAGTAGCTCTCCCATTAGGACTGAATTAAGCTTTTCTTCCATGGAAAATAAAAAAAATAGTAATGTCTAACATAATGAGTTACAGACTTGCGGTATCACTCATGGAAGTGAAATCTTTATAGTCTCTTCTGCAGCTAGCCAAACTGGGGATTAGCGAAATGGAGTAGAAACGAAAAAATGCTCCCATTTACAACACAGGACTGGGGAGTTTAAATCCGTCTGAGAAGACCTGTTAGCCTTGTGGCCTGAAGTCGCAAATCACGACAAAAAGAATAGAATGTTGGAATGCGATGCTGCTGTGTAATAGAGAAATTACTTGTGTTACGTGAATTCATATGCACCATGAGCATAACATGCGAAAATGTAAAGTTTTTTATGAGAAAATCTAGATTTAGAGTATGATTTTACAGTGTATTTGCAGAAAATTTGGTAGTTCAGTTTAATCCTGTCTTCTCTTCGATGGCTTCCCATCGAGGCAAGATCCATTTATAAAACTGTCTGCATCACCCATAAAGCCTTGCACACTTCTTCCCCTCGTTACCTGGCGAATAAACTGAAAATGTCAGGAGGCTCGAGACCTTCTCGGAATGCAGCAAAGTTTCTGCTTGAGCCCCCCTCCTTCAAAAAGGAAAGATCGATGGCTCAATTGTTCTCAGGTAATGCGGTGAGAATCTGGAACTCGCTTCCGCCATTGCTCCGTGCCACTACCTCCATCCAGATTTTCAAAGCGGACCTCAAATCTCTTCTCCTTCAAAGACACTTCCAGAACTAACACCCTCATTCTCAGACCCCTCCAGGAAGCTAGTTCATCACTGTAAATTTGTAACATCTTTTGTTCATTCCCCACCCTTGATTGCTGTGTCTGATATTGTGTTATTGCCTATATGGTTTTACTCTACCTCTCATGTTTATTTTGTAACGTTCTATTTTATACCATTTTTCTCATGTAACGTAACTGGTTCTATTGTACAGCGCTCTGACACCTTCGGGTAAAGTCCGCGCTTTATAAAAATGCATTAAATAAATAAATAAATAAAAATATGTGTTTGTTTTTTTAACAGTGAGCAGCAGTAAAACAAGATAAGAGAGCAGGTAATTGTGAGAAAACATGCAACCAGTGCGAATCGCATGGGTGTGCGTGGGGACCAGGCAGGGACACAAACATTGCCAACAGTAATAAAGATTTTCCCGACAGCCTGCACGGACATTCCCAGGGCCACATCCATAATGCTATTTTTAAACAGCACTATAATTATTATAATGTGGTGGCACTAGGGTTTCACCAGCAATTCACGCCTCTCTTAAACAGTGGTTTCTCTCAGTCTGGCTCTGTTCCTTTACTTCCTTCCTCATCAGCAGTGAAACTGCATCATCACATTGAACTTTGTGCACCTCTGTGCAGCATTCCAGCTCGCTTCTTGCCAATCATCCACAAGGTCAGTGACATTCCCTGAGAGCGCTCAGGAGCCCCATCAAAGGCATGCGGAGACATGATGAAAATGCCGGCCTCTGCCACTGGGTGGGATGCCAAATTGCCTGATGTTGACACAGCACTGTGCATCCAGTGCTGGGCTTGCATTTAAGAACATGGTGCACTCTCAGAGTTGTTGTCTTTGGAACTAATTGTGGGGAAAGCCCAGGGCTGGAAACCCTTTGAATGTTGTGCTACACATCGGAGAATATTGATAAGTGGGCTAACATTAACACTAACAACAGGAGCATGTGCCCGAAGTATGGCTGCATGATGCAGATGTTATCCATATGATTACCAGCTGTGCGCATTTAAATAGCTACAGGTTTGAAATTGCCCTGTTGTTATTCCAGCACCTATCACTAGATGTCTAGCTCTCTATAAGGAATATTATTTTGGGATTCAAACCCGAGGCTGGCTTCCGAATCTCGGTAATTATCTCCATTGCAACAGTTGCCCGCTTGTGTACTGCTGGAATGGATTAGTCAGATGTTCCCTACAGCACGTGAGGGGTGGACACGTCTTTCTCAAATATATGAAACCGAGGCTGCCAGCCTAAGGCTTAAAAGGAATAAGGGGGAAAGGAGTCTTAATAAGATATGGGCAGCTGTGTTTTTGCACTATTAGACTTTCCTTTGCTACCTCTCATGTGCCTAAACCTGTATGTTGCCAAGTGTTCTTATTAAACTTTTGACTGATTCTTTTAAAATATTTATAGTTGCACCTATATGCTAAGATGGCATTTATTAATTGCTTGTGACCACACCCAATTTCATAACAAAAAAAGAATATACTCCTTGTGAAAGAGCCATCACTCGCAGTGAAGTTAGCCAATGGCCGTAGTTGGCCTTATGCTTTCGTGGGTATATTTAAAATATGAATGACACACCAAAAGACCAATGGATGCAAAGGACTGGCTGAAAGTCTGTAACAATTGGTCATAAAGACGCAGGCCATTAGTTTTCAGGTGTGACATTAGCAAAGTCCTTTTGATGTTAGTAAAATGATGTATATGTTATAGTTATTATTAGGTCTGTCATGAGCTAAGACCTTTTAATGTATAATATATTTACTCGTAGGGGACCTCTTTGTTAGATAAGACCTTCACTATTAAGAATTTGATATGATAAGCTTGGGCAGGACATCGAGGAGCAAAAAATTAGGGGATTGAAGCTTCACCCTCCTGAAATCACCAATGAAAAGTGCCACAGAGGCTGGCCGAGGGGAGAGTGTGGCCAGGGATACAGGGTGCTAGGGTGCTTGAATGCTTGAACTAAATTTGGGTGTGGGGAAGAGTATTGCAGGCGAGGGCGGATGTTGAGGCAAGAGAAAATGTTTGTGTGTGCTCGGGTGCTCAGAGCAAGAGGCAGGGCATATGGCTGCTAACAGTGCCATTCCCCCCAGTGCTTTTGAGCTGCCCATTTCCTGCTGCTACGCCGCACCAAAGCTGCTCCTATTTTTTGTTCTAAACTTTGGTTGCTTCCCACTAAAGAAGCTCCTGAACTTTGAAAAAACACAAATGCGAGGTTGTAAGTCCACGAACCTTGCAACCTCCCACACTGTTAACATCATTATATGATTATTTGCTCTTGTTTTAGGCTTCCTGTAAATAAAGTGACCCTTCACCATCTCACTCAGCTTTAGATACTGGGACGTGTTAGCAGCTGTAACCCGCTCTGACCCGGGGCCATTTTATCTCCTGCTGCCAATCATCGGGCAACACTTTTGAGGGTAAAATGAAACGCCTCACACAGTCCTGGCAAGCATCACGCATCACGTGTGACACTAACGCATTTCAGTGTGGTGTTCCACATCACCGCACTGAAATGCTTTGTCACGCATTTAAAACATTGCTAGCGCACCGCCTCTGCTGTTTCCCAGCAGACTTGCCCGAGCAGCTCTGGCTCATAAACAGTTAACCATCATGTTGTCTGCAGCTGCTCCTCAGCTCTGGCTGAGTCACTGAGTGCTGCAGTGCTACAATGTTGCGGCCTCACTCAGCCGGGGCCTGCCAGCCTGGCTCCGGCTGCATTAATTAATTATTCCCGGGCGGGGGGCGGGGGCACTCACGGCGCAGCGAGGCAGGAGGCAGTCACTGACAGTGACTGACACACTCACAGCCCACACTCTAGTGCCCGATTCAGGGGCGCCGGGGCCTGCCCAAAATCCGGATGTGACCTCACGCGCCGCGGCGGGTGATTCGTCCGACGGAGTCAGTGGAAGTGCGCTCGTGTCGCCGCTGCAGCAGTGCTGCCTCAGCTGCTGCTGGCTGGTGCTGCGCATAACCCACCAGGCGGCCGCTGGACGACGGACGGCAGCACGTCGTCTCGCTGCACTGTACTGTCACACTCTGGATCACGGATCACGATGATCATGGCTCACCGGGCCGCCCGCTGCGCTGATGACTGTCATGATCGGGGGAGCTGCCTGCAGGGAGTCTGACTTCCAGCAGAGTGTCTGGTGATGCAGCCGCCGGTCATCATGTGCTGTGCCAGTGAGTGCGCCCGCCGTGACCCCGTCACCACGTGTCGCCGGTGTCAGGCCTACTGACAGAGAAGACCCTGACCGGCGTTGACGGTTGTTCAAGTAAGTTTTAACTTAGTTTATACTAGTTTCTACTTACTTAGTTTCTAATTAGAGTTTCTGCCACACTGGGAAGGCGCTGCTGCGCCACTGACGTGAGTTAAGTAACTACTACTCTGTCACTAAACCTCAACCACTGTCTGCGTGAACGTTTCTTTAATTGTTAGCACTGGCCTAATGAAGCACAGACAGCAGAACGCAGTCCAGAGGGTGAATAGGCAGCCCACTGGGCCTCCTAGATTGTACACCTTACAGTGTCACTCTGTGACCCCTATCCATTTTGTGTGCACTTGCACTGGCTGTGGGTGTCCGTGGAACTCCTTTGTACACCAAGCAGGCCCATGCCTCGCTCCCTGATACTTCTACACAACCCACAGGAGGGCCCTGAGCCCCACCTTAAACTTCAGTACTTAGTCTATTGACATCCTGTATAACCTTTTTAAATGTCAGGATGTATCCTCCGTTCCTTCTCTGTGCGCACTTCTCTCCTATATAAACTCAGAGGCATTGATAATTTCCAGGCCTCCTTTGTAGACTGACTTGCAAACCCCCGAGACTCCTGTAGTGTGACTGGCCTCCTCAGTTAGCAGTTGCTGGATCTCCAGGTTCCAAAAATGCCCTTCCATTTCTGGTGCTTTACAGCAATTCTAAGATCTTCTTAGAGTTTATCTTTGCTCAAATGGGTGTAATTAATGTTGTTTATATGTTTCCATCGTCTCATTGCTTGATTTTGCTCCTTAGAAAGTGTCACTCATAGTTGATAAAATGTCACTCATAATTACACAGAAATTATAAAAATGTCACACACAGCAATCTGAAACTTTGGCAGCTATGCTCACATCTTGGGCTAGACTGCTGCTTTGCAAACACAGAGGGGAGCGAATTCTGGCCTCTCTGCCACGTTAACCCTCCAGCTCCCAAAATACCTCCTTGAAGGTTCTCCTTTCGTTATTACTTCTGCTTAAATGTGGGCTTACTCACGTCTCACTGAGTCTACAATCACTGTTTTAACCCGCCTGCAATGTCAGCATCTGTCCCTGAATGTTCAGTGGGCCGGCCCTGTTTACACAGGGCAGAGTGGAGCTTTCAACCCTGCAGTTGTTTGTTCTGCATATACGGGGGCACACATCATAACCACCTCGTACAATGCACTGATATGAGGTTTTTGTGTTCCCTGGATACTCCGTGCAAACAGTAAACACTCGTAAAACAAGCAGTTCTCGAGAGGATCTCTCGAAATGGTCCAATACTTAAGGATTTGCTGACACCCTGCAGTGTTTGCTCTGTAATCACAGGGCAGCCAGGGTCACTATCAGCATGCATGTAGGAACCTTGGAGCAGCCCCGCCCGCAGAACATGCACAGGCGGCAACAGGCGCAGCATAATGAGTCAGAGCATCTAATCGTCAACACAAAAAGAAGGACAACAAGCCATAGAAAACGTCCAAAAGTAGGCAAACGTACACAGTGACCACACTAAGAAAGAAAAAACATTTCTTCCCACATTTCTACCCTAAAATCATACTTTAAAAAAAAACAAAAGTCGAACTCACAAGCAGTTGTGCACCCCTCTCCTTTTAACCCACGTACCCCCTCATCCTGCTGGTTTTTGCTTGCATTTATTTGCGTTGGTCAGGTCGGTTAAAAGCAATCAGAATGGCAGTCTCGGGAGCGGGGGATCTCTACTAATGTAAATGAAATAAAGACGGCACAGGGAGACAAGGAGGAGTGGTGGGGGCGGGCAAGATGGCACAAAGAGTCAAGGAGGAGTGGTGGGGGCGGGCAAAGACGGCAAAGGGAGACAAGCGTAATGTAATTTAAACAAAAGAGAACAAGCAGCGTACGTGTAGCTGCTCGTTCCCGAGGCAATACTCCATGGGAGTTAACTTTGGAAAAAGGTAAGATATGCACCAGCCGTTAGCCATTTACAGGCTATCATTTTTGAATGACATAGACAACAGCGAATTCAAACTGGTAGGAGGAGTCGGTCCCCACAAAGTGCATACAACAGATCACCTGAAAGTGCAAGCATTGTCTTGGCTCAACCTAAAAATCAGCCTCAGGCTGCTGGAGAAACTCTTCTTTAGTATTCCGACCTGAAAATAAATAAAGGAAATCCCTCTGGTTTAAGCACCTGAGGGATTTTCTGACTCTAGTGCCAGGACGAGCTGGACACATCCTTAGCATCTGATGTGTTCAGCACATCCATACCAATCCAAAAGGTTAAGGTAATTGTCCTTCAGCCATTCGGAAACCTCACTCATGCATTCAAAGAATCTATCTTGGGTTGGGTAGAAGCAATTTTTTCTGAAATATGGATGATAATGTGAGTATTGTCTGCGTATGAAGCAATTTGAAAACTGACTGATCTAACTAGAGAAGCAAGCAAAATGGCATTGACATTAAATAGAGTATGACTTGAGGAGCCTTGCGGACTTCCGTGAGGGTTGGGTAGGGTGTTAGATTTGTAAGGTGGCAGTTTAAATGACTGATTCCTAATCTAGGATGCCTTTAATATCTCCTGTGACCATAAGAAGAGCTGATTCAGTGCTATAATGGTCAATGAATCCCCATTGGGATGGATCAAGCTGGCTGTTAGTTTCCAGAAAGTTGGAAAGAGTTTTGTTGACACAAGTTTCTATGATTTTAGTGAGAAAGGGAAGGAAAGCGAGAGAGAGAGAGTGGAAATTGTTAAGCACTGACTGTTTGGCCAGAGGCCCTTTTAAAGTGGTATGATCATTGCATGTTTTGAGAACTGGAAGCGTGCTCAATTGTAACAATAGATTGCATAACTCTTGAAGTTGGAGGCTAGAATCTTTAAGGCCCAAATCTGCAGAGGAATTGCCATGGTAAAAGATGGGTTAGACTGAAAGCTTGCGTAAATCATAGCAGATGTATAATGGAAAAAAGTGAGAGATTGTCCCGTAAGGAAAGCGGGCAAATGATGGGATTTAACAATGGAGAAGACTGCTCAGGGCTTGTTTGCTGCAGTTTCAATGGATATAAAGTAGAACTTAATGCAGGCTTTCCTGACCAGATGCTGGAAGGTTTTTATGGCTGTTTTATAAGCCTTTTTTGCTGATTGGTGATGGTCTTCCCCCAAGCCCTTTCTAAGGCTTTGCAATTCTGCTTGGCATTACAAAGCTGTGCATTTTACCAAGGGAAAGGTGGACATGTGACGGTGACACTGGGAGAGAGGTCTTAACCAGGGCAAGAGCCTCAAGTGCTGTGGATATCAAAGTATTAAAAATGGAGACGGCACTAGCAATCTTGTAATGGAGCAGAGTTGAATGTTAGGGATTGATGTTTGTAACAGCATGATTATTTTCAATATTGGGCCCATTGAGTTTCTGGTTTTCTTCTGACAGGTAGTGCCCTTCAAAGGCTATTGCATAAGTGACTGCTGCAAGGGAGGGGTAAAGGATGCGGGGTCTTGAGTATCCAGCAGTTGGAAAATACGGCGTTAAGTTGGTGGCCTCCAGTATGAGTGGGGAGCATGTTGAGTAACAACGCACAGAGTTTGGACAGTCTGTCAATTAAGTCTTTAAAATCTGGATTGGTCTTGTTTTCAGAATGAAAGGTGAGGTCCCCTAGTACAGTCGAGTTAGCAATTTTAGGTTTCTGGGGCGACAGCTGCTCTATCATGTTGTCAATGAAATTGTTTCCAGGACCCATAGGGCGGTATATCAGCACACACAACATACAGAAAGAGGGTGACACCTGGATGGGAAAGACCAGGTCTTCACTTGGAGACTTGGTATTATATGCTTGAATAGTGCACTGGAGGGAGGATCAGTAAAAGATGGTTATGCCACCTCCAGCTTCATGAAGTCTGTTGAGTCACTGATTGCTAACATTTTGAGGAATAGATGAGGCAATTTCCGGGCTGCAAGGTGAAGATTAGCAGATCGGGATGACTGAAGAATGAACTGGTGAACTCTCATTTGATGCTTACTAAGCGATTTAGAATTGAGTAGGAAACATTTAAGTGTGGTAGTATTTGAGCTAGTCTTATTTGTGCAAAAATTTGTGGATTGTAGACCAGGCAAGGAAGGAATGTCTCTCTCAGATCAAAAAGGGGAGGGAGAGAGGGCAGTTGAGACAGGGTCCAGTAATAGAGGAGGGATTAGGAGAGTGGGGCTGGAGGCACTTAACTCTGAAGGTGGTAGGAGAAACAGTTTTCCTTCTGATGTACGAGTAAAGGACACCTTTTTTTGTGTCACAGGTCCAGGAGTCCTGGCACCTGGCGCAGAAGTCCTGGCACCTAGCGCAGACGGTCACAAAGGGGGGGCTTGATTTAGTGTGCCCACTGCGCGGACATGCTGCTGCATCTTTAAAATAGCCTGGTATAGCCAAGGGGTGTGGCAATAGGAGAGCTAAAGGGCACACTGATGTAACACATTATTTATTTGAAACAGGTGGCCAAAGTAAATACTTAACTGGAGCCCAGCCGTTCCTGAGCATACCATTTGACTCCCCAAGACCTGTCTCTACTGGGAACATAAAATAAAAATGTAATTAAAAATTTTAACAAATCAAATAAAACAAGTTAAAAGCAGCAATCCGATGTGAGACGGGAGCTGGGCGACTCTACGAGACAAGAAAATCTAGCATAAAGTGAAGCTAGTCTTGAGAGGAGGTCAGGAAGCGTGTAGTGGCAGTAAAGCCAGTAATGATGTGGACACGCTGCCATGTCTTTGAATTAGCTCGCCGTAGCCAGGGGGCATGGCTTTCAGAGAGCTAGAGTGTACACCAATGTGATGCATTATGGAATGAAAACAGGTGGCCAAAGTAAATACTTCAACTGTATCCGAGCCACTCCTGAGTGCTGCGTTAGACTCATCCACTTCCCCCGCTGGCTTCATTGATGGTGCTAAAATATAAAATTTAAAGTGAAAATCTGAACCCATAGAATCTTAATTCTCATAGGCATGAGAAGAGAATTTAGATTTTACTGATGACATGCAGACTGCTATGAAATATCGAGGCTAAGAATACTGTGATATACTAATATCGTGGACAGGCTATAGAGGGACAAAATATTGAAAGGTAAGTGCATATAGAGTAAGCATAGATTTACTATTTTTAACTCCACATATATGCACCTTGAAGATATATATTTCTTACCTTATGATATTTTGTCCTTCGTTATTGTGTGCATGATATTTGGTCCCATTGAGATTCATACCTCTATATTCTGGGGGCACACTGACATGGAGGCTAGCATTATCTGGCTCACCTTTTCCCAGAATTGTTAAAAAACAGAGTGGGGAATATGTACATAAAAATAAAGGGAAAAATATGTAGGAGAGTTTTATGACGAAATAACTGCACTATGTGTTATTCTCTGGCCTGGAAATCCCATGAGTCAATGTTCCAGGCAGTTTGCATTCAGTTCTTCTTGAATTTATGCAGACAATAAAGAGGTAGAATAAAATTGTAAGCCTGACCTCTCTTGATTTCTGGGGAGGAGGGAGAGTTGTTCATGAATTCAGTAAAGATTCCTATGATGAAGAACTAGTATTATAGGCAAGAAACGGTTTCTTCTCCGTCACAGGATCTTTGCTGATACTCATGAATGTTGATTAGAATGGTAAGCTCCCTTCGATAAGTGGAATCTAAAGAATGTAATATAGGAAACAGCCAAGACACTGAAGGAGTGTGCTAGACAAACAAGTTACGCAAAGAGGGGGGGGCATGGCTAAGGTGCCGATGCGGATGGCAGCGTGAGCTGAGAGCTCCGCGCCAACCCCGTTATTTATCCTGGTAGGGGGCTGAGTTTGCCGCTGAAAGTGCATCTGGTGGCGTGTCAGGCATATTGGTAGGTGCCGGCGCCGATTATTGGCAGAAGTGATACCGCCGCTGAAGCTCGGGAGAAGAAATGCGGTGGGACCCCGGTCGCTCAAAATGGCGCCGGGTCCGACCGCAGTAAATAGACCCGAGGAGGAGCGAGGCTCACATCCGACGAGATAGCGGAACGGGAGATCGGACCGCCACCGCCACCGCTGATTGCCTGGTACTGAAGGTATCTTGAGGCGGGTCGAGAGCATTGCGGCGGCGGTGCTTTTGGTGCGGCGGGGGCCGCAGAAGGACACGGGGCTTCCCCCCCTCCCCCCGCCCACCCCCCTCCTGGTGCGGAGCGGGGCGCCTGAGATAGCAGCGGCGGAGGACGGAGACATACCGCGGAGCCCCGGCGCGAAGCTGGAGTGCACTGAAGGTGTTGCTGAGAGGACCTCCCTGGCCTGGAACTGCAAGACGAGCGGGCAGAGGACGGCTCGCGATTCCTACGTGAACGCCATTTTGAATCCATGGAGGTGCGGCGGAGCGGTGGAGCTGTGAGGGGAGCGGCCCACGAGGTGCTCACCCATTGACCTGGAGTTTGGGCTGCTGGGAGAGAGGCCCTAGTGAGTGTGGATCTTGAGGGCAGGGCCGGGCACTGACGTACTACGCAGCAACCTCCGGACAGCACTGCAGAGACTTGGGGGACTGACTGGAGTACTACCGGTGCGGCATGAGGAGGAGGCAAGGAGTCAGGAGCGGCCGCTCAGTGGCATGAAGAGGGCTGTCAGGAGCAGGCCCCTGAACTATCGAGTGGCTGTAGAGGAGTCCGTGCGGCCTTTATCACGACGGCCTAGGGATAACGAACTCCACCGTGAGTACACGCCCAGTGGGGCACCAGGGTGCGGAGCAAGGGCTGTGATCCATAGGTTCAGGTCAGAGAACAGGGATTGAACTCTAGAAGACAGCGTACGGCCAGGTGCCATAGCGGATGAACTAAACACTCTTCGCCGGGAGCGTTACTCATGGGATAAGGCGGGTCGCGCCTGATGCCTCGGGACCCAGCGCTGAGGAGTGACCCTGAGAGTGGACCCGCCTGGGAAGCCAGGGGATTGGTTGAACGCCTTACCGGGCAGAGTCACGACTGGCAAGGGGAAACTAGGAGAGTGTCCTGAGAGCCTTGAGGGCCGCGTGGTGGCCGGCCTCTGCTGACAAGTGTGGGGCGGACCTCGCGCAACGAGGAACATCGACCTACACTGCTGGCGGGAGCTGGGGACCAGAGGAGAACCGGCAGGGAGCCGCCGTGGGCGCTGGTCCTAGGAAGAGGTCGATAATGGGTAAGCCGCGGAGCAAGCAGGGGGGCGCACCCCCGGAACAAGAGGAGGAGGCGACGGATAGGCAAAAGACGGAGGCGCCGGAGTCCCAACCTGAGGGGATGGCGCAGCAACAAGTGGAAGTGATACTTAAATACTTAAAGCCATTGCGGATACTAGAGATGCCCTTCAGCAGGACATAGCACAGGTATCAATGGGGCTGGGCCTGCTCCGAGCAGATCACGCAAAACTGACGGACCGGGTAAAACAAACCGAAGCCACTCTGGAAGTACTGGATCCAGCACACAAGGCGCTTGAGACACAGATGGGAGAAGTATGCCGTCGCTTGCAAATCTTGGAAAAGAGAGCTGAGGATGCCGAAGGGCAGAACAGAAGGAACAACATACGGGTGGATGGACTGCCTGAAGGAGTGGAAGGACCCAGTATGGTGGAATATCTGGAGACATGGCTGAGGTCAGAAGTAGCCCCAGAGGGATTGTCCCCTTTCTATACCTTGGAGAGGGCGCATAGGGTGCTGGCGCGCCCAGTGCTGCCTGGGAGACCACCCAGGCCTGTGGTGGCACTCTTACTCCACTACAAGGACAGAGATCTGCTTTTGAATAAGGCGCGTTCTGTAGGCCACTTCAAGGTAGATAATAGTAGTGTGACGCTGTTTCCCGACTACACCTTCGATGTGCAGAGACAGCGATCCTCCTTCTTGGAAGTCAAGAAAGCATTCCGCACGGAAGGCTTACAATATTCACTGATGTTTCCAGCACGTTTAAGAGTGGCAGTGGACGGTAAAACCTTTTTCTTCAGCACCCCGGAGGAAGCGTGGCATTGGCTGGAGACTTACAGAGCGGGACAAGGAGAGGCTGGCCGAGGTCTGGGGGCTGCCGAGGGGGTGTCGCGCCCTCATCGGCCACGGTGCTCAGAGAGGCGGCGGCTCCGCTCCCAGAAGCCAACGATGTCTCAGACGGAACAGGAAAGGTCGGCGGCGCTTAAAGCAGTGACGGAGATATCTCAGGAGCAAGGACCGGAACCGAAGGGAGCGACCGACTCTGAGAAGGGGTCAGCTGGAACGGCGTCGGAGGAATCGGACTCAGCGAGCGTCACTCTCCCTCATGTTACGCCAGGGACTGCGAATGAGCTGGTCGATGAGTAACACAGTAAGACTTTCTCCAGGACTGGGTGGGGCTTTTGTGTATTGACACTCCCCCTCTGTTGTTTTTGTTTTTTTTCTTCTTTTTTCATGATGCGGAATGTGAGGGGATGGTGGGGGCTCTGGGGTGGTGCTCCCTCAGATTGGGGCGCTGCAGCAGGAGCTGTGGCATTAATGAGAATGGGGTAAGGTGCGAGACGATTGAACAATTTTGATTCGGAAGCATCTGGCCTTTGGGCACCTCCCCTGTTATTGTCGTTGGTGATCCCCGGTAGCTACCGAGGACGCAATTTAGTTGAGAATTTGGATGGGTGCTGCTTTGTTAGGACCTGTTCTGGGGAGGGGTAGTTGGGGACTGTTGTGCATGTTGTTTGGGGTTCTAGGGGCTTCCGGTGTGTCCATGGTGACAGTGCAGAGGTTCCAGGGATTGGAGGACTACTATGGGGACCCTGCTTGATGTTAAGTGCCTAACGTGGAATGTGAGAGGGATGCATACAATGCGGAAGCGCCATAAGGTCCATGCTTACTTGGTGCGGAGGGGGGTACATATTGCTTTCCTGCAGGAAACCCATGTTGATCGGGCGGAGGGCAGGGCGTTACAGCGAAGATGGCGGGGACAGGTCTATTGTACAACGTACTCAGCATTTGCCAGAGGAACATTAATATGGGTCCGAGCAGGGGTGCCCTTCCAGATAACTCGCCAGTTTGTTGACCCAGAAGGGAGGTTTGTAGTGGTGGGGGGGCGACTGAATGGATTAGAGGTAACGTTATGTAGCATATACGCCCCTAATGTTGATCAGATGGCCTTTTTCGATCAACTGTCAGGGAAACTGGCACCTTACCTGACTGGCCCTGTGATATTGGGGGGAGATTTTAATTCCATAACTGATGTCGATATAGATAGGTCACATCCGCCATTGCCGGAGGCCCCTGTGCATAGAATATCAAAGGCCAGGAGAGAATGGCAGGACAGATGGGGGTTGGTAGATACATGGCGAATGCAGCATCCCCAGGACCATGACTACTCTTTCTTTACAGCTTTGCACGACCTGCATGTGCGCTTGGATGCCATATTGTGCACACCTGACATGCACGCAAAAGTCCTCAATAGTGAATACTTGGCTAGAACAATATCGGACCACAACCCTCTAATACTAACGATTAGGTGAGCACAGGAGAGACCTGTAATCCCGACGTGGAGCTTGAGGCCGGAGATGCTGGAGGACGCTGTTTCCCGTAGGGAAATAGAAACGGGCATTGAGCAATATTTTGCTGAGAACGAAGGGACAGCGTCTGATAGAGTGGGACGCTTTTAAGGTGGTGGTGAGGGGACTGTGTATTGCCAAACAGGTGGGTGTAAGGAAGACATTGCTTAGGGAAGTGGAAGCAGCAGAAACTCGGCTGAGAGGAACAGAGAGAGAGCGGCTGGGGTGCCCGGAAGTGCAGGAGGAATTACCGAGGGCACGGGAGGAGGTGGCGAGTCAGATAGGTTGCGTTGCTATGATCACAGGGCTTACCTGGCACGGGCGCACGCGGAGAGAGACAAGGCGAGTGCGCTACTGGCTTGGCTGGCTAATCCAACGCCCCGGGGCACGCCTATCCTGGCGCTGAACTCTTCACTGGGAGCGCCGGTGTATACCCAGAGAGGGATTAACGACCTGTTCCTAGAATATTACGATGGGTTATATAGCAGTTGCCTGAGGGGCCCCGACAAAGCACTGGAGGGATTTTTGGCGGGTATAGACTTGCCCCAGCTGGAAGAGGACCAAGCGGCGCTACTAGGGCAGGACATCACGCTGGGGGAAATACGGGGTGCCATTAAGCATATGGCGCGTAACAAAACACCGGGCACAGATGGCCTTCCTATTGAGTTTTACTCAACTTATATTGATATACTTGCTCCAAAATTGTTAATGGTTTATAAAGAAGTGCGGGCAGTGGGGAGGCTTCCAACCTCTATGAGGGAGGCTATTGTTGTCCCACTTCTGAAGCCGGGAAGGGACGCTCTGGACAGATCGGCGTACCGCCCGTTATCTATGCTGACATCTGACTATAAGATATTAAGCAGGATTTTGGCGACTCGGCTCCTACCCCACATGGTACATTTGGTCCATCATGACCAAGCAGGTTTTATTCCGACCCGGAACACGGCCGTTAATGTGCAGCGCCTCCTCTGCATATTGGATGCGGATCACGGAGACACCCCTGGTGCTGCGGTGCTCTCAGTGGACATAGAGAAGGCATTTGACAGCCTGGAGTGGCCGTATCTATACCGTGTTATGCGCGCATTTGGTCTTGGGGAGGCATTCGTGGGCTGGACGGGATTATTGTACAGAGATGCGACAGCCAGGGTGCGGACGGGGAGGATGATATCCTCTCCCTGCTCAGTAGGCAGGGGAACACGGCAAGGATGCCCGCTGTCCCCACTGTTATTTGCGTTGGCCATTGAGCCGCTGGCGGTACAGGCTAGACTGGGGCGCCATTATCGGGGCCTGGCTTTGTGGGGCGCTGAACAATATATCTCCCTATATGCCGATGATCTACTGATTTTCTTGGCTAATACAGGGCGGCGCTCGAAGGAGCAACAAACCTACTGCGGGTGTTCGGAGAGATCTCGGGGCTGGGGGTTAATTGGGGGAAGACCTGTCTCTTCCCGGTGCTTCCAGTGGCAGCGGGCCCTGATCAGGTAGCGGGAATTCGGTGGGAACCGTCGTGTTTGCCTTATCTTGGGACTAACATATATCATACCCCTGCGGAGTTGTTGGAAGGGAATGTGGGAAGGGCCTTGCTCGGGCTGCGAAGGAACCTGACTTTTTGGAGTGCGCTGCCACTCTCGGTTGCAGGGAGGGTGGCGCTCCTGAAGATGGTGGCGCTCCCCCGCCTGCTATATTATTTTAGGACATTGCCGATTTGGATCCGGGGGGCGATCTTCAGGCAGATCAGATCCATGGTTAGCAGCTTCTTGTGGGGAACTGGCAGAAGGCGAGTGGCGCTACACACCATGATGAGACCCAGGGTAGATGGAGGACTGGCGGTGCCAGACTTCGAACTTTGCTACTTGGCAGCTCAGCTGCAGTGGCTCACACAGGCGGTGGCTCGAGAATTTCGGGGCCCAGAGGGTCCTGAGGGTCAGTGGATACTACGTCATGTATTATCATTTACCATATTGCAGCAACCCTTGCATCTTGGGTCGCTCACTGCCGAGGAGCGAACATTGAGACAATGCTGGAACCGGTGCCACCGCAGGGCTAGTATTGGTAACCCATATGCACCGGAGATCCCCCTGGGCATGTGCACCGCCCTCCCCCACGGGGGGATTGGTCGGCGCTAGCAGACTGGGAGATGCTGGGGGTCCAGGTCATGGGGGATTTGTACGAAGATGGGGTACTACTGCCTTTTCAAAATTTGCAGGAACGGTACGACCTGCCGCGAGGAGATTATTTGCTGCATGCAGCCCTGGTTTCAGCTATCCAGAGCCACTGGAAGGGGGGGCTCTTGGAACCCCGGACTTCTATGGCGTGTCAATATGTAGTGATGGCGGCAGGGACAGTTAAGGCAATTACATGTCTCTACAGGCGATTGGTTGCGGAAGAATTGCGCCCACTGACGGAGTTACGGGGAAAGTGGGAAGAAGACCTTGGGAAGGAAATACCGGAAACTACGTGGACCCAATTGGTTCGGAGGACCTGGAAGAGTACACGGAATGCCAGCTTTCAATTAATACACTTCTTTATACTGCATAGGGCTTATTTAACCCCGGCCAAGATTAATCGATATTATCGGACGGATACCGCCCGGTGCCCACGCTGTAATTTAGAGGGGGCAGATTTACCTCATATGCTATGGACTTGTGGAAGGTTGGGAACGTACTGGAAGGAGGTAGTCGAACTGCTTTGTGGAATTACAGAGCGCCACATAGACACGGACATGGGTACCTGTATACTACATTGGTTTCCGCATACACCTAAGACGAAAACTACGAGCAAGTTTCTAGACCTAGGCCTGCTGTTAGCTAAGAGAGAGATCACGGCCCAATGGAAGTCACGACGAGGACCTACCATGGGGAAGTGGAAGTCGGAGCTACTCAAATGGGCCAAAAGCGAGAGTACAGTTAGATTGCAACAGGCTATATGTACTAATAATGAGGGGGCGATGGAAGCAGCAAGAGCGTGGGAGGCCTTAGTGATAGCGCTACAAATACCTGACACTGACTCGGAGGCAGGCCTTGCTGGGGAAGATCTAGTGGGCTCCCCCTGATCGCTCACGGAGCAGAGACGGCAGCAAGGGTCTAACCCTGAGGTGGGCGCATGGGGTAATGCGAGATGTACGGAGTGCAGCAGGTATTGTCACACACATTATCCCAAAACGTGAATTGAAGGAACTGATATTTATATTAGACTGAGTGCTTAGAAGTTTGGATACACCGGAGACAGAGGGAGGGGGTTCAAATGCGATGGTTTGTTGAGTAGTTTATGGCTTACATTGCTGCATAGATAATGTGATAGGTAGGATGCTATGCGCTCATTGAATTAAGTATGTGTACATTCTGATGTCTACTGTGCAGTGACTTATATTGTTTTAGATTGAAAAGCAAGAAAGTTTTGTCACAGGAAAAAATGGGGGCCCGGAAGCTGACGACAGGATGTAAAGTATAATTATTAGTCACTAATGTATGTTTGCTATGTATGGATTTATAAAATAATAAAAACAGTT